>CM044956.1:48746675-49346675 GCA_024516035.1 Bactericera cockerelli
ATTGTTGAATTATAGAAAAAACGAATTATTACAGTTGAATATGGCAGAGAATAAATTAGAAAATATTTCGCTGTTGTAGTAGTCATAAAATACACTTGTGTTTCTGAGCTCGCGTATTACTGAAGGGATTTGTCATGCTTTTGACAAGCTCAAGCTGTTCTCCGTGGAGTCTCTGTCACTTATTACAGATTACAATGGTATTTGTTTCAATATTATAATCAGTATCAGTGTATTATAAACAGATATTTGTTCTCATCAGCAGGTACTAGTTCTGAATATCCATGCCATCAAGTAACCTTTCTATTTGAATCAGTATAAACAAAAAATTTAGAGGTTGTACTAGATGTTTAAATATAAGAATGAAATTTTTCATAAGTACAAAAAAAAATAATAATTTATTTCTGTTGAATATGATGGTTCTTCAAGTTTGTGAATTCTATAGGATTTGAATTAACACATATAATGTTCAGTTTATTTATTCAAACAATAAAATATCATCTAAACCATTCACCTGAGGCAGTATGGACAGAACTGAGGCAACATTGCCCCCACAATAGCAATTTAAACGCTGCAGGAAATGTTTACCTGCTTGCTGGTCCTTGGTCTCATGAATCAGGGCTTTGGATACTGTTCTAAGTAAATCCAAAGCCTTGGGGCCAAAAGAATCAAATGTCTCCATTGCAAAAGGGACAAAATCAGTAAAGGCTGAGATTTTGGTTTTAATACCTTATTATTAAAATTAAAAATATCTATAACAGAACCATTATTAATTTTATTGGTTAAGGCTCTAGATATTAATGTAAATAATATTGGATTTTCTTTATTTATCTAAGAATAACCACATAGTAAGATTTAGTTAGGTGGTAGAAAACGCTTTCAGCATTAACCTCACGTCGTGTTTAACTTCCACTAAAACAAATATTAGAATATGCACATTACACATATTGTAATATTTGTAATTGAAACCAATAAAGCAGAGATCTGGGTAGAGTAAAAATAGTTAAATCATTCACGAGAAGGTGATGCATTGTGTGCAGCGCAGCGTTGGTAGTGTAAATACACTTTGGTAGTGTAAATACACTTTGGTAGTGTAAATACACTTTGGTAGTGTAAATACTCGTACACCACCTTGGGCTTTGTCATCGTGGTCAACCGTTACAACTACCTAAAAACAAACCTTCACAATTACACATATTTTTCACAAGCTCAAGTGATTCTTGATGTAATGTTGCTTACATAATAACATTATTATGTAAGCACAAATTACATATTTTTTTTTTTTAAGTGGGGTTTAACGTCGCTTTCAACTGCCATGGTCATATCACGACGGGGGTTTTACCCTCCATTCGCAGGAAACTCACAAACCTGCTACTCACATTGACCTCACCCAGCCTGAGTGGGGCCGGGAAAAGCCAGCGTCACGAGAATTAGAATGGTCACCCATCCAAGTCTTAACCTCGCTGGATGTCGCTTAACTTCGGTGTTCTGAAGGGAACCGGTGTATTCAACATGCCATCGACGCTGGCTCACATTACATATTAACATTATTACATAATTCACATAAAGAAATTCGCCCTAAATTTTTCGTTACAGCCCCCACGCAAAATATCTACACTATGCACGTTAATTATAACAATAAATAAGCTCTCATTCTAGGTAATGCGTAATAACAAATCGTTCTTGATAAAATGAACGAGACACTTGAAATTTTCCGTCACAGTCTTTCCACAATAAATGATAAAACCCTTGGCACTTCTGTTGATAATATCTCTTGTTTTGTCATTGTTAAGTAGTATTAATCTGTTCCCATTCATTTACGTTGTCTAGTGCTTCAGAAAATGGGCTCCTCTTGTTGTTGCTAAGTTGTCATTGATGTTTTGATTAATGTTGTCACTAGAGCTATTGATGTCACTGGATGTTGCTGAAGTTTTCAGTGATGTTGGTGTTATTTAACAATGTCAATCAAATATTTTATCTACAGTAAGATTACTCGTGGACATTGAAAATTTAGGTCCACGATAAAACTATGGTATATCGGTTCCGGGGCTTTAACTTAAAAAACCTGAAATTGGGGGTTTTAGAGGGTACAAACCCCTTTCACGGACTTGAATAAAATAAATTTTTTTTTCTAAAAGAAATTCCTATGTGCTGCGTCCATTATTTAGAACTATTGCACCCCATTCAGTTCACTCATCACTTTCAAAAACGTCTGCTGCACTAAAAAGTTTAGCAGGTGTTATATAAGTTCACAGTGTTTGTTTCCAGGTTTTGTCCTGAGTATACAAGAGTTTGGATTTTTGTGAGTGACTTGATTAGGATGGGAGAGGGTGTTCCCTCACCACATTTATCGTACTCAATGGTGTCATTGTCATACTCCAATGTTGTTTCTTAGGAAATAGTGACCTGGTAGTAAACCAACTATTTCTCTGGTGTTTGTTAACCCAGTCAACAAAGGTGTCTGAGTTATTTTATTTTATTATCATTATTTGATTTTAATTCCAACCAGTCTACAAATTTTCTGAGTTGTTGCTTAATCTTTGATGTTTGTTCAACCCAGTCTACAAAAGTTTCTGAGTTGTTGTTTTTTTTATGTCATTCTCTGATATTGGTTCAACACAGCCTACAAACGTTTCTGAGTTGTTAATATCATTAATGATCATTTTTTTTCTTTTATAATTTTCATATGCGTTGTCATAAGAAATTATAAAAGTGTTTGGTAAGATATACCGCTCACCCGGTCCTTAATAGAACTTAGCCATGTCATTTGCTTACATTCCAAGATGCGCAATGCAATATTACCAGCCCCCGGGGACATGCACAAGCACGTGCACGTGGACCCGTCTATTAAGAGTTATCTAGGTGCACACAGTTCCGCATTACACCCCCTGTGTACCCTAGACCGAGGGCCAGGTATACTAGGTACTTAATTTATTATAATAATTCAAAATATTTTTCATGAAAAAAGTTTGATCGATGGTGTTGATATTGTATATATTGCAAATGCTTTTGGAAATATTCATAAATATCTTCATTGATATTGTAATTGTAGAGGATTTTGTTTATAATTATGCTGAAATTATCATTGATGTTGTTTGCGATATTGAAGTTATAACTTTTTTTGATAATTTTATCAAGTTGCTCGTGATATTATTATTTTTATTTAAAAGTGTTGGTTTCTTTAATTCTTCAGCATGTGTTCTTATGTGTTCATAAAAATTTCATTGTTGTAATTTGTGTTTATTGAAAATCAGATTGTTTTTTCTTTTTTTTTTATAATTATTCTTTTATCTATGTCATTAAATAAATATTCTAACCTACATTTTTATTTATGAAGCCACCTATATTACTAAAGTAGCCTATACCTATATTATTCGATGATTACGTGATTAAATCTTCAGTCAAAACTATATTTTTATAAGCTGTAGGTTTCATTTTTCCAACACGAACAAGAATATGAATACATGGGAGTATACTTTTCAAAGCATTCCAATCAGCCAAAACTCGTTTGTCGTTTGCCTCAAGGGGAAGCTTTACTGTCTCTATCTACTCAATTATATTTTTTTTTTACTGAGGGCATTGGAAAAAAAATGTTCAATCAGTTTTGTAAATATATGCGTGGTTGGGTAAATTTTCAGAGTATATTCCTCTTATTCCTTGTTCTTTCTTCGTCTTCGATTTTCCCCCTTCTTTTCTTTGATTTTTTTATGTCAGTTAATTTATATACTTATAATACTTATTTTAGTAATTCCAATGAGGTATACAGTATGTTTCAGAAAAGGTGGCCACCCCCTCGTAACTTTTGAACGCGATGGAATTTTTCAATTCTGTAAAGTTCTAGGTATAGGAAGTGCCCTATGGCCCATCCTGTGGTCATATTTATTTTTGGCCCCGGTCGGCCCTTCCGGCTTTTAGGCCATATTTTTTCATTTTTCTCGCGAATTTTAAATGGAATGCTATATTTTTTATTCCTGTTAATTAAAGTTCAAGTTAGGCTGAGTATAATGAGCTTTTAAAATTTTCAAAAACCTTATCAGGGGCGGAGCTAGTAGGGTGCAAGTTTCAAAATTGATACACCCTGTATTTCAGCTTTAGTTAGATTTTTTAATACTTTTTTTATGTTCATAGGTTCAAAATATTGTTTTACACCATATGAAATCAAAAAAATATTCTTGTTTACTTTTAATCAGGGTCATAGTAAGGTTTTTGTAAAAGTACTTTTTTTCTCACGTTAATTTTTCCGTAAATTAATGGTGTTCTCGAAATTGTCATTTTTAGACGTGAAAGTCTGCAGTGACATATGTTTTTTATGCTTGAAATCGAAAGAAAACTTAACGGAGAAGCGATTAAAATCATAAAAAAAGCCATTTAACCTGCTAGTTTTTTCACGACAGTGTCCGGTAAAGTGGGTGAATTTCGTATTGGATTTTTTTGTTGTTGAGGAAACACAATTGGCATGGAAAATAAATAATACCTAATAAGGGAATAATACTTCAATTAACATAATTAAATGCGAAATTAAATGAAGATTATTTCTTCTAAATCAGTGCCGGATAATTTTTTTCTCTCTCTCTTTCTCTCTCTCTCTCTCTCTCTCTCTCTCTTCGCCTCTTTAAAATAATTGAATTGGTTTAATTTTCACCCTCAAGAGTTTGGTACTTGATCTGATATTTTTTTCTCTTAAATTTCGAGATAATTAGATTTTTATTTAGAGACCTGGTATTCATTACTAGCAACACCAGAATGATTTTTTTTAAATTTGGGTTTAATATCGCGTTTCAACTGCATGGTCATATCATAACGGGGGTGTTACATTCCATTCGTAAGAAACTCACCAACCTCCTAAACACATTTATCTCACCCAGCCTGGGTTAGGCCGGAATGCCAGCATCACGAAGTCTTCTCCTCGTTGGACGTTGCTTAACTTCGGTGATCCTACAAGAATCGTTGCATTCAAAGCGCCATCGGACTGACTCCAGAATTATTGACAATGTGTTTTCTACAGATTTTACCAACTTACCAACTAAAATTGTCTCAAGAGGGGACCCCTAGGCCGACTTTAGAAGCAGCATTATCCGATAATTATTTTTGATACAACTTGAACTTTGAAAAGTGAAAAAAAGAGAGAGAGAAAAAAAAAATATCCGGCACTGATTTAGAAGAAATAATTTTCATTTAATTTCGCATTTAGTTATCTTTATTGAAGTAATATTCCCTTATTAGGTATTATTTATTTTCTATGCCAATTGTGTTTCCTCAACAACAAAAAAAATCCAATACGAAATTCACCCACTTTACCGGACACTGTCGTGAAAAAACTAGCAGGTTAAATGGCTTTTTTTATGATTTTAATCGCTGCTCCGTTAAGTTTTCTTTCGATTTCAAGCATAAAAAACATATGTCACTGCAGACTTTCACCTCTAAAAATGCCAATTTCGAGAACACCATTAATTTACGGAAAAATTGACGTGAGAAAAAAAGTACTTTTACAAAAACCTTACTATGACCCTGATTAGAAGTTAACAAGAATATTTTTTTGATTTCATATGGTGTAAAACAATATTTTGAACCTACGAACATAAAAAAAGTATTAAAAAATCTAACTATTGCTGAAATACAGGGTGTAACAATTTTGAAACTTGCACCCTACTAGCTCCGCCCCTGATAAGGTTTTTGAAAATTTTAAAAGCTCATTATACTCAGCTTAACTTGGACTTTAATTAACAGGAATAAAAAATATAGCATTCCATTTAAAATTCGCGAGAAAAATGAAAAAATATGGCCTAAAAGCCGGAAGGGCCGACCGGGGCCAAAAATAAATATGACCACAGGATGGGCCATAGGGCACTTCCTATACCTAGGACTTTACAGAATTGAAAAATTCTGTCGCGTTCAAAGGTTACGATGGGGTGGCCACCTTTTCTGAAACATACTGTATAGATGGACATGCCCATTACCCAATAAAAAATTAACTACTAGTTCATGCACTCGAATGAGTGAGGAAATAATCCAAGTATTGGGTGGGATTCGAACAACGGATCCATGGGCTAGAATGCTAGATTTTTTTACTTTGCAAGTTTGGCACTGTAACAACATCGACTACCAAATTGAAATTACTCATGTCAGTCAAATTCACATAAATATTACATACCAAATTGAAATGGAATTTGAATTTTCATGAGACAGTTGAAGGTAATACAAAAAAATCAAGGGATGGAAGATAAGATTTAGAAATATGAACATTCAGAATTATGAACTTGTAAATAAAATTTATTTATAAATACAGATTCAAGCTCATAGATAAAATACCTCCCGCGTATCTGCTGTCCTCTTCATTGTAAATAAATAATAAATTTATTCCACCACGTCATCATCAATTTCTTCATTCTGATTTTTTATAATAAATCATTATACTTTCTAATGTTCTTTCCAGCACCACATTCTGTCTGAATGTAGCCTTGTACTTTTTTTTGTTAATATCCAGTATTGCCATGTGTTTTTTTTTTTAATACTTTGTCACCAGACCATCCCATGTTAACACTATTGGTACTAATGTCAATTTGGCTTTGCCGTACATCAGAGATAGTTCTTTTCCCAACAAATCATACTTTCTTCCTTTTGTTATTTCCGTTGTTGCCAATATTCTTTTGCCTGTGATTCCAACTCCAATCAATGTAATTTTATTCGTTCTCAGATCGTGTATTAGAAGATCTGGTTTGTTGTTTTCTATACGTAGCTCTTATGGATTACATTTTGTCGATTTCTATTTAATCATTACTAGTTCTGTCCTTAATGTTTCTATTTTAATAAAGTATTTAATAATAATTATGTTATCAATAGCCTCGCAATGTTGTGCTACTCACTAAACTTGTGATTTAATAAAACAAATAAACTACATATACTCGTATAATACCTACCTACATAAATGTCGACTTTGCCTCACTTTTTAGTTTCCCTCAAATGTCTTTCCTGCAATTTTGTACACTACATACATTCAACTTTTTTAGCCAGGTAAAAAGACTTTGGCGAAACTCATCTAAAGAATTGATACGAATTTAAACTTCGTTTGCTCGGAAATTGAATGCAAGAGATTTCGTTGAATTATTCAGAGCGCACAAAAGTATTCTTTATTTTAAATCCGGAAAATTTCACGATCGGAAGGATTCCTGTAACTTTTTTTCTAACATGAAGAGTAGATATTCAACCTACCTAGTTTTGTTGGGTTCTATTTTCAGCATCAGTGATTTTAGAAACAGTGGAAATCTATGCATTTTAAGAGATTCAAAAGAACATGCCTTGCTGAGTATAATTCTACCTTTACGTTCAGTGAGATGATGAAGTCCCAGAAGCCTTGTACTTCTAAAGCTGCAGGACTAGATGGAATATCATACGAACTTTTCTAGTTTTTCATTTCCAGAATCATTTCTTCCCAACCAATCTTTGCTAAAAAAAAAAAAAAAAAAAAAAAAAAGCTCGACACAAGTATCAAGTATTTTGCATTGAACTCAGGTGGGTATAGGTAATCCTAATTAATATGATTTTTTCAACTACTGATTGAAATAAGTTTTATTTTTTCTTTGATTTCAGGTAAGAAGTGCTAAATAAACAATTTCCATTGGTCCCAAAGCAGTCTCGTATTTCCAACAGTAAGTCACAATATTAAATTATTAATTGAAAGCGTGTCACAGAAAACCATCTATGTTACAATTTTTGGAAATGGAATGATGATCGCATGAATAGCTCAATATGGTTCAGCACTCGCTTGTCATGCGGAAGGTCCCGGGTTCGAACCCCCGCGCCGACAAATATATGTATTCATAATTTGGTTACAGTTGTTTGTAAGGGATACCTTCCGGTGCGCTCGTGTTGACCCAGCACCTAAATGGGAAGTATTGTGTCACTTCTCGCCCATCAGACGGGAGGCATACTACGGGATGGGCAGGCTACAACATAGACCACAAGCGTCTACAGTAGCTCCTGTTTCATGGCTAAGAAATATAAAAGGCAGTGAAACACCCATCTTTAAAAAAAAGTCCTGTAACTGATCGGAAATAAGTTACAGGAATCCTTGTAACTTATATGGTTTAAGGATTTCTGACACACAGTTTTTGTTTAATTTTGAGAATTATTTAATTATCTTTAATAATAAAATGAAATTAAAAATAAAATAATACTAGCTTCAAATTTATTTTATTTTAATTGTTTACAAAACTATAGTATTGTTTAAGATATCTATCTATATATATAAAATCCACTTACATTCATTCATAATCAACGCAGAGCCTAAACGGCTGGGCCGATTGACTTGAAATTTTGCAGGAAGCTTTTCCTTATGATGTAGGGGCGTACTAAGAACGGATTTTTTTTAAAGGAAACAGGGGTTCTCAACTTATGGCCAAAAATTAACATTTATTCATAATCAACGCAGAGCCTAAACGGTTGGGCCGATTGACTTGAAATTTTGCAGGAAGCTTCCCCTTATGATGCAGGGGCGTACTAAGAACGGATTATTTTAAAGGAAACAGGGGTTCTCAACTTATGGTCAAAATTAGTCATTTTTAGAGTGTTGTCAGATTCTCAAAAGGGTTGAGCTGAATGACTTGAAATTAGGCAGAAAACTTCTTTCAGTGATGAAGAAGCTTACTATGAAAGTATTTTTCAAAGATAACAGGGGTCCTCAACTTATGGACAAAAGTAGACATTTTAGCGTCTTGCAAGATTCTCAAAACGGTTGAGCCAAATGACTTGAAATTTGGCAGACAGCTTTTTTTTGTGATGTAGGGGAATAATAAGAAACAAATTTTAAAAGAAAATAGGGGTTCTCAACTTATGGTCAAGCTGTAGCTTACCAAGTTCTATTTTAACTGAGCGTTGCTAAACTTCACAAATTTACAAGCGCTCAAATCTATATATATAAAATCCATTTACATTCATTCATAATCAACGCAGAGCCTAAACGGCTGGGCCGATTGACTTGAAATTTTGCAGGAAGCTTCCCCTTATGATGTAGGGGCGTACTAAGAACAGATTTTTTGAAGGAAACAAGGGTTCTCAACTTATGGCCAAAAATTAACATTTATTGATAATCAACGCAGAGCCTTAACGGCTGGGCCGATTGACTTGAAATTTTGCAGGAAGCTTTTCCTTATGATGTAGGGGCGTACTAAGAACGGATTTTTTGAAATTAACATTTATTGATAATCAACGCAGAGCCTAAACGGCTGGGCCGATTGACTTGAAATTTTGCAGGAAGCTTTTCCTTATGTAGGGGCGTACTAAGAACGGATTTTTTGAAGGAAACAGGGGTTCTCAACTTATGGCCAAAAATTAACATTTATTGATAATCAACGCAGAGCCTAAACGGCTGGGCCGATTGACTTGAAATTTTGCAGGAAGCTCTTCCTTATGATGTAGGGGCGTACTAAGAACGGATTTTTTTAAAAGGAAACAGGGGTTCTCAACTTATGGCCAAAAATTAACATTTATTCATAATCAACGCAGAGCCTAAACGGTTGGGCCGATTGACTTGAAATTTTGCAGGAAGCTTCCTCTTATGATGTAGGGGCGTACTAAGAACGGATTTTTTGAAGGAAACAAGGGTTCTCAACTTATGGCCAAAAATTAACATTTATTGATAATCAACGCAGAGCCTTAACGGCTGGGCCGATTGACTTGAAATTTTGCAGGAAGCTTTTCCTTATGATGTAGGGGCGTACTAAGAACGGATTTTTTGAAATTAACATTTATTGATAATCAACGCAGAGCCTAAACGGCTGGGCCGATTGACTTGAAATTTTGCAGGAAGCTTTTCCTTATGTAGGGGCGTACTAAGAACGGATTTTTTGAAGGAAACAGGGGTTCTCAACTTATGGCCAAAAATTAACATTTATTGATAATCAACGCAGAGCCTAAACGGCTGGGCCGATTGACTTGAAATTTTGCAGGAAGCTTCCTCTTATGATGTAGGGGCGTACTAAGAACGGATTTTTTTTAAAAGAAACAGGGGTTCTCAACTTATGGTCAAAATTAGTCATTTTTAGAGTGTTGTCAGATTCTCAAAAGGGTTGAGCTGAATGACTTGAAATTAGGCAGAAAACTTCTTTCAGTGATGAAGAAGCTTACTATGAAAGTATTTTTCAAAGATAACAGAGGTCCTCAACTTATGGACAAAAGTAGACATTTTAGCGTCTTGCAAGATTCTCAAAACGGTTGAGCCAAATGACTTGAAATTTGGCAGACAGCTTTTTTTTGTGATGTAGGGGAATAATAAGAAACAAATTTTAAAAGAAAATAGGGGTTCTCAACTTATGGTCAAGCTGGATGGCGAATACTATGTTTTTCGACTCATGAAAGATACTCTCCTGTCATACATTTGGCCGTCCACTTTGAAAATGGACAAAGGGTAGTTTTTACAACCGAAAATTTCCAACAGAGAATTGACAACCCTCCTAAAACAACATTAATGGCGTTTTTCCAACTATGCAAACAGGATTTTATGTGTGGAAAAACAACATGTTCCAAAGAAGAAAAAAAAGATCAATTGTTCCAGGACATCCGGGTGTAAAAAAAGACCAGGTTCTTGGTAAAATTTATACCGTACATCCGAATGACTCAGAATGTTTCTACCTATGATTACTTCTACATAAAGTGCGAGGACCTACTTCATTCAGAAGCCTCAAAATGGTAGGCGGCATTGAATACCCTACGTTCCATGCTGCATGCCTAGCCATGGGTTTGTTACTTGATGATACGCAAGCAATGTGAACATTATTACCAACAGAACTTATTTGGCAGAAATTTCATACAACACGTTTCAAATGAGGTCTTTCGTCTCTGAAAAAGTGCCATTACTCAATAGTGAACAGAGATACGTGTATGAAACTGTACTTCAGAGCGTCACTTCATCTCTTGATTTGTAGGTAATAATTTGTTCTTCCTAGATGCTCCAGGTGGAACTGGAAAAATACGTGGAACAAGAGCTGACGAAGTGAAGGCATGTTTAAAATCATCCATTTTGTGGCCACAGATAACCGTTCTTTCTTTAAAGTTGAATATGCGTGTACACCTTCACGCTGATCAAAATGCAGAAGTTTTTTCGAAGCTTTTGCTTCGGATAGGTGATGGACAGTTACCTGAACAAAATGAAAAAATTGTATTTCCTACCGAACACTGTCAGTTATTAGTCGATTACAACACCTTCCTAGACACTATCTACCCCAATCTAGATGACCCAAGTGTTGTTGTCCCTGTTTGGCTAAAGATAAGGGCCATACTAACACCAAAGAATGATAATGCTCTGGAAATTAATAATGACTTATTAAAAAGAATGCCTTCTGAACTATCAACTTACGAATCCGTAGACACTGTTGTGGAAGAGGAAGAAGCCATCCATTACCCAACCGAATTTCTTAATACACTAAATCCTCCTGGCTTGCCACCCCATCGGCTATGCCTTAAGGTTGGAGCACCAATAATATTACTAAGAAATCTGAGACCCCCGAAATTGTGTAACGGCACGCGGCTTCAAATTACATCAAAAAAAAAAACATTATCGAGGCAGTTATATTCACAGGGGCTGGTGCAGGTGAAACGGTATATGTACACAGGATTATTTTTGTCGGCGCGGGGGTTCGACCCCGGGACCTTCCGCATCGTAAGCGAGTGCTTAACCACTGAGCTATTTGTGTGCTCATTTAATCTGTTCATTAGCAACTATGCACTTGGGTTCTTTTTTTTTAATGGAAGGCAGGAAAAAATCTTTCAAAGACACCCAGATCCTGCCTGGGGTGTGGGATTTCCACCCACTAAAAACCCACCTTCTCTAAAAGCTAACCGCACGTGGAACCGAAAAATATCATTACTTCAAGTGCGGCGCTGTAGGGCACCTACTGATTTCGTTGTAGTACTTGTAGTGCCATCCCATCTCTCTCTTGGGTTCTAATGTGATTTCCGACTACCACTTTAATTTCAAAAGAGTTCAATTCCCCAGAAAACAATGTTTTGCCATGACGATAAATAAGGCACAGGGGCAAACTCTTGAGCTAGCTGGAATTGACCTTAGAACAATTGCTTCTCCCACGGTCAGCTCTATGTTGCTTTTTCAAGAGTAAGGTCTGCCAAGTCTCTCATTGTGTTACAGCCAGATGGTATAACAAAGAACCTGGTGTATAAAGAAGTGCTTCAATAACCAGAAAACTTATGCAGCGGCGGTGGCCATGCCTTAACTAAAATGTGGCCATGCCTTGGCCACGCGAAGCGGGCGTAGCCCGCTAGTTATCTTATAAAAATTGTCCCAAATTTTTTTTGAAGCTTTGTATTATAAACCCCCCCCAGATCATTAATTTAGAGTAAAACCCTTTTCCAAAATTTGTAACGTAGATTGTTTATCGAGACGACACGTACATAGGTTTTCAATTATTAAACTAAATAACTTAAATTTTCCTTTTTGAGTATTATACTCATGTTTTCAGTATTTTGAACCATCAAGTTTTTTAAACAGGAATTAACCCTTATAGTTATTTATGTATTAAATAAATACATAAATACCCATTATGAGATCTGTTAACACAAGAAGTTTTATAAAAGCACCTATCTATGTACGATTCAAAATGATACTTCAAAGCTTTTTCTCACAAAATTGTGTCACTAAACTTTAAATCTGTTCAACAAGAAGAATGCATAAAACGTAAGTATACTCGTATAAATTTACATAGATAATAATATATGATATATTCTACATAATTATATTATGTACTTTCCTAAGATATTCTTATTATTATTCTTATTCCTAAGCTATTAATAAGATTACTTGGTTTTCACTTTGTTCATTTCTATCCATTTTGCTGTAACTTGAGCGATGTATTTCTCCTGTGTACATATCTATTGATCTTCATGCAGTCAGAGAAAGAGAGAGGGAGAGAGAGATAGAGAGAGAGAGAGAGAGAGACAGAGAGACAGAGAGAGAAAGAGAAAGAGAGAGAGACAAAGTTACTGAAAGGAGAGAAAGAGAGACTGCAAGGTATGAAAATAAACAGGTAGGTACAGAAAGTTTAATGAAAAACAAATAGAACATTGGAAACTAACTTTTTTAATTTTATTTAATGTAACTTTGAAACTGTCTCTTATTTTTTCTAATATTTTTCTAAAAATGTACGGCAAATTTGCTCTAAACCATACTTTGTATTATTGTTCTACGATATTCTAATTATTTATTCTGTCTGTCTTTTATTTTTCCCAATTTTTTTTTTTTTTTTTTAATGGACGGTGAATCTGATTTAACCAGACATGTTCCAAAATATCCTTACTCCTTTTGCTATCTACTCTGTGATTCCGGTATTAATATCTACCGTATCCTATTCATGCTATCAGAAGTCACCGTGTCCAAGTGAGTAAGCGCGCTAGACATTGCCCGCACGGTGACCTGGGTTCGATCCCCAGCGGAGCAGTTCGGGTGTTCGGGGTCCACTCATACCCCGTGAGGAAAAATGAGTAGCTGCTTTAATGTGAGCAGCAATCAATGGCGGAATTATAGGCAAAACCAAGATATTAGGATATAAAAGATATGGAAAAGTCCTATAATTCTGCGCTACCAACTGAAAATTGTGAAATAATAACAAAAAGGAACACATTATTATTATCATTATTCATTCTATCTGTCTCTTATTTTTCCTAATATTTTAATTTTTTTTTTATGTACGGGCAGAGATGTTCTACCATATCTTTATTCCTTATGCTATCTGCTCTGTGATTCCGGTATCAATTTGTTTATCAATTCCTGGCAGAATTCCAGGACTCATTTCTCTTCCAGGACGCGAGAGCAGCCAAGTGTTCCAAATCTGTCCAGCCAATATTCCAGCAAGCTTTCTCCGTGTCTCCCTCTCTTCTCTTCCTCTCCACCTCCTCTTTCTATTCTCCTTTCTATCTCCCTCCTCTCTCTTCTCTTCCTGTTCACCTCCTCTTTTTATTCTCCTTTCTATCTCCCTCCTCTCTCTTCTCTTCCTGTTCACCTCCTCTTTTTATTCTCCTTTCTATCTCCCTCCTCTCTCTTCTCTTCCTGTTCACCTCCTCTTTTTATTCTCCTTTCTATCTCCCTCCTCTCTCTTCTCTTCCTGTTCACCTCCTCTTTTTATTCTCCTTTCTATCTCCCTCCTCTCTCTTCTCTTCCTGTTCACCTCCTCTTTTTATTCTCCTTTCTATCTCCCTCCTCTCTCTTCTCTTCCTGTTCACCTCCTCTTTTTATTCTCCTTTCTATCTCCCTCCTCTCTCTTCTCTTCCTGTTCACCTCCTCTTTTTATTCTCCTTTCTATCTCCCTCCTCTCTCTTCTCTTCCTGTTCACCTCCTCTTTCTATTCTCCTTTCTATCTCCCTCCTCTCTCTTCTCTTCCTGTCCACCTCCTCTTTCTATTCTCCTTTCTATCTCCCTCCTCTCTCTTCTCTTCCTGTTCACCTCCTCTTTTTATTCTCCTTTCTATCTCCCTCCTCTCTCTTCTCTTCCTGTCCACCTCCTCTTTCTATTCTCCTTTCTATCTCCCTCCTCTCTCTTTCTCTCCTTCTCCACCTCCTCATTCTATTCTCCTTTCTATCTCTCTTCTTTTCCTCTCCACCTCCTCTTTCTATTCTCCTTTCTATCTCTCTTCTTTTCCTCTCCACCTCCTCTTTCTATTCTCCTTTCTATCTCTCTTTCTCTCCTTCTCCACCTCCTCTTTCTATTCTCCTTTCTATCTCTCTTTCTCTCCTTCTCCACCTCCTCTTTCTATTCTCCTTTCTATCTCTCTTTCTCTCCTTCTCCACCTCCTCTTTCTATTCTCCTTTCTATCTCTCTTTCTCTCCTTCTCCACCTCCTCTTTCTATTCTCCTTTCTATCTCTCTTTCTCTCCTTCTCCACCTCCTCTTTCTATTCTCCTTTCTATCTCTCTTTCTCTCTTCTCCACTCCTCTTTCTATTCTCCTTTCTATCTCTCTTTCTCTTCTTCTCCCCTCCTCTTTCTATTCTCCTTTCTATCTCTCTTTCTCTCTTCTCCACCTCCTCTTTTCTATTCTCCTTTCTATCTCTCTTTCTCTTCTTCTCCACCTCCTCTTTCTATTCTCCTTTCTATCTCTCTCTTCTCTCTTTGTCTCCTTATTCTCTTCACGAGCACTGATAGTCAAGTGATTAACGCGCTAGTCTGGTAATCCAGGTAGCGTAGGGATCCGTTGGTTCGAATTACACCCAATGCATGAATATTTCCTCATGAAATTTAAAAACGTCCAATTTCCTCATTAAATTGAGTTTGTGACCACTTAAAATTAAGACTCTGAGGGTTATGTGGTAGAAAATGCTTTGAAAATTAACCTCCCCTGGTGGTTACCTTCCACTAAAGAGTCTTATTATTATTATTTATAAGGTTTTTTTACTTTCATTATCCTAAAATTAGGAAAGTAGGTATTGTATTCTTCGAAAATTTGATCAACACAGTTTTACATATTATTACTGGACGAATCATAACCTCAGGATACCAAAAAGTTGTTTTCGCCCATTGGTCCGTGCGTCTGTTTGTGTGGTGTGTGTTGTTACTTTCAACTTTTTATTTATTTATATAAATTACTTTCTTGAATTTGAACCTATATTATTCCGTTTTACCTTTGTATTTGCTCTATCTTTCTCTCTCTAAATTTCAGATTTGATTCTCTCTTCTTCTTCTTGTTCTCAATTTTTCTATTTTTCTCTATTTTTTTCTCTTCAATTTTCTCTATATATCTATCTTTTCTTCCCTCTCTCTGTCTCCCTCTCTCTCTCTCTCCCTCTCTCTTTCTCTCTCTCTCTCTCTCTCTTTCTCTCTCTCTCTCTCTCCCTCTCTCTTTCTCTCTCTCTCTCTCTCCCTCTCTCTTTCTCTCTTTCTCCCTCTCTCCTTCTCTCCTTCTCTCTCTCTCTCTCTCTCTCTCTCTCTCTGTCTCATTTTCCCAATCTGTACAAGAAAGATAAGGCGAGAATTCTTCAGATGTAATTTAAAAAGAGCGAGCTTTTTTCCCGAGCTTAGAACTTTCCGAAGTTATGCATGATATTATTAACCTTTCCACGACTTTTTATAGAGCTTTCTTGAGTTTTAATTTAAATAAACTTGTCCTTGTGGTTTTTCCTGCTCGAAATTAAATATTCTCTTTCACCTATCTTATTCTTGTAGGAATTTCGATAAATTACACTGAGGCAAAAATTTAGCGGAACGGGTAGGTATTTTCTCATATAACGTGTGTATTTCTTGTTGGACAAAAGCATTTTTCATATTTTTTCTAATTGAGGAAATCACACAAAAATTGGTACAGAGATAGCAAAAACATGAAGGCCAATTTTCATAATTGAATGAAGTGCTTGTCATTGTCGACCTTTCCCATACAGGGTGTACAAAAAAACAGTTTCTCAATGATTTTTTCAAAATTCATTATTTTGGATTAAGAGTAATATTGTCTTGCTTTATGTATTGATCCTCATTCTTTCTTGGCTCAAAAATGTTGAGCCTTGATGGACACGTCACTATTCTTCTGAATCCAAAATAATGAATTTTAAAAAAAATCATTGAAAAACAGTTTTTTTCTACACCCTGTATGGGAAAGACCGACAGTGACAAGTACTTTATTCAATTATGAAAATTGGCCTTCATGTTTTTGCTATCTCTGTACCAATTTTTGTGTGATTTCTTCAATTAGAAAAAATATGAAAAATGCTTTTGTCCAACAAGAAATACACACGTTATATGAGAAAATACCTACCCGTTCCGCTAAATTTTTGCCTCAGTGTATATTGTTTATTATAATATGAGCGCACGGCAGTTCGCCAGGCCAAGTTTCAGCTAGCACGACAATGTATCTTTACACGAACCGATTCACCCGGTTTTTCACATTATTATTATTCTGTTTTCTTACCGACTTTTATATTTGTAAAAGTTATATTTTGATTATTTAATCACAATCGTGATATCAGATATACTCAAAATTACTTCAAACTACTGAAGAGAGAAAAAATACACTGGTGTGACACCACACGAATTTCTTTATCACTCGAAAATAAGTCCAAATCCGCCATTATTGACTCTGTTACCGTTAACAGTTAGCTGAAAGTCAATGTAAAATTCTCGATCAGCATCTCAAAATCATTGGATTTGATATGTCACAACCCCCATCTAGTAGGGATTAGGGTTGTGAACGAGTTAGTGAACCCTGTTGTGAACGATTTCAAGGTTGTTAGTGAACCCTGATAATGTTGTGTTTTTCCTGAACAAAATTTTCCGGTTCGTTCAGAGCCGGAAAATTTCGGGTCCACTGGGATTCGAATCCAGGTGCTTGCAAACCTCGTGCTCTACCCACTCCGCCACGGTGACTAAGCTCGACACGCCCTCAAGTCGAAGTTTCAACCAATCACAGAGCACTATAGCCCGAGTTAAGGGATAGTCTGGCTCGTCTTAAATTTAATCTTTTTTTATAATTCGGTCTTTATAGGAACAAGTAGAGCCTTAAGGAATAAGGATCGCAGAGGATCATTTACCCATCTTGTTTGCTCATATGAAGGAGTTCTCTATTTTGAATATGAACATTTCTTTTAAAAAATTGCTTTCTTTTTATCTGAAAAATGGAAAAAAACCATACGGACAAGTTTAAAATTGGGCAAAAGTCAGAACACAGATTGGAATCATAAGACCTGTATATCTCCGAATAAAAGGCATGAGATTCAAGCTAACTTTGTATGGTTTTGATAACGAAGCTGGGCTCTCATGCATTGAAGACCAAATTTTATGATGAGAATAATGTTCTTATAATTTTTGTGAAATAAAATTAATTTGAGTTTATGAAAAAAATAAGTAGATAGTTAAGAGGCGAAAGGCTTTCTTTGCCATCCTACCACAATTTCATCATGGAATGCTATAATTGGGCACATCTAAGGGATAGGTATCATACTGGATGATTGATGAGCCCACTTCTGACCTCAGGGCCGAAATTCAACAGAGAAAATTTAACCTTTTTGTCCCCCCCGCATCTGCAGGGTCAAATTCAGGACGAGGGGATAGGGGAAGGGGGTTCAAGGGTCCTTCGTAGTAAATTACAATTTGATATTTTTTCTTCTATGTTAATCTCGTTGAAATAAATATTCATGTGCCTTTTTTGGTTAATCTACATGTTCCTAACCTTCTCTTTTTCTCCCTATTATCTCTCTCTCTCTCTTTCTCTCTTTCTCTCTTTCTTTCTCTCTCTCTCTCTCTCTCTCTTTCTTTCTCTCTCTCTCTCTCTTTCTCTCTCTCTTTCTCTCTCTCTCTCTCTCTCTCTCTCTCTCTTTTCCGTCTGTCTCTCTTTTTCTCTCAAATTTTTTTTGTCCTCTCTCTCTTTCTCAAATACGACCTATTATTTTATAATTTCATCAATTTGAAGAATATATTGATGTCTATTCAGAATATAATACAGTTAAAAAATGCGCCTGACCACTAACTTTTAGTATAAAATCTCAAAATAATCACGAGTGAAGTATTTTGTCCATAATAGGTAGTGTCTTTTGTTCGTTTGTTATTCATTTTCTTATTTTCATCATTTTTTCTCTATCACGGTTTTAATTTCTCCTTGCAAGTCTTCTCTCCTAATCAATTGTATGTGGAGTTCAAAGAAAGGTCTAAAGGTTACGAGGTAACCTATCTGAGGGATGAAAAAAGAGAGGGGGGAGAGAGAGAGAAAGAGAGAGAGAGAAAGAGAGAGAGAGAGAGAGAGAGAGAAAAAGAGAGGGAAAGAATAAGAAGAGGATGGGACAGAATGTAGAATATGATATTCTGGAGAGGAGATGTGGATATGTAATTGGGAAACGAAAGTAGGGTTGGTTGGTGAAAAAAAGGGAACGAAGAGAGATGAGGGAGGGAGAGGAAGAGAGAGAAAAAGGGAGGTAGAGGAAGAAAGTGAGAGAGAAAGAAAGGGAGAGAGGGGAGAAAGGGAGAGAGGGGAGAAAGGGATGAAAAGATAATGAAGTACTGTGAGAGGTGCACTTGAAACATGTCCTCTCTCTTTTCTCTCTGTCATGATGTGTGAGCGTGTGTGTGTGTGTGGGTGTGTGAGTGTGGGTGTGAGAGAGAGTGTGGGTGTAGAAAGAGAGAGAGATAGAGAGAGAGAAAGAGAAAGAGAAAGAGAAAGAGAAGAGAAAGAGAAAGAGAAAGAAAAAGAAAAAGAGAAAGAGAAAGAGAAAGAGAAAGAGAAAGAGAAAGAGAAAGAGAAAGAAAGAAAAAGAAAAAAAAAAGAAAAAAAAAGAAAAGAAAGAGAAAGAGAAAGAGAAAGAGAAAGAGAAAGAGAAAGGAAAGAGAAAGAGAAAGAAGAAAAGAGAAAGGAAAGAAGAAAGAGAAAGAGAAAGAGAAAGAGAAAGAGAAAGAGAAAGAGAAAGAGAAAGAGAAAGAGAAAGAGAAAGAGAAAAAGAGAGAAGAGAAGAATCTTAGAAGAATAAAATGATAGTGAGAGAAGAGAGAGACAGACAGACAGATACATGAAAATACACGGGAATATTACATGAGAAAGAGAGAGAGAGAGAGGAGAGAGAGAGAGAGAGAGAAAGAGACAGACAAACAGATAAACGAAGATACGCGGAAATATTACATGACAAAGAGAGAGAGGGAGATGATTGTACAGCAAAAGAGAGGAAACGAGGAGGGAAAGAGAAAAAATTCCGGAAAATGTCGAATATTTCCATCTCATTTGCCTAATTTTCTTCCCGTGAAAGTTTCGAACACATGCCAAAAAAAAATTTCCCGGCCACTGAAAAGTGCTGGAAAATTTCCTGAGTCTGAACGATGAAAAATCGTGTTAACCTAAAAAATTGTAAAGCTAATTTCTCACCCTAATTAGACATTTTTTGTGAAAAAGAAAATTAATATAAAAATTAATGGTATGAAAATGTTCAACCCAAGCTAATTATTATTTACATTAGAGCAGGTAAGTGTACTATTGCATTGATGATTAAAAAGTAATTATTGAAAATAGTTGTAGTTTAAAATAAAATACTGATGATAGAATGATGAAAAATGGCTTTGAGAATTATTTGGAATAGGTACCTATACTTAGCGTCCGGTTTTGTAGGTAAATAAATAAGTAATGTACAATACCTCCGATATTTTAATATAAAACACTGTCAATTATTATGGACACAATACTTCCTCATTATTAGTTATTAGTTGTGCGAAGTTGATGAACTTAGAATAGGACCATCTACAGAATGCCTCCTTTGTGTATACAAAATTTCGTCAAAATCCTTTCAATAGTTTCTGAGATTTGCTTGTAACAAGGAATTTTTTTAACCAACAGACAGACCGCCGGATCGACACAAAACCAAAGTTGCTCAGGATGTTATGAAATTGGAGCAAAAAAATATTTTATTTTACTAAAACTTTACAACAGAATTCTTCCGTGATTTCTATTATTAGTAATTTCTTGAAAGTAATACAAAGTACCGACCTCAGAAGCTTGATCGATAACGCGGCGGACTTGTAACCTGGAGGTCGGTGGTTCAAGTCCCGGTTTCAGCGTCGATTTAGTAAAGCGAGTTTGAGTAGTTGTGATCACGAAAGTATTTAACACAGAAATGATAACTTTCGTAATATAAAGTCTCTTTTGAAATAACATTTTTTATGCATCTTGCCTCTTCCCAAACCTGCTTGGGGTTGGCATTGTTCAACCTCTTCCTCATGGTCGCTAGTACCAACCCTGTTAAGGGCGCCTATCGCCCATGATTTGAATATTTTTTTATTTTTAATTTAGATATAATAATATATTACTTGAGAAAGAGAGAGATTATTTCATATCTCTGTATTATCTATATCTCTCTCAAAGAATATGTTATATTTTTCTAAAATATTATCCCCCCAAAAACACCACTTCGTGGTTAAAAAAAGAAGAACGCCTTACTCAAAAGAATGATTATAATTAGCTAAAAATAAATGATATCAAATTGAGAACACCTTAGCCCCTCTCTTTCTATATCTCTGCACTCTTCTCTGAATTTATTCCTCTTTTGTTTATCTTTCTTTATCCTTTCTAGGGGTCATCCCAAACTTGATTTCTCTTTAAATTTACTTGTTGCACGGCAATAAAAAATGGCGGTCGCGGTGTAATTTTCTCGATTCAAATCAAATAGATTCAGAAAAATCATACTCCGACCGCCATTTTTTATTGCCGTGCAACAAGTAAATTTAAAGAGAAATCAAGTTTGGGATGACCCCTAGAAAGGATAAAGAAAGATAAACAAAAGAGGAATAAATTCAGAGAAGAGTGCAGAGATATAGAAAGAGAGGGGCTAGTTCTCAATTTGATATCATTTATTTTTAGCTAATTATAATCATTCTTTTGAGTGAGGCGTTCTTCTTTTTTTAACCACGAAGTGGTGTTTTTGGGGGGATATCAATTCTTTTTGTACGAAAATATAGGTTCATACACTACTAAAACATTATGAATAACAAAAGTAAATAAGTTGGGAAAATGTGAATGTTCCAAGTTGTCTTTATATTAAGATATAGTTTAAGCAGTACGTATGTAATTTTTCTAAGGTCAATATGTATTTGGATCACAGATTTGGCCCCCTGAGTACCCAAAGTGAATAAATAATATATAAATTTTCAATGCAAGACCTTTTGATTCTATACTCCACATGATTAGGTTTATCTTTTAATGCTAAATAGAACTCGGAGCCTCCTATGAGAGACACTAAAACACCTGGATTTACAAATGCCAAAAAAATCATTTTGTAATCAAATCACCTTATCAAGGTGAGGTAATGAGTTCTCTCTCGGTGACCTTTTCATACCCGAATTCTCTCTGGCTTGTTGCAGGGGTCACCACGAGTATCTCTCCCGGAAATAAGACCATGCTTTTTTACATTAGGTATTTAAGAAAATGAAAACTATAAAACTATCATTTTTATATAAGAATCGGCCTTTTATAAGGAAATCTTTAAAATCTCTAACTAATGAAAGGCAATGCCTTCAGGAATATAGTGAGGTTAGGGATAATACATAGAAGGCAATGCCTCGGGTTTATAGTAGGGTTAGGCAAATACATATATAGAAGACCATGCCTTGGGTTTATCATAGGGTTAGGGAAAATACATAGAAGGCCATGCCTCAGGTCTATATCAATGATTCCTAGGTGTTTCAATTATAATTTTTATGCTAGGTCTAAACTATGTAGGTATAAAATCAGGTAAAAAAGGCAAACGACGCGACGGGAGACAATTTGGTGTTGATAAAACCATGCGCGGGAGAGAACTCGGTGGTGACGTCCCTTATCAATACCTCACGAGGTATGAGTGTACCCACTGTACCCCGGACATAATGGACAGAGAAAAAAAACTTCCCTGAAGGGGATCGAACCCAAGTCATCGTGCGTGCAAGCCTAGTATGCTACCCACTTGGCCAAAGTCACTACTTTGTCACAACTTTTAGTGAGTAGCATCGACATTATGAGAGCTAATTCATCATATTTTATCTCCATCCAACCATGATTGTCCAAAATCAATCTCGTAATGCCGCCACAGGTCATTGGCCAATTCTGCAACTACTAAAATTTTCCTCGCGAGGGTAATGGGGTCGTCATGAAGATCAAATATAAAGATCGGAAAAACAAAACAACGTTAAGCCCAAATTGAAAATATAGAGCTAAAAAATTTCGTCCACGCCAGGATTCGAACCCTTGCTGCCTGGGTGGCAGGTCGAGCATGCTACCAATAGACAAAGTTATCTTCTAAAGAAACGGACGGAAAATGAACTAACTAAATGAATACTTGGAAACTTAAACATTGAAATTTTGCAGTGAGAGCGCGAGGTCATCTCGAAAAATACATACTGGCCAAGATCTGACCACTAAGCTAAGGATTCGAAGGTACCTACCCGCCAAAGAAAATGAAAAGGCCACCAGGTGCCACCCAGTGGACGGGATGAAGGAATAAAATCAATAAATTTGGTATCTGCTCATCAAGATCTTTCATTTGATACCACTTAAGATTAGTATTATCCTTCAATTCCCGATTTGGGCTCCCAAAACCCGAGGCCGCCCAAATGGGCCGCCCGCTTATAATTTAGAATTTTTTTTTGGTCCGGGCTCATCTCCATTATATCTTGATCACTTTAGACACCTCACTTAATCTTCAGTGCCAAGTTAAAGACACGAAGTCGGGTCTCAAAGGATCCGTATGAAAAAAAAAAACGGAAAAAAAAAAAAAAAAAAAATTATGAATCTTTTCATGTCTTTCACGATTGTTTGGGGGGTCCCGAAAATAGGGTTCCCGTTGGCCTAGGAAGTCAAACAAAAAGTCAAATCAATTTATTTTTCAACGTAGAGTCCATTTCTGCAATAAAAATCGCAATTTTTGAAATTCATGTTGCACTTTTCGCTGGCTGAAAGTACATGAAATGCATGGGAACTATGTTTTCCGTAACCTTACACTCTGCCGGGCTGTCTCTTTCTTTGTATAGGCGTTCTTCACACCTCGGCCGAGGTGTTTGATATCTCTGTCTCTCAAATAATACATTATATCTATCAAACTATTAGATCTAAATAGTTCGAGTACTTTCAGACAATTAGATATAAATTAGATATAAATAGTTCGAGATTCATCATTATAATAATATCGCCTTAGGACTATTAAGTCCCATTAACCATTAATGCAGCAGTAAGCCCAAGACGTATTATTAGTGGTAAAAATCCCAAATGGAAGGATGACATGTCATGTCCCGGCTAGGTTTCGACCTATGGAATCTTTAGATTCACAGAGTTGTGCTATTACCACACTGAGCTACCGGGACAGAGTTTGAAATACGCACAACATGATAACTTATTTCTTGGACACGCCGTATTGTAATACCTGAGTATGATAACCTTATACACCCTGTATAGTACACCTGAAATGATCTCCATCTGAAATTAATTAAAAAACTCAAGTTGGGAAAACTCTTCAGCAGTTGAAGATTTAATTTCAAATAATCTTCATAAATCTCTCCTCTAACTCTCTCTCTGACATCTCTCTCTTCTCTCTTCTGACTATCTCTCTCTCTCTCTCTCTCTCCCTCTCCTCTCTCTCTCTCTCTCTCCTCATCTCTCTCTCTCCTTCTCTCTCTCCTATCTCTCTCTCTCTCACTATCTCTCTCTCTCTTCTCTCTCTCCTACTCTCTCTTCCTCTCTCTCTCTCTCTCTCCCTCTCTCTCTCTCTCTCTCACTATCTCTCTCTCTCTCTCTCTCCCTCTCTCTCTCTCTCTCTCACTATCTCTCTCTCTCTCTCTCTCTCTTCTCTCTCTCCCTCTCCCTCTCTCTCTCTCTCTCTCACTCTCTCTCTCCCTACCTACCTCTATAACAGAGTCCTTGTCGGTACCTCCCTCTTTATATGGGTTTGATATTAAATTTTAAAAAAAACTCATTATATTTGTGTTAAGCACTTTCGTGTAATAATTATCAAAACTATACTCAAACCCACATTACTCACTCAAATCATGACTCGAACTACCGATCTCCAGGTTACAAGACCGCCGCCCTATCGAACAAGAGGTCGGTAATTATAGCCTATATTATGCTAGTAAAAAGTATAGGTTAGAATTAGCATTGGAGGTAATTATTACCTATATCATAATGATAATAAAGATAAAGTTGAAAATTAGAATTAAAATTTATTAAAAAATCTCTCCCTTTCTATAAATCTGTTCTTATCTCTCTCTCCATCTCTCTAACTCTGTCCTTATCTATCGCTCTCTCTCTCTCTCTCTCTCTCTCTCTCTCTCTCTCTCTCTCTCTCTCTCTCTATTTTCCTCTCTCTCCCTGTGTCTTCCTCCATATCCATTGTCCTATCCAATCCAAGTTATTCCCATTGATTGGAAATGGATAAGCAACTTTTTTATAGCAGAAAATTCTCGTCAATTCAATTTACCCTCTCTCTCACTCATTGAAAAATCTCTACGTGATGTAATACCGAGCGAGAGGGAGAGAGAATACAAGAAAGAGATTCATATCTTTTTTATAGGGTGGTGCCGAAACATACGCACATACACATTAGATATATTGGACCATTTTTAACCCAAAATAAGCCCATAGGTCGAACTCAAGTCTCAGTTAAATTAATAATTTCATTTTTGTACTGGTAGTCAAGTGGCGCACTGGTAGTCAAGTGGTTAACGCGCTAGTCTGGTAATCCAGGTAGTGTAGGAATAAGACACTGAGGGTTAGGTGGTAGAAAATGCTTTAAGCATTTACCTCGCCTTTTGGTTACCTTCCACTAAAGAGTTTTATTTTATTATTATGAAAAATAATAAAATGAAAAACACTTATCATTTTTGAAATCCCCCAAATATTTTTGTCATCTAAAATATTCATTGCAGAATGCTTCTGATTAGTTCTTACCTTTCTAATATGCGCAAAAGTCCTCCTGGATTTACAGAAGAGAAAAATTAAGAGAGTCCTTCCGATGATCACCGAAGTGAAGTACCGTCCAGCGAGGTGAAGACTTCGTGATGCTGGCATTCCGGCTCAACCCAGGATGGGTGAGGTTAATGTGGGTAGCAGGTTTGTGAGTTTCCTGCGAAGAGGGTAACACCCCCGTCGTGATATGACCATGAAGTTGAAAGCTACGTTAAACCCAAGTTAAGAGAAAAAGTTCACCACTCCATCATTTCTTTCTTTTATTTGCCCTGTTTTCTCTCTCTTATCTTCTTCTTTTTTTCTCTTTTCTCACTCTTTATCTCCCTTTTCTATCTTGTTCTCTTCTCTCTTTTCTATTCTTCCGTCATTCTTTTTCCCCTCCATTTTTCTCTCCCTACCTCTTTTCTCTCTTTTCCTATCATCATTTCCATTATTTCTTTCTCACTGTCTCTCTCCCTCCATCTATCTCCCGCTCTCTCTCACTCTTTCTCTCTCTCTCTTTCCCTTTACCTCTCATTTCTATCCTTCTTTTCTCTCTTGTTCTCACCCTTTCCACTCCCTTTATCCTCTCTTCTCTCTCTCTCCCACTTCTTCCTGCTCACGCACCTTATTTTAACTGCTTATCCTCGTTACCCACCACTCCCATATATCCCTCTTTTTAACTCCTGAAATCTGGAAGTTTTCTTCAACAGCAAGAATTTTAGAGCCTACCCTTCAACACTCCAAAACATGAAAGTTTCATTGCTTTTCTCCTTCTGTGTAGTGTTTCCAGAGATGTCAGACTATTCTCAGTTCTTTTATTTCCTTGAAGTTTGTGATTATTTCTCTTCTTGTAGTTTATTCCTACTTTTTCCCCCCCTTCTATTTACTCTTGGAATTTTCTCTCTTCCCCTCTCCCTCTCCCCCTCTCCCCCCCCTCTCTCTCTTTCTCTCTCTCTCTATATACCATAGTTGTACCTACTTTTCTTATTGTACTTTGGAATTTTGTCTCTCTCTTCTTCTTTCCACGTCTTTTTTCCACCTTTTTTGTTTGCATTTTTTATCTCTCTCATTTCCAATTTTTCGATGATACCGACAAGCATGGAGAGATGAAGACATGGTAAAGCTTTAAGATGCGATTGAAAGAGGAGATAGAGAAAGAGAGAGTGAGGAAAGAGGAAATACTGTATGAGTGTGAGATTTCTCATATTTGTGCAACAGGTTATAATAAGCGCCTTCAAAGTTTACCTTCTCTCTCACTCTCTCTTATTTCCTCTTTCCTTCTCTCTCCCTCTCAATCTTCCTCACTCTCTCTTAAAAAATGTTTGTACTTCACACCTATCACCTTTTCTTCAAACATTCCCTCATCTCCCCATTTCTCTCTATCTCCCCCTTTCTATTCTCCTCCCCCCCCCCCTACCATCCCTCCTCTCCTCCCCTCTCTCTCATTCACTCTTTCTCTGTTTAGTTTCCTCTTTCCTTCTCTCTCCCTCTTACTTTCCTCTCTCTTTCCCGTAATAACTTCATATCAATGTACCACTCCTATTGAAAAACAGAACTAAAAAATACATCCTAACTAACCAAATAACACTACAAAAATTATTACCACTGGCATGATTCCTTTTACCTTTTTTAAGAAAACACTTGAATCACTTCTTGATCTCTTCTTCTTTTACTTTACTTTTAAAATTCTCATTAATTTTTTTTTTCTTCTACTTGTTACTCTTTAACTTATCTTAAAAATAACTCTTTTTTTTTCTTGTATCCCGCCACCAGATTTAATCTGAATGGGGTACAAAATACTTCCATATTTTATTACTCTTTGAAATAGTCTCTTTTTAAATGTATTAAAATGTTATGTCTGTATGAGAGACCTCAAATATACAATAAAAGTAATATATTACAAAAAAAAAAAAAAAAAAAAAAAAAAAATCACCTTACCTACAAACTATCTCTCTTTCCCACTCTACTTCTCTCAATCTCTCTCTCTTCCTTTCTCTCTATATCTCCCTCTCCCCTTCTCTTGCCCTTTCTCTCTCTGCCTCTCTCTTTCTCTCCCTCTCTGTATGTCTTATTCCCTACTCTCTCCCTCTCCACATCTCTCTCTCTCTCTCCCTCTCCCTTTCTCTTTCCCTTTCTCTCTCTCTCCCACTCTCTCTCTCTCCCTCACATTTCAGTACAAAAACTCTGTCTTTCATAGAATGTACGTTTCATAATTCATGTTCCAAATTTTGAGCGACATAATATATGCTTGGTGAGTCGACATGCAAATAAAATGTGTTGTCAGTCCCTGCTGCACAGTGGTAAATGCGTTGTCGGTCTGGTAATCTAGAGGTCGCGGGTTCGAAACCCAGCTAGGACATCACCAGTTTTCCTCCCATTTTGTATTTTGAACACATAATAAAAAGCCTTGGGCTTACTACTGGAATAATGGGACTCATTAGTCCAAGTCGGTCCAGAGACACTAGAGAGTAATCCAGAGGTTGCGGGTTCGAAACCCAGCCAGGACATCACCAGTTTTTCTCCCATTTCGTATATGGAACACATAATAAAATGACTTCGGCTAACTACTGTAATAATGGGACTCATTAGTCCTGGTCGGTCTAGAGACTCTAGAGAGTAATCCAGAGGTCGCGGGTTCGGAACCTATCTTGGAGAGGAAAAGTTATCCTTCCATTTGGGATTTTGAGCAGACAATAACACGGCATTGGCTTACTGCTGGAATAATGGGACTCATTGGCCTTAATAGGACAGTAAGAATAAGGTGATAGTAATATTATAATTTTTACAGTACCTATATTGTACTTTCTTTTTTTCCCTATTTTCTTTTTTTATAGCACACTTTCCCTTTTACCAAAGGCAAAGTGAAGTTTTGGGGTCCAGTCAGTCCTCGTGAGGAAAAATGAGTAGCAGCTGTTCTGATGTGAGCAGGCACCAGTGGCGATAGGTATTACATTTTTCATGATAATTCGAAAGAAAATGAAAAGTCCTGTGATTCTGCGCTATCCATTAAAATTGTGATACTATCACACAATAACTCACTATTCTTATTATTCTCCAATAATATTCTGTACCTTACCTATATTGTAAAAAAAAAAATAATAATATTCTCCAATAAAGACATTTATTGTGTGGGCTAGTAATATACAAAAGAAATGTGGTTCCCACCTATTCGAAATTAAAAAAAAAAAACTGTTTGATATCTATCTATCATACAGGGTCCCCCATTAATTATCAAACCATTTTGAATCGCCTGTATTCTCGAAAATGAATAACAACTCTTTACTTTCCATATCCTATAGATAACATAATATATGTCATTTAATTTTAATTTTCACCATTTAGGTACGTTTTGAAGGTAATATCACAGAGATGTTGGCCTTATTGAAGACTGCATGAATTAAAAACTCGGACTTTCTCTCAAGTTACGCGTCGCGTTTACCAACATGTACATAGGTGTAGGACCTATTCTAGGATGATAGCATTGATTTCCAGATGAAATGCCATTTTTTCCAGTTTTTTTTTTTAAATTTGGGTTTAAGATTGCTTTCAAGTGCATGCTCATATCAGGACGGGCTTTTCAGATCTTGTAGAGTTTTCGGTTTTTACCCAAATCAAGAATTATACAAGAAATTAATGCTATCTCCAAAGACATTTCAGTAAACGCAATGCATAGCTCGATCGAGGAAATGTATGAATTGATGCCTTCTGCATCAAGACCAACGTTTTCATGGTAATCTTGATGTGATGAAAAATAATATGATGGCAATTCTTTTTCAAGAATTGCATTAACAAAAAAAAAAAATAGTTTGTCTTTAGGCCTTTTTTTGTCTTTATTTGTTACAAGTAATAGAATAAAATTAATTTTAAAATATACAATGTTGGAAAATAACAAATCAGTCCTATTGCAATGAGACCTCCCTAACCAGAGTATAACACTCACATTAGGGGTATTTTTTTTTTTTTTTTGATTTGCCCCATTTTATTTTAATTTGAACCAAATTTCAATAGCTAAAAAGAACCACATATTTTTATACGTTATCATTTATCATGATAATATTACAATTTCTACAGGAGAGTCATACATTATAGGTAATTTATTAGTAGGTACAATTATTGAGAAAGGAATTTTACTTAAAATATTATTGATGGACCCTGTATATAGATATAAAAAAATGCAAAGGGAACACAAGTCAATATTTGACCTGGCTGAAAAATAATACAAACAAAAGTGGCACTCCACACAAAGGCCTCGACACTCAAACGTCAATTAAACGTGTCTAACAGGTGGTCACGTCGGGTCTGAAGGAATAGGAGTGGTCTGAAGGGATAGGAGTGGTCTGAAGGGATGGGAGTGGTCTGAAGGGATAGGAGTGGTCTGAAGGGATAGGAGTGGTCTGAAGGGATAGGAGTGGTCTATTGAGTATGAGTGTTTAGAGGGTGAATGAGTATTGAATAAGAGTATTGGGCGAGGGAAGGGGGGGTCTAGGGGAGTGAAAGTGGAGGGGGGGTGGAGAGTGATGGGGGGGAGTGTAAGTACACCGGAAAACTTAAATGATTTTGGGACCAGTCTTAGGGGCGAATTATGAAACAGGATTAGATTTATAAAATAAATAAATAAATGTGTTTCTTTGTGTTATTATATCACAATTTTAGTGGGTAGCGCAGAATTATAGGACTTTTCCATATCATTAATATCCCAATATCTTATTTTTGCCTATAATTCCGCCACTGGTCGGATTAGATTTATCTAAGTGGACACTGTTCCTTAACCAATCACAGAGCACTATAGCCTGAGCTAGGCAATAGTATATACTTAGATTAATTGTCTCGCTGGAGGACTTTAAACAGTGAACAGACTAGCCAACCCTTACAAGCCAGGCTAGCTTGCAGTTTCCCACGGGTTTAATGGCTTATAAAGAAAAAGCACAAGTCCTCATGATGCTTGATCGCACATAGAAATATATGGATTAGGACGAGCCAACTTTGGAATAAATATGGCTGGAGTCTATCATAGCCCCTCCAGCTGTAGCTAAGCTGGTTCCAGCAAGAACAACAACATAGATTAATCTGATGTTATTTCTTAATTCGGCCATAAGACTAGTTTCGTCCTTATTTGTACTCAAGGAATCCCAGTCTAATATTATTATTTTTATATATTATATTATTCCTATATTTCTTATACATTTTATCCTCATATAAGTCTGGCTGGGGGACTATAAACAGGGAGTCGACCAGCCTTGGCTTGGTTCTGGGGGCCCTTGTCTATTATTACCCTTGTCTATTAAAGACAGGTGTAGAATTGCCGAGTCATTCCTCCAAAGTCTGGCTACCATCGTTCACGATGACGCCACACTCCGATATGATGATATATTATATGTACTAGCGGGTTGTCGCCCGCTTTGCGGGCCGAGGCATGGCCGTAGTGTATTGAGGCATGACCGTAGTGTATTGAGGCATGAACGTAGTGTATTAAGGCATGACCGTAGTGTATTGAGGCATGATCGTAGTGTATTGAGGTCCATCTAATTGAAAATCTAGAGCGTAAAAAAAAACCTTCACACCAAATTTGAACATTTTTGGACTTACCAACACGGAGTAACAGGCAGTTGTTGTAGTGTATTGAGGAATGACCGTAGTGTATTGAGGCATGGCCGTAATGTATTGAGGCATGACCGTAGTGTATTGAGGCATGGCCGTAATGTATTGAGGCATGAACGTAGTGTATTGAGGCATGAACGTAGTGTATTGAGGCATGAACGTAGTGTATTGAGGCATGACCGTAGTGTATTGAGGCATGAACGTAGTGTATTGAGGCATGATCGTAGTGTATTGAGGTCCGTCTAATTGAAAATCTAGAGCGTAAAAAAAAACCTTCACACCAAATTTGAACATTTTTGGACTTACCAATACGGAGTAACAGGCAGTTGTTGTAGTGGGAATTTCGAAAAAATTCTGTCTAATTTCTCATCTAGACCGTAAAACGAACCTACACACCAAATTTGAACTTTTTAGGGCTTACCAATATGGAGTAATAGGCAGGTGTTGTAGTGGGAGTTTTAAAAAAATCCCATCCAAATGCAAATCTAGACTGTAAAAAAACCTACACACCAAATTTGGACTTCTTCGGACTTACCAGTGCGGAGAAAAGTAGTGGAAGTAAATTTTCCTTTTTCGCCAATGGCAGATGTTGTAGTGGGAGTTTCGAAAAGCCCAATTTTGCAGATTCAGACAATAAGACAAACATAAATACCAAATTTGAACTTTCTCGGATTTATCAATGCGGAGAAATAGCGGTGAAAGTAAAAAGTCCTTTTTCGCTAATGAGAGGTGTTGTAGTGGGAATTTTGAAAATCCCGTCTAATCGCACATTTAAACTATAAGACTAAGCTACCTACCAAATTTGAACTTTCTCGGATTTATCAATGCGGAGAAATAGCGGTGAAAGTAAAAAGTCCTTTTTCGCTAATGAGAGGTGTTGTAGTGGGAATTTTGAAAAATCCCGTCTAATCGCACATTTAAACTATAAGACTAAGCTACTTACCAAATTTAAACTTTCTCGGATTTATCAATGCGGAGAAATAGCGGTGAAAACAAAAAATCTTTTTTCGCCAATGGCAGGTGTTGTAGTGGGAATTTCGAAAAATCCCGTCTTATTGCACATCAAGACTGTAAGACAAAGCTACCTACCAAATTTGAACTTTCTCGAACTTATCAAAGCGGAGAAATAGCGGTGAAAGTAAAAAGTCCTTTTTCGCCAATGGCAGGTGTTGTAGTGGGAATTTCGAAAAATCCCGTCTTATTGCACATCTAGACTGTAAGACAAAGCTACCCACCAAATTTCAGCTTCCTAGGACTTACCAATTCGGAGAAACAGTGATGAATCAGTGAGTCAGTCAGTCAGTGAGTGAAACTCTCTTTTATAAGTATAGAAGATAATATGATACCTAGTATCATTCTATCGACCTTTCAGGAATTAGACAACTTTTTCACTTCAGTAAAAATTACGAGAGAAAATTTGAAATGTTTGTGAAAGTTTGTGGATGTTGTATGGACAAGCAGGGAAGAGTTGGTTTCAAGTTTTGTTTTTATTTTGCTGATGCTCGTAGCAAAATATCCCTCATCCTCCCTTTAGATTAATCTCTCCCATTCTCTCTATTTATCATTTACCTTCGCCTTCTCTTCATCAGTTCCATTCTCTCACTCTCATTTCCATTCTCGCTCTCACTCTTACTTCCATTATCGTTCTCTTACGCTTCGATTCTCTCTCTTTCTCACTTTCATTCTCTCTCTCGTTTTCTTCCGCATCAATAACTTTCTTTCTCTCACTTCCATTCTCTCTCACACTCTCTTTCTTTCTCTCACTTCCATTCTCTCTCACATTCTCTTTCTTTCTCTCACTTCCATTCTCTTCATTTTCATTGTCCTTTTATGAATCTCCTTTTCGTGTTCTCACTTCCATCTCATTTCCATTCTCTCTTCTACTCATTTCTACTTGCTCTCACTGTGTTTATCAATAACCTTCTCTCCCTTTTTTTCTCACTTCCATTCTTTCTCTTACTCTCTCCATTTCGAGTTTAAATTGCAAATTCACTTTTCAGCTCTTAATAGTTTTTGTACCGTGTTAATCTATTTTCACGATGGAATACGGATATGGATTAGTTCTATCCATCCAGCTCTTCTATCCATCCATCTCTTCTATCCATCCAGCTCTTGTATCAATCCAACTCTTCTATCCATCCAGCTCTTTTATCCATCCAGCTCTTCTATCCATCTAGCTCTTCTATCCATCCAGCTCGTCTATCCGTTCAGCTTTTCTATCCATCCAGCTCTTCTAATCATCCAGCTCTTCTATCCATCCAGCTCTTCTATCCGTTCAGCTCTTCTATCCATCCAGCTCTTCTATCCATCCAGCTCTTCTATCCATCCAGCTCTTCTATCCATCCAGCTTTTCTATCCATCCAGCTCTTCTATCCGTTCAGCTCTTCTATCCATCCAGCTCTTCTATCCATCCAGCTCTTCTGTCCATCCAGCTCTTCTATCCATCCATCTATTCTATCCATCCAGCTCTTCTATCCATCCAGCTCTTCTGTCCATCCAGCTCTTCTATCCATCCAGCTCTTCTATCCATCCAGCTCTTCTATCCATCCAGCTCTTCTATCCATCCAGCTCTTCTATCCATCCAGCTCTTCTATCAATCCAGCTCTTCTATCCATCCAGCTCTTCTTTCCATCCAGCTCTTCTATACATCCAGCTCCTCTATCCATCCAGCTCTTCTATCCATCCAGCTCTTCTATCCATCCAGCTCTTCTGTCCATCCAGCTCTTCTATCCATCCAGCTCTTCTGTCCATCCAGCTCTTCTATCCATCCACCATTTCTATCCATCCAGCTCTTCTATTCATCCATCTCTTATATCCATACACCTCTTCTGTCCATCCATCTCTTTTTTCTTTCTTTCTTCTCCTCCTCTCATTTAACTCTTTTCCTTTCCTTTTTTCCTCCATTTCTCATCCCTCCTCTTCCTCGCTCTCTCCTTCTACTTCCTTTGATCTCCATCCCTTTCCTATCTCCCAACTTTTTGATCTCCCTCCCTCTCTACCTCTCTTCACTACTCTTGGTCTCTCACTCATTCTACTTTCTTTCATCACCTTTTTCATCCCTTTCCCACCCCTCTCTCTCTCTTTCTCGTTTTCTCCCTCTACATCCCTTCGAAACTTCTCCCTCCTTTTCTTTTTTATTTATCCCATTTTCTCTCTCTTTCCCTCTCGCTCTCCCTCTCCTCCCCTCTCTCTTTTTTTCTTGTTCTCATCCTCTGTTTCTCCCCCCCCATTCCTTGGAATACTTCTCCATCCTTTTTCTTTTTTATTTCTCCACCTTTCCCTCTCGCTATGTTATGTCATTCCAAATCAAATTTCATCAATGATTTGGAATTCTATTTCTCTCATTTTTTTTTTTTTTTTTTAGTTTTATATTTTCAATTTCAATTTCAAAGTTACACTTTATATAGCCTTTTGGCCTCAAAGTTTGGTGTTTTTGAACACATTTTTGTTTTTTTAAATATAAACATTGATTACGTACAAAATAAGTAAGGTTTGGGTGGAAGAGAATGGCCACAGGCAGTAACCCCGCTCTTTAGGTGGGACATTAGCTTTATTTTCTTTTTATTCTTGTTTCTTTGTACAATCTATTTATTTTTTTGTTTATAATTTCATTGTATTTTACTGTTAATACTGTACTTTGTCTTTACCTACTGCCGAGTAATATAATAATAATATATTAATGAAATAGGATTTTAACAGAGATAATTCAGAACGTCCCTAAAGTCGTAGTTTCAACTAATCATAGTGCACCAGGGTCCAACTTGAAGCACAAACTTTCTTATCTTTGTTGTCATCCTAATTTTATCATCCAGCCCTTAGTTAACGAAATTGCCCTTTGTCCTTTCTTTCCCCCGACTTTCTAATTTTATAATGTTTTTCTCATATCTCTTTCAGATTTCTCCGTCGTTTCATATTAAGTAGAGAAATATAGATCTAATCGGTCAAACTAGATCCATTAGGGGTCAGCTGATTGGATCTTCTCTTGTAGGACTCCAACCAGTTTATAATAATAAAAAGTAGAGAAAAGATATGATAAATTATAAATAACGTTTCATATCTTAATATATAAATGTCAAAGTCACTGACTGACTGATCATCACTGTTTCTCCGAACTGGTAAGTCCTAGGAAGCTGAAATTTGGTATTTACCTTTGTCTTATAGTCTAGATGTGCAATAAGACGGGATTTTCGAAATTCCCACCACAACACCTGCCATTGGCGAAAAAGGACTTTTTGCTTTTACGGCCATGCCTCGGCCCGCAAAGCGGGCGACAGCTCGCTAGTTAAGTACAGAAAAGATCGAATAAACTATAAATAAACTTTCATATTAACTATAGAAATGATTTAATAAACTATAAATTAATATCTTTTCTTATAAGTAGAAAAAGACTTCATAAAGAGTAAGTCTTTTCATATTAAGTACATAAAAGATCAATAGAGTATAAATTAATATCTTTTCATATTAAGACCTCTAGAAAAGATCTAATAAACTGTAAATGTATTTTCATATTTAGTATTAGAAAAGATTTAATAAACTATAAATTAATATCTTTTCTTATGGTGTAGAAAAAGATTTCATGAACAATAAATCTACCCATACTCAGTAAAGATTTAATAAAAATAAAATAGAAAATCTCGACTTAAGTAATATTAAGTTCTTATAAGAGTTAAGGAAACGTGATTGAGAAGGTAATGACTGAGATAAAAGTTTCTGAGAGGAGAATTTTATTTACACTTTATTTTTTTTATAAAACAATCAACAGCAACAAAATCATAACAATAAATTGTAAAAAAAAACTTAGAAATATGTTTTTCACAAAAAAATAAGAACAATATTATTTTTAAATTACAATTGTTTTGTAATCCAGGGCGAAGTTAATGCCTTAGGCATTCTCTGTCACTTAACCCCGGTAGAATGGTTAGTAGTATAAGAAATGGGTGAAGTTAGTTTATAAATATAGAAGAAGAGAGAGAAGGATAGCAGAGTTGGCGATAAAGCACTCGCTTGCCATGCGGAAGGTCCCGGGTTCAAATCCCCAAGCCAAAAAAAAATTGTATTGTAAATAGTACGGCATGGGCAAGTGATATCACTTTCGTGATATCACAATTACTCAAACTTGCTTTACTAAATCTACGCTGAAACCGGGACATTAACCAACGACCTCCAGGTTACAAGCTCGTCGCCTTATCGATCAAGCTACTGAGGTCGGTAAGAAGAAAATATTGTAGGTAGATTAAAGAAGGATTTAGGAAGAAAGACAGAGAGGGTTGGAGAAAAAGTGCTGAGTACACAACTTTATTGTTTTATCCAAGTACCCTCTCCTCTTCTCTGTGTTTCTTTCGATAGCGCTAGTTAAGCCGGCAGAAGATTTATAGATATTTAAGCAGCTCAAGTTAGCCTAACGCTACCCCAGGAACCTCTTTATATTGTAGCTTACGACAGCAATAGTGAAACTAGTAGAATATTTTTATAAAGCACCTCAGGTTTTTTCTAGAGAATACTTCATGTTGAACCTATGACGCAAGTGATTGGATTTGTTTACCATTTCTTTATTCATCCCACCTGTACTGGTAGCTCAGTGGTCAAGGCATCTGTCTCGTAATCCAGAGGTCGCTGTTTCGAAACCCAGCCGGGACATGACAAATTATCTCCCACTTGGCAACTTAACTACATGATTTCACGTATTGGGCTTACTGCTGGAATAGTGGGACTTATTAGTCCTTGTCGGGCAGTACAAATAAGGCGATGTTATTATTACATGTGAGGACACGGGAAGTAAGTAAGTAAGTATTATTACATGTACGAAACTCCTTCTAGTGTCTTCCTGCTAATTTTTGGAAATTTAGAAGATCACAAAAGATCTGACCGACCACATTAGCCTCACCCAGCCTTGATTGCGCCATTGATAGCCACCAGGCTTCGAATTTTAGTGGTCATATTCCTAGTCGTGTTGTTTGTCCATTCATATGATAATGTTTTGACTGTAGATAGCTGACCACATCTATGTAATTAGGTATGTTTCATGGCATCATAATAAAGGAAATACACAAGTTCCCGTTGTCTTATATTTCACGCTCCTGAGAACAATGGGATGACAGATGACACAATGGTGGGAAACATGTAACTAACACTAGTAGTATTATTACTCTGTGTGTGTGTATGGGTGGGTGTGTGGGTGTGTGTGGGTGTGTGTGTGTGTATGGGTGGGTGTGTTGGTAGATGTGGGACTTTTCCATATCTTTAAAATCCCAAAAATAAGTTATTGGGATATTAAAGATGTGGAAAAGTCCTATAATTCTGCGCTACCCACTAAAATTGTGATATAATAACACAAAGAAACATTTATTTATACAAGTGTATGCAGACCACTAAAAATATATATCTGTGGTTACATTGATGATGATTGATGACTATAAATTTTTTGGTGTCCATTTCACATTCTTTGGACTCCGAACATAATAATAATAATAATAGGTCATGAAATTGAGCTGACTTCAGTAGCTTGATCGATAAGGCGACGGACTTGTATCCGGAGGTCGTTGGTTCAAGTCCCGAACTAAGCAAATATTTAGCAAAGCCAGTTTGAGTAGTTGTGACATCACGAAAGGGAGTAACCCAAATATTATGATAACAACTTTCATAAAATTGTGAATTAATAGTAATAATTATTATTGTTATTATGATAATATTATATCGTGCGAAGTTGAATCACATGAAAACATGTTATTTGATCTCCTGCTCAATGTCAATATGGAGGAAATGGATATCAAGTAGAACTCATAATCATGTCATGTTAAAGAGTTTTACATAATGGGACACTTGCATCTATTTTTATTGGCTATTGCGAAAGAGTTCCTTGCTTCCTTGTGAGGATTTCCATGGTAATTTTTTTTCTAGTCCAGGAGTGAAAATCATCTTTTGTAAGTTTTGAATACGCGAAACGATTTCTAACAAAATTCAGTAAAGGTGTCCGAAGCCCGGAACACGATGAAATCCTTGGTAGAAAATAAGCCCCAAGAGACAGAACGTGTATACTGAAACATCCAACTCGGTAAATATGACGTCACAAATATACTTATCCGCTTTTTTCTGACTTTTTTTAAGTCTTCTTCAGGTTTTTCGCGTTCGTTTTTCGTCGTTTTGATGGCGGAAATGGCTTTTTTCTGGTATGTTCAGTCATTCACTATTTTTTTCCATTTGAAAGATATCTCTATCCATTACCTACTTATTTTTCGACCTCGGTAGCTGGGTGAGGCAGCGGACTCGAACCCCAGACTTCCAAGTTACGAGTTGGGTATTTTATCTATCGGGTGTCAAAGAAAACCGATCAGTTCAACTGTTTTTCTAATGTAATATTTTTTTTTCAGTAAAATTAATTCTCAAATCATATCAAAATGCAATACATGAATTACTGACTGAGATGGGTAAGTCTATCTCTGTACCTATCAAGCCTGCAAGTAATACAACACTGTATTCATATATGTCTTATTAAAATAAGATGACACCAAAAAGCAACACTGTATTCCTGTAACTTATTGAGATAATGCAAAAAGCAACACTGTATTGTTGTATCTTATTAATAGCCGAGTTTATCACATATCCACGAATCACTGATTCGGCAACCACCCTCGAATCTCGAGAGTTCACGAATCCGCGAATGGGGTATTATCACGAAAATTCAAGCTCGAGTTCGCGAATCATGATTGGCGTTACGGCAACATCGCAATTACACGAAAACCTCAAAGAAGCCTCTGATTTTTCGGAAATTGCGATGTTGCTTTGTTAAGTTTTTACATTTTGAATGTTAACATTTCTGAAAGCATTTTGAACGTTTTTTTTTGTGTCGTCCACATGGTCATTTCATAAGTTTCATATTGATCAATGATCATTTATCATTTTGTGTGACTTGGGTTCAATTCTCAGCAGGGCTATAATTACCTTATGAGTAAGAATGCTGTTTTAATGTGACCATCAGGGATGAACTATGGTCAAAATAAGATATTGGGACAGATGGTGATCTCGGTTTTATTCCCAGCGGGCAGTGCCGGATTAAGGCTCCGCGGGGCCCTTGGCATTTTCAAGGCGCGGGGCCCCAAATTTGTACTGAGTTTATTCTAAAATACTATTTTTAGAACCTTGAAACCGAAGCCAATTAGTCCTGGGCACTAATCCATAATAGTATCCAAAACGACGTTTATAACACCGAAGGCAACATTTTTTCCGAGTAATAGTAGAAATATCTAAATATATATTATGAAAAGAATATGTGTAGAAAGATGTCATTGGGTAAGATGTGTAGAAAGTAGATCATCGATTACCATGGAGATTTTATTGCTTTTTGAATTTTTGAATTTTGAATATTTATTTATTTTAACATACAGGTACATTTAACAAGGTTTTTACCTCTATTACTAGATGCACCTAAAAGGGGAGTTTACAAAGGGAGGGGGGGGGGTATGGATATATAAATTTATTAAAAGTTTGATACAAGATATTATACATGGGTGGACAGAAAAATGTTTTATTTTAGCAGGGTATCGGATATTTTGTAAGGTCTTCAAGGAATTTAGATATGCTTGGATGGAATAGGTCGATTTCTGGGGGGATTTTTTTAGCTAAGGTTAAGGGAAAGTGCCAGGGATTTAACCTGGAAGAAGGTATTATAAAAAGGTCATTAGTTCGACGGCAGGACCGAAGGGGAACTCTCATTTTAAAGTTTTCAAGGAATGAATTGGAGAAGGTTTTGTTGTGGAGGTTTTTATGTAGAAATGTGATGGCGCTTATTATTCTGCGTTCCTGTAGCAACAGTATTTTGTAGCGTTCACAGCAGAGCTCGTAGGAATACAAGAAACGTCGTTTGTGGAATAAGTCGTATAACTTACCAACAAAAACCCTCTGTATGCGCTCAAGATTATTAGATTTACTAGCGGGTAAATCACCCAGAACAAGAGATGAATATTCAACTTTAGTTCTGATATACATATAGTAAAGACAGATGAATATTGAGGGAGACCTAAAAGATACACATATTTTTGTGAGGAGTCCAAGGATAGATAAACATTTGTTGACTAATTTGCTGATGTGAGAATTAAACAGAAGCCTGCTATCCAGGATTACCCCTAGATCTACAATCTCAGAGACTCTCGGTATGACAGCTCCATCAATATTATAGTTGGATATATTATAGTGCAATTTTCTAGAGAATGTGATGCACTTGGTTTTTGAAACATTTACAGATAGATAGTTCGTTTTGTACCAAGTGATAAGAGAGTTGATGTTTTGCTGAAGATGGGTTGGTCCAGCATTCGCCGTATCAGGGTCATACCCTAGGTATATTTTTGTGTCATCTGCAAAGAACTCTGCGGAACATGTTAGAATTGATTCTAAGTCGTTAATAAATATAAGGAACAGCAAAGGCCCGACGTTACTCCCCTGAACTACGCCTGATTTAATGGGATACTCGTAAGAGAAACTATTTTTTACTTTAACTTTAAAGGAACGGAAGGATAAGTAAGAAGAAAACCACTTTATGTATGATGGACATAAACCATACTTGGAGAGCTTTAGCAGCAGGAGAGGGTGATGTATGGCATCAAACGCCTTAGAAACATCAAAATATATAGCATCAACTTGCTGTTTTTCAGTCACAAAAGGAGAAACGTATGAAAGAAAGTCCACTAAATTAGAAGAAGTAGACCTTTTACAACGAAATCCATGTTGATGTTCGGAAAGATATTTATCAACATGTGAGTACAGGTTTTGACAAATGATTTTCTCAAGGATCTTGGAGAAAATTGGTAACAGAGATATGGGCCTATAATTTGATGCATCCAATCGGGATCCTTTTTTAAATATCGGGATCACCGTAGACTCTTTCCAACAGGAGGGAAAGATACCTGTTGATAGACTCCTATTGAAGAGGGAACAAAGAATAGGTGCTAGGGGCTTGGCACAGCCTTTGACAATAAAAGTGGGGATACCATCAGATCCCAAGGCTTTTGAATTTTTGAGAGACTTAATGGCAGACAAGACATCAGAAGTACGTATTATTGGTGGTTGAAGGGAGTCATTTACCTCAAGAAGATTGTACTTGCTTTGATCAAGTGGTGGTAGTGACCGAGGATCGGTATATACAGAGTGGAAATAAGAAGCGAATAGGTTCGAGATATTTGTTTCATCAGTTACGGTATGTCCATTGTTGACCAGAAGATCAATGTCATTCACAGGCTTTGTAAACTTCCTGACATTATTCCAGAATTTTGAGGGCTCTGTAAGAAAACAGTTGATTGTGTAGTTATTTTTCCTACGCTCATCTTGACCAATAGCCTTTTTGGATAAGGTTCGAAACTTGGAGAACTCGAGATAATGCTGATGTAATTTAGATTTTTTAAATTTCCGATGACATCTTTCTTTACTCTTCAAAAGCTTTATGGTTTCTTTCGAAAACCAAGGCGGATATTTTGAGGAAGGTTTTTTAACTATCCTAAAAGGTACATTTTTAGAGATTTCGTTTCGAATAATGTTGCTCAGATTTTTAGCAGCAACATTTACGTTTGGCTCATCAATGACAGGGGCCCAGTCAACCTGAGAGAGTTGCGAATAGAGAGATAAATAATTTCCATTTGGAAAATCCAACGCCTGATATTGAGGTGGAGAAGGACATGACACATGAAATTGGAAAGTTATGCAAAAGGGAGGATGGTAATTGTCAACAGGAACAAGAGGTGAAATGTTGTATGTAAAATAGAAATTGAAATAATTTGTGAAAACTAAATCTAAGAGAGAGCCTGCCGCTTGGCTATCGTTTATCTGTTCGAGGTTTAAGTATGAAACTACTTCTGCCATATGCCTGGCTTTGATCTTAACATAGTGGTTAGATACACTGTCAACATTTTTAAATCTCCAGTTTACACCAGGGAGGTTGAAATCTCCTATTAGGACAAGATTTGGTATATGAATGCATTTACCTTTGATAAAATCACAATAATTTTTAAAGACATTCACATCAAATTGAGGTTGAAAGTAGTGATTGCCTATTATTAATGAACCATCACTTAAATCTATTTCGATAAAACAGGATTCAACAAAGCCATCATTGAATTCTAAGTCGGGACGCCTACGACATCTAAATTTGTTACTCACAGCCAGGAGCACGCCCCCACCAGCTGACTGGCCAGTAGCCTCTCGGTTTCGATCAGTGCGAAACACTGAGTAGCCTGGAGGAAAACCTACAGTTAAGGGGGTACTAGATGCGTACCATGTTTCTGTGAGACATATTATATCTAGAGTAGAGGGATAAGAACAGATATTATTAAGTAAGGTATTAGTCTTGGTATTTAGACCACGACAGTTTTGATATACTAGAGTAAGATTAGATAAAGTAATAGATGTGTTTCCATGTCTGGAAGTGGACGGCATCATGTTTTGGAAGCGGGGGGGTTAGAGGTGAAGTTGCCATTTTCCACAGCAACGGGATCAGACGATGATTGAGAATTGTTTCCCTCAGAGTTTGGTGCAGGGGGTGGCTTATAGCCAAAGCACTTGTCCGGGGTCATGCGGCCGCGGAACTCCTTGACAAGGGTTCCTTCAGGCCATACTGATGTGTTGTTGATGAGAGGGAAGTCGCACAGGGGCACCTGGATACAGAAAGAGGCATAGGTATTTTGTCTTGTAGCAAGTTTGGAAACCTTGATATCACTTAGCACAGACAAGTCAGCTTTCAAGTCAGCTTCAATTTCTTCAGCGGTAGTTTCAGGAGCCAGGCGCGTTATGAACAACGCTCGGTAGCGCACTAGCTTCTTGGTATCGACGCATTTCAAACTTGAGGACGTCTTGACTCCAATCAGGGGCGCTGGGCGTGTGACACGACTTGCTGGTGGATGAGGGTTAGAGTTGGTTTGTTTTATAGCTGGAGGAGTATTAGAATGATTATTATTAGATCTATCATTTCGCTTTTGTTTTCTGCTCACGAACTTAATGAACCCGTCATCAGTGCGAGGAATTTCACTACAGGGCGCGGCAGCTTGCACTGAAGAGGCACGAGCCGCACTCCACTGCACTTGTTGAGAATCAGATATACGGGATTGATTTCCAAGTTCTGGATGACAAGTTAGATTGTTAGAAATTGTGTGAGAAAATGTAGATACAGGTTGTTTCACTGCATCTGAGAAAGTGGGGGCAGATTGTTTCTTCCCTGTTTCGGGAGCATTGTTTGCAGATTTACAATGTTTTTCTACTATATTTTTTAGAGATTTGTTTTCAGCTGTTAAGAGAGTGACTTGTTGCTTTAGTCCTTTCACTTCAGAAATAACAATATCTAATTTTTCAAGCACAATAGTTAGAGTGTCATCTTCCTCTGGGATATTTGAAGCAGAATTAGAGCTCTTAGATTTGCAGATATTACACCAGAATGTACTGAGAAGGGGCTGGTAATCTTCATCGGATTTGATTCCGGCGCACCTAGTATGGACAGATAACTTACAGTTGATACAGGCGATGCGGTTTTGTCTGCCATAAAATCTAGCATTACAGTGTTGGCACAGAGGAGGCATGTCAATATCTCCTCACTGGTACAAGCATAATAGACGGCTAACACAGAAAAAGCACTGAACTGATGGCCAGTAGGCGCTTTTACTTTTGAATAACTTGAGGTACACTCTGTATATGAGGAAAAAAATCTTTAAAATGATGGAAGATTTTAAATTTAAGAATTAATTATTAACAGAAATTCGAAAACTTTTCCAAATTATCAAAAAAAAACTTTTCCAACATAACCAAAATAATTCCAAACTATCAAAAGGCACTTCAAAAACGCCCAAAGACTTTTTTTTCTTTTAATGGTACATACTAAAATTGCACGTCTTGAAAAAAATCGAAAATATCATGATAAGTAAATTTGACGGCGCCGCAGGCGAAATTTTTGCAAATTTATGGGGTAGAGTACTCAGGAAATAGATACAAAGACATACCTTGAAAAAAACATTAAAAGCGTCGCAGGCGACTATAATGAAGATCATTGGTTAAGATGTCGATAAAGCCGATCACTGAGCACTCAGAAGACACTTTATGGGTTTGATGGCAGAGATTACCGAAGGCGATAATCACGTTCGTCAATATTATTCTTTTCAAATACGAGTATGTAATTTATAATATTTATATATTATATAAAGAGCCGCAGGCAATATCGACCACATACGCTTTTCTTTCAATTTATGTAGTGCTGTGAGTGTGTGTTTTATCCCCTTTTATTTCTTCTTCTTAGAAGAAATAAAGAGCCGCAGGCAATAGGTATAGAGATCTACCTATTTTCATACAGGTATGTGGTCGATTTTAAGGGGGGCCCCGTGGTTTTTCTTTTAATACTTTGCTCAACTGGCTATGATTTTATTTAATATTATAAAATCCAGAAAAACTGACTTGAAGGTCATTCAAAAACACTTATAATTTTTATAAGCTGCCCGAAACGCGGGGTCCTCAAAGCTGCGGGGAACTTGGCATCTACCAAATCCGCTATTAGAGTAGGTAATCCGCTGGATAGTAATAGGGGGCCCCGCGCTTTTCTTTCAATTTATGTAGTGCTGTGAGTGTGTGTTTTATCCCCTTTTATTTCTTCTTCTTAGTCATTATCCAAAAATACCTAGTGTAAGCTTTTAAAAACTCATAATACCTAGTGTAAGCTTTTTAAAAATCTCATAATATCTAGTGTAAGCTGCACAAGCGCGGGGCCCCCTAAAGCGCGGGGCCCTTGGCATCTGCCAAATCCGCCATATGGGTAATCCGGCACTGCCAGCGGGGCAGAATTTTTTCTGCCCTATGTCCACTGTATTTCCATCACGTTTTCATTAATGTTGTGTACTGGAATTATAAATATAGTTCTCATACCTAGCTGTTTAAGAATTCTAAATATTATCAAACACCTCGGCCGAGGTGTGAAGAACGCCAATACAAAGAAAGAGACAGCCCAGCAGAGTGTAAGGTTACGGAAAACATAGTTCCCATGCATTTCATGTACTTTCAGTACATGAAAACATAGTTCCCATGCATTTCATGTACTTTCAGTACATGAAATGCATGGGAACTATGTTTTCCGTAACCTTACACTTTTATCTTCTTGGGATTAGCTCGTTTTCAGGAAATATCATACAGACTTAGAATTTCAAATTGTGGTGAAGCACAAGCAGAAAAAGCACAGGTGAAGCACAGAGCAGAAAAATTCCTGCCCCGCTGGGGATCGAACCAAGGTCACCATGCGTGCAATGCCTAGCGCTAAATCATTGGGCAACGGTGACTACTCACAAATCGCTTCTCGGCCTTTTGGTTAAGATGTAGTATCACAAAAATATTAATTAATTTTAACAGCAATCGCGTGATAATGACCAGTTTGAATAATTTTCAAGTATTTTTTTTAGGAATAATTCAAATTTATTTCAGTCTTTATTACAAAACTTTTGTGAACTTAGCACATCAGGATAAGATAACAGGTTTATGAAGAACAAAGACAAGGATAATTAAATAATGGGCAAAAGAATAAAGATGTCATGAAGATAAATAAGCATTTGAATTTTGAAAAAGATAAACATTTTATCTTTGTTAACGATTTAAAAATTCCAAGGAAGAAATTCTATAGTATTTTCAATATTTTTTTTCTCTTTGGGAGCCAATCGGTCCTCGAATGACTGATTCGTGAATCAAGGTTACTTCCTCAAATTGAGTGCTCCGAATCAGCTGCGAATCAGAGATTCGAGATGATAAAACCCGATTCGTCGAGCCAATCAGGAGTTCGAGCGAATCCGTGGTGAATCTTGGATGATAAACTCGGCTATAAGAGAATCCAAAAGGCAACACTGTATTCATGTATTTTATTAAGTTAATGCAAAAAGCAACACTGTATTCCTGTATCTTATTAAGAGAATGCAAAAAGCAACGTAGTATTTTCTACTACATTCTCATCTCTTCTTTCTTCTATAGTTCATTATACCTAACGTACTTACATATTTCTCTATATTCTTTAATATAGAGCAAACATGAGCTATAGTCTATACGTATACAATAAATCTGCAAAAGTCCATCACATTTTAGACGAAGCTGAAATTTCTAGGGATTCCATATTGTTCCATCCATACTATGAATTTTCCTTTGTCTATCTTCAACCTATTTTCTTTTTTCTGTTCATTATCATATTTTTTTCTTCGTGTTTACATTATATTTTATTATTAAAAATGCTAACACATAAGTCATGCCATGCCGTACATCTACCTACCTAACTCCGTATCCTTAATATACTTTTTAATAATAATAATAACACTCTTTATTGGAAGGTAACCACCAGGCGAGGTTCATGTTCAAAGCATTTTCTACCACATAACCGTCAGAGTCTTATGTGGTCAAAAACTCGAATTAATGAGGAAAATTCATGCACTGGGTGGGATTCGAACCAACGGATCTCTCGCTACCTGAATTACCAGACTATTATGTGAAAATAAAAATCGAGAAACTAGATAAGGACATAGTAATAATAAATTTATTCGGTTTTCAATAATAATCATTGCTAAAAGATCCGCTAAGTACATTTGTACATAGGACGGAATTACGAAACAGGATTGAATTACTAGGAATTGTTATTCCAGCCACTATCACTCAAGAGCTGATATAAATGCGCTGTGATGTAGCCTGACCATCCAATAGTATGCCTCCCCTCTGATGGGCGAGAAGTGACACAGTAATTCCCAATTAGGGGCTGGTTCAACGCGAATAACAGTTACAACGAGGATCTGAGAACCCTCTCTCTAAATCGAGATGTGGTGTCCTCTGTGTGATAGGTGAAATTTCCACCTTAAGAAACAGTATTCCCGCCTTAAGGAACAGTATTCCCGCCTTTAGGGATTGTATTTCCATCTCGATGGGAAAAAGATCCGCTAAGTACATTTGTACATAGTTTTCCGCCTTAAAGGGCAGTATCTACGCCTTAACGGACAGCATTCCAACCTTAAGGGATAGTATTCCTACCTTGACGCAAAGTATTCCCGACTTAAGGGGCATTATTCGCACCTTAAGGGGCAGTTTTTTCACCGTAACGGTTTGTCTTCCCGCCTTGACGGACAGTCTCTTCAATTTAGAGGACAGTCTTCCCGTCTGAAGGGATATTTTTTAAGGGCCAATCTTTCCGCTTTATGGGACAGTCTTCCCATAATATATTTCTGTTGTCATCTTGTTATTGCTTTATAATTTGGCCCTGAAGGATCCATTAGTATGGATGTATTAATTCTTTCTTCTTCTTTTCCTTCCCTTTCAACCACAATCAGGTAAAAATATTATATGTATACTTACAAATTTTGTAATTTTTCCACAATAAAAAATACATTTTTTTTTTTTTTTTTTTTTTTTTTTTTTTAAGTGGGGTTTAACGTCGCTTTCAACTGCCATGGTCATATCACGACGGGGGTTTTACCCTCCATTCGCAGGAAACTCACAAACCTGCTACTCACATTGACCTCACCCAGCCTGAGTGGGGCCGGGAAAAGCCAGCGTCACGAGAATTAGAATTTGAATGGTCACCCATCCAAGTCTTAACCTCGCTGGATGTCGCTTAACTTCGGTGTTCTGAAGGGAACCGGTGTATTCAACATGCCATCGACGCTGGCTATAAATACATTTTTATTATTTATGTATCTAAAGAAATAATCATGATCCCTCTCTTCTTTGTCTGTCTGTCTCTTTGGTCTATTTTCCCCCAGGTAAAACATTTTGATCTCTTTTCTCATCTGAAATTTGTCTCTCACTCCCCTGTCTCTCTGTCTTTCAGTCTTTTTTACCTCTCTTTCCTTTCAGTCTTTATGTCTCTCTCTCTTTCTATCACTTATCTCTCTCTTTCAGTCTTATCTACTTCTCTGTCTCTCTTTCTATCACTTCTCTCTTTTTCAGTCTCTTCTACCTCGCTCTCCTTTCAGTCTTTATCTCTCTCTCTTTCTCTCTCTTTCTATCACTTCTCTCTCTCCCTCTCTTTCAGTCTCTTTTAAATATCTCTCTCTCTCTTTCAATATTCTCTCTCTCTATATATATTTCTCTTAATTGTGTCCTCTCTCTCTCTCTCTCTATCTCTCTCTCTCTCTCTCTATCTCTCTCTCTCTCTCTCTCTATCTCTCTCTCTCTCTCTCTCTATCTCTCTCTCTCTCTATCATATTTTATACACCTAAACAGGAAGTCGGGTTGATGTATTGGGAAGGTAAGGAAACTCTATGATCTATCTTCATTATCTTAGATTCCATCTTCTATGATATAAATAATATAATCTCGTAAATATATTATACGTAATTTATAACAAAAGATACAATCATAGATGCATTGTTGGGTATTTTATGTATCGGGTGTCAAAGAAAACCGATCAGTTCAACTGTTTTTCTAATGTAATATTTTTTTTCAGTAAAATTAATTCTCAAATCATATCAAAATACAATACATGAATTACACATTCATTAAAAAATCCATGCAAATACTTGCGGTGGTGTTGACATAATGCGTCTTTAGTCTTTATAAATCCACAAAAAGTTGGTAATGCACATAAAAAAATACAAGCAATACGTTAATCCTCATTTTTCAAAGACTTTTACCTACTTTTTCTTTTACCTACTTTTACCTACCCTATTTTTTTGAAACTTTCAGGAAATCCGTAAATTATTATTTTTTTTTTTTTTTTGTGGGGTTTAACGTCGCTTTCAACTGCCATGGTCATATCACGACGGGGGTTTTACCCTCCATTCGCAGGAAACTCACAAACCTGCTACTCACATTGACCTCACCCAGCCTGAGTGGGGCCGGGAAAAGCCAGCGTCACGAGAATTAGAATTTGAATGGTCACCCATCCAAGTCTTAACCTCGCTGGATGTCGCTTAACTTCGGTGTTCTGAAGGGAACCGGTGTATTCAACATGCCATCGACGCTGGCTCCGTAAATTATTGTTGAGATTATCAGTGAGACCTAATAATCTACATAGGATCAGCAATCCACGGTTAAAAGTTTTGAGACGTGTACCTTAAGCAGAAAAATTGTTATAAGTTATTCAGTTAAGTCTGGCTGGTAGACTATAAACAGGGAGTAGACCAGCATCGGCTTGGTTCTGGAGGCCCTTGTCAATTATTAGCCTCCTTGTAAAGACAGTGATAGAAGTTCTGAGTTTTTCCTCCTGGCTACCATCTTTCACGATGACGACACCCTATGATGATGTTCCAGTTATCATAATTATATGGCTGTGTTGATCACTTTAGTGATATCAAAACTACTCAAACTCGCTTTACGAAATCCACACTGAAACCACCCAGTATATTTTAACAATAGATAGGTACATGTATACCCGTATCCATTACACTGATTATTTCTCTTAGATAATATTATTTTATCTAATGAAAAATCCATTACTACCATTACGAAGTATCTCAAAAAAATTATGATTTACTGTCAACTTGGGAGGCAAGAGAAAGCTAGAGAGTGAGAGAGAGAGATATATAAAGAGAAAGAGTCAGATAAAGAGAACACAAATTAATCCTTCAGCAAATTCTACCATTCCATAACAAAACTCGCCCCTTCAAATTCCTTCGCCCTGGTCAGGATTCGAACCCACAACCTCAGGATCAGGAGGCAGAGGTGTGCACAACTTCACCACAGACGTGTACAACCCGTCTGAAGTGATAAAGCCGTGTGTGAGGTAATAAATCCTGTCTGTGTAAGGCTGAACCCTTCGCTTCGGATAATAAAGAATTATAGGAAATGGGAGTACAGTCCATAAAATTTATCTATTAATATTCCATTTCCATTCGAGTTTGACGGAAACGCTGTGTCCCTGAGGACACTACTGACTGTGCAGTAAATTCTGTGCATAAAACTTGTAAATTTTGTGATCATAAACTTATTATTATATCACGCTTGATTAGAAAAATAAAGTATACAATATTTACAATGTAAAATTGTTTGAAAATTAATAAAATTATAAAATTGTTTGAAAATTAATAAAATTATTTGAGAATAAATAAATAAGAAAGAGGAAAATAATAATGTCCTAACTTAAAGGCGGGGTTACTCTCTGCGGGAATCTTTTCCACCCAACCCTTATTGGGTCCAATTTGTAAAAATGAAGATAGACAGACAGACAGACGGATAGACAGACACACGGACCAATTGCTGCAACTTTAGATTTACGCTCTGAGGACCCTAAAACGTGATTTTGGCAATAAAAACTGACTATCGAAAATTTTGGGTGATTCCATTACTTTCCTTTCTATAGGATAAGGAAAGTTAGGAAGGGTTCATGTTTATCTGGTCTAGTGTCACAAATAGAAATTTGGCCTTGTTTGTTCAACGCTTTATTTATTAATTTGATATTCATGTATATCTAATACAACTTCTCACTTTCTGTTTGCACTGATTAAAAGAGAGAAGTTAGTTGATGGCATGGATAATAAGAACTATTATCTGCTAATGAGAGCAAATAAGCTCAAAACAGCTGTCCAGGTATGTTCCAATATTCATGTACATCTAATAAAACTTCTCACTTTTCTGTTTGTACTGTACTCAAAGCTGTGAAATGTCAATAACACCCGCTGCGGAGCCATAAAATCAGACATAACACGTACCTAGGGCGTACAGCAAGTTGTGATGGATGTAACGGGTATTTGTCATTATATTCGGGGGAGATGAAGTAGATGATCGACACTTTCGACGCTGTTATGATGAATGTGCATGAATTTTTCCTCATTAAATTAAATAAAAAATAAATAGAATAAAACAGTGGCGGAATTGGACTTATTTTCGAGTGATAAGGAATGTCTTGTAATTATTCATTTTATTTTTAAAAAATATTTCATTTATTTATTTTATTTATTTTATTTATTTTATTTATTTTATTTATTTTATTTATTTTATTTATTTTATTTATTTTATTTATTTTATTTATTTTATTTATTTTATTTATTTTATTTATTTTATTTATTTTATTTATTTTATTTGATTTTATTTATTTTATTTTATAGAATAAAGTCAATAGTTGAAATTCAGTAATGTGAATTTCTTTTTGCAATATAAAAAAAAAATCTGCAATTTCAATTTTTTTTTTTTTTTAATTTGTGCGTGTCACAAAGCGATACTTGGTAATGTACGTATTTATTTGAAATATATGCATAATTTATATATTATAGTCAGATCAAGCAATTTCGTGGCTGCCATTTTGGAATATAATGCGGATTGATTGACGCAAAATGTTTGATTGACATAATTATTCAAACTTTATTAGAAGTAAGGTAAGATTGACATTATTTATATTCTATACTAGAGAGGAACATCATTTGGTGGTTGATTTCTGTGACATTTATTATACTCTGTCAGGAATTTCATATTTATATAATTATGAATAAACTTTTTTTTAATTGAAAAAGGACGTCAAGCAGTACGAGGAACGAGCCATGAATGGTGAAAAGTTATTTTTAAATCAATTGTAACAAACATTTAAATATTTATGTTGAATGAAAATATAATTAGGTATTTAACTAAATATCCATCTAGTTATTTTGAAATTTTTGTCCACTTTTTTTAAACAAACAAACAAATTCTTGTCCTTGAGTTTTATTCGACCTGATCGAGAAGTTGCACCACATGTACGCGAATATTTTAATTTTTTTTTTTTTTTTAGGTTTATTAGGAGGACAAAGTACAATGGTAACAGTTTAAGAAAAAAAAAAAAAAAAAAAAAACAAACATATGACAAAATAAATAAGTAAAAAAAGAAAATAACAATAATGTCCTACCTAAAGGGCGGGGTTATTGCCTGTGGCAATCTCTTCCACCCAACCCTTATTAGTACATACCTGGACACTCTGGACAGCTGTTTCCGCCTAATCAGTTTTCTTCAGTCCATGTGAAACGGCATAAGGTATTTCTATGAAGAGAAAAAAATCGGAGCAAAAAACATTTTCTTTTGACAAAAATGAATACAAGATTTCTCAGAAGTAAAATGTGTTTGAATGGTAATTTGAATTCGAAAATATTAAAGCAATTACTGAGAAAGAATATAGTCCCTCATAATTATGTATTCAGAAAATTCATGAGAAGGAGAGAGTGAGAGAGAGAGAAAGAGAGAAAGAGAAAGAGAAAGAGAAAGAAAAATAGAGAAAGAGAATGAGAAGAGATAGAGAGAATGATAAGAAAATATAGATAGAAGGAGAGAGAAAGAGATGAAGAGAGAGAGACAGTAATGGAAAAAAAGAGAAGGTTAAAGGTTTAAGTTTAATAATATTTATAAAGGTTAGGTATCTATAGATGGGCAAAATGGTAGAGTACAATATAATATTGGAGTTTTCATTCAAATGAAATATGTAGATCAATGGTTGATAAAATGAACAGTTATAAATTAAAATTACCTAATACTCATGTATATTGTACTATATCTTTTTACTCTATTTAATACTCATGTATATTGTACAATATCTATTTCCTCTATTTAATACCAATGCATAATATCTATTTAATCTATTTAATAATACCCATGTAAAATCTAGGTACTCTATTTAATTTAATATCATGTTGATGAGATATGAATATGGTACAGTAGATTTTTGGTCAAAATATTCAAGATAGGTCTTGTCGATAGCCATCCAGGAAGGCAATGCGATCAGCATGCTGGGCAGTCTGCCACAGAATGGTGGACTGGAAGAAATATTTTTTTTTTGTAATGTTGATTTTGAAATAGAAAGATAATAAACATAAATAATACTATATAGGTCTTTAAAAATACAGAAATAGGTCTTTAAAAAAAAAAAAAAAAAAAAAAAAAAAAAAAAAACAGAACAGAAAAGGCCAACAAGACTATTGGAATTATTAAGATAGGTATCTCGTAACCTGGAGGACGGTGGTTAAAGTCCCTGTTTCTGCGTAGATTTAAGCGTAAAGTCTCTAACAGAGTAAAGCGTGTTAGAGTAGTTGTGATATCATGAAAGTGATTAGCGAAACTATGATATCTTAAACTAATACAAACTCAAACACTTACATACACTCACACACACACAAGTTTAAACACGTACATACACACTCACAGTGACAATTTCATATGTACAAAAACACTACCCTTATGTGGGTTGGGTGGAAGAGATTGCCTTAGCTTAGACAATAGGCTCGCTCTTTAGTGAGGACAGCTGTTGTATATTTTCTTTATGTTATTCATTTTTTTATACTTATATTGTTTATATTTTTATCATTTCTTTGAACATAATAAATCTGTGCAATTAATAATAATAATAATACCACAGAACATATAAAATAATGAAACGAAGTTCTTTTATTATTTTTATTTTAAAAGTCAAAGAGTTATTTTACGAGCTCGGCAAATACTTTTTGTAAAATTGAATAGAAAATTACCCATTGGAAAGTTGTGGGGGAAAAAAGCACATCTATACCTACAGGGTAACCAAGTTTTTTTTTTTTTTTTTTTTTGAAAATTTCAGAACTAAGGGACACTCTAAGATTAAAATAATCTCAAATTATTTTTTTTTTTTTTTAATGCCGTCGAACGGAGTTATTATAGACAAAATAATAACTCAGTTTTGAAATTAAATTGTTACAAAATGTTAGGTATTAGGTATTACCTTGGAAAATTCACTGATTTATCATATTGTTATTATTATTAAACTCTTTATTAGAAGAACACACCTGTATACAAACAAATAATGGTAAAAAATTAGAATACAAAATTGATAATAAAACTATAAACAGGAAAAATAAACAAAATATATACATTTGTCTTAACTAGAGGGCAGGGTTATTGCCTATGGCAATCTCTTCCACCCAACCCTTATGTCATTATGCATAATGACATATGAACTATTTTCTCTTCTTTTCAACAAGTTCCCGTTTATTTTTAGATGAAAACTTTTTATTCTGATGATTTTTTTTCCATTTTTTGAAAAATTACCTAAGACTATTTCAGTCTTAGAATGTCTCCTGAAGTTGATTCTGAATTTTTCTAAACATTAATTTTTGGACACCCTGTATATTAACGTATTCCATTCATTGAACTAATGTTATTGAAAGCACACATGCATGGAAATGTGGAATGGACATTAGGTACCTACCTATCTATTTATATGTTCCAATAGTACATTGTATAATGTAAATTGTATATGTATAATCTGTATGCAAGTGTAGTTATGTCTGGCTGGGGGACTATAAACAGGGAGTAGACCAACAGTCTGGCTGGGGGAAAATAAACAGGGAGTAGACCAGCATTGGCTTGGTTCTGGGGGCCCTTGTCAATTATTATTAGCCTCCTTGTAAAGACAGTGGTAGAAGTGCTGAGTCATTACTCCACTGTCTGGCTACCATCGTTTACTATGACGCCACCCTATGATGATGATAGTACAATTGTACATTGTATAATTGTATAATGTATATTTATGTATAATAATATATGCAAGTGTAGGTATGTGTGGAATTTATTTTTAACGGAAGGTATAACTAGTTATGTTTGTACTAGATTTTTATTATGGGTGATTCCATTACTTTCCTTTTAGGATAAGGAAAGTAAAAATAAAATGTTATTCAATCCATCTCTATTGTGATAAATGTTCAAAATTATATGTAATCATATTATTATCAATAAAAATTTAAATTTAAAAACTTCAGTAGTTTCCTCGTGCGGATGGCTTGAAACCCTGAGATCCGAGGTTTGAGTTCCAAATTCGGTTAAATTTAGCATTTAGTAAAATTCCTTTAGTACACTGGTAGTCAAGTGGTTAACGCGCTAGCCCGTAAATCCAGGTAGCGTAGGAATCCGTTGGTTCGAATCCCACCCAGTGCATGAATTTTTCCTCCGTCTCTTCTCGAAATATCAAAAATCGTCTTGAAAATATATCATTGTTATATAAATATCAGTGATAAGTACCTCCCTACCCACTATAATCGCACGATGTGCTAACACATTGCAAACACATGTATGCAAAAATATGTAAAGATGGTTTCTGCAAGTGTCTGTGAATAACTCAGAAGATTCATTACCCCATGATAATTTCTTTCATCAACGTCTAGGTATAGCTATAGCTATTCATGTATGATTTCACAGTTGTAGTGGTGGCTCGAGAATAGGTTTTGGTCTGGGGTTAAGCTCTAGCTAGTCCTATAGGATATCTGAAAAATGTGAGTTGTCAAAAAGAGTGACTTTGAAAATAATAATAATAATAATATGTAGGATTTCTGATGTTAAATTTATAATTCGATAGCAATTCTCAATCAGAATTTACACAGTTAAAAAAAAAAATACTCATGAATTATCAAAATTGAACACATACTCGTATGATTAATTTATGAATGACACCTATTTAAAAAAAATATTTCCTGTGTAATCCTTCCTATTCATTATGAGGATTATTATTATATTTTTTATTATTAAAATATGAACAATTCAATTTCATTTTCATGACTTCGTCATTTCATAAAATTTTCCTCTGATCTCATTTCATTTAGAAACTTGGCCTCAATTTTTTTTATCAAATAATTAAATAATAAATATTTAGTTGTAATACATACTAAATAATACCTGAACTATTATTTAGTTTGGGTATCAAGTAGGGCACGTGGTAATGTTGGTAGCTCGTTAGCTGGTACGATTATCAGCGAATGGAGGGTAAATCCCCCTTCCTAGTCAGGACGGGGGTTTCAAAATAAACGAATATTATTATCATTGCCTGACCCAAGGTTTAGGGACACAATGCCTGACCCAAAGGTTAGGGACCCAATGCATGACCCAAGGGTTAGGAACCCAATGCATGACCCAAGGGATAAGGACCCAAGGGTTAGAGACCCAATGCCTGACCCAAGGGTTAGGGACCCAATGTCTGACCCAAGGGTTAGGGACCTAATGCCTGACCCAAGGGATAGGGACCCAATGCCTGACCCAAGGGATAAGGACCCAAGGGTTAGGGACCCAATGCCTAACCCAAGGGTTAGAGACCCAATGCCTGACCCAAGGGATAGGGACCCAATGCCTGACCCAAAGGTTAGAGACCCAATGCCTGACCCAAGGGTTAGGGAAGAGGCAAAGTGAAAGGAAAATTCAGAGAGACGGGTGAGGGATTTTTATAGAGCCTCAAATTTCTTCGGAGAGCTAGAGTATCCTCTTATCATTTTGATGAAAAGAAAACAAACTAGTAGAGTGAGATAGAGAATAAAGGCAGAGATGAGTTTGAGAGAGAAGGCAGAGAGAGAAAGATAGAGAGAGTGAGTGAGAGAGAGAGAGAGAGAGAGAGAGAGAGAGAGAGGGAAAGAGAGTGATAGAGGTTTAAAGAGAAGGCAAAGTATGAGGGAAAAATTAATAGTGTGATAACAGAAGAAAGAGAAAGGCCGAGAAAAGAGGGGAGGAAGAGGGATAGAGAAAGAGAGAGATAGGGGGTTGGAAACATTATGTACTTCTGTCAGATTTATGTTGCACATTTCCTTTTGCTTTCTCCTTTCTCTCTCTCTCTCTCTCTCTCTCTCTTCTTCTCTCTCTTCTCTCTCTCTCCTCTTTATCACCCTATTAATTTCTCTCAGACAAACGCTCTCTCCTCTCTCGCTCATTATTTCTTGTTTTATCTCTCTCTCCTTCTCTCTCTCCCCCCTTCTCTTTCTCTTTCGGTCCTTTTTTTTTATACACAACTCTTATTTTTGCAATGATTAATTCTTCCTCGTCATTTTTCTCTGCCTATGTTTCTAATTTACCATTTATACACTTCAACGTGCTTCAGGATCGCTGTACAGCTGGCGAAAGTAAAAAAAATGTATGCACGCCTGATAATTTTGTAGATATGCAATGTGCAATGAATGGTTGGAAAAATAATATGTTTCGAATGCACTTTTTATTTCTAAATAAATTGAAATAGTGATTATTGATCAAAATGTTAACATAATAATTATTATTCGTTCTACTTCACATTTTGAAAAATAATCTTCTCCATCCTCCGCTTTCACTTTTCCTAATCGTACTTGGGGGTCAGCATTATTCAACCTCTTCCAAAAGGTTGAGGTTGATTGTTAATGACACTCCTTTTTGCACATTGAATGTGTGGGCTGTGGGTGTCCCACCTAAGGTAAATTATTCTTCTTTTATAATTTGTCAATATTTCATGAGGAATTTTTTTTTCTGAATTATGGAAGTACCTGGGTAATTAATAAAGTTCAAAGAACTTTTCAATAAAGTATAAACTACCATGAGAACAAGCAGGCCCCAAGGTTTTAAAATTTTCTCTTTATTTATTTTCATAGCTTTTACGAAGGCAATATCTGATCCAGTGTCACAAGCTAGTGTTACAACAACAGCAACATAACTTTAGTAAATAAAACTTGCCCAACAATTTTTTCCGCACTTGAGCAAAGTGCTGAGCTAACTGAACTGAGGTCCATGAAAACAGTAATTCACCAGAAAAGTTCAATGACCTCGCAGCGTAATGAATCTCATGGAACTGAAAACAGTGAAAAACCACAGAGAGTCATTGAACAATGCTCTGTAATTCCAACACCACTAGAGTAAACTGAACTTCACTCCCCACAAAACCCAAGGGATTCGAAATATTTGAGGGATTCTTCTCTTTTTTCTCTTTTTTTGGAATTAAATCACAAACGGATAGGAGAAGGGGAGGGGGGATGGAGAAGGGGCAGTAACCAATAAACGCTTTGAGAAATTTACAACTCAGATAAAAAATGAATAAAAACTACAGCATTTTTGCATCGGACATAAAAGTCGAAACTACTCGGAGCGTATCGTTTTTTATTTTCTTCTTATTTATAAATGTTTCTTTTCCTTTTAAGTTTTTTTTTAACATAACTTTTCTTTTTAACATAACGTTTTTTTTTCAAATGGAGACAGAAAAGAACTTAGCCATCTTGAAAGAGTACGTCTCTTAGTTTGCTTTGAGTGCAGATTTGCTCCACTGATTACATTATGGAGTTGCTTCTGTGCTCTGTAGCTTCCACTGTGAGAAGCATGGACAGTTTCGACTAGTCCGTTCTCTTTTTTTTTTTAGTCCTATAGAGACCATCTTCTCCCTGTTTAACATCCTTAAGCCAGACATAAAGTTAAGTTATCATAATACCTATTATTATTATTAGTGTAATCCTGATACGTCTCTCTGTGTCTTTTTCCTATTTCTCTCTTCTTCTTCTTCTTATTATTATTATCTTTCTCAGTAGTCATGTTGACCGAGGGAGTTAGCGCGCAAGGCATTGCACGCACGGTGACCTGGGTTCGATCCCCAGAGGAGCAGGATTTTTTCTGCTCTGAACTCAGGTATTCGGGGTCCAATCATACCTCGTAAGGAAAAATGAGTAGCTGCTCTAACGTTACCAGCGACCAGTGGCGGAATTGCAGGCAAAAATAAGATATTTGGATATTAAAAATACGGAAAAGTCCTATGATTCTGCGTGCGCTACCCACTAAAAGTGTGATATAATAACACAAAGAAACACATTATTTATAATATATTAACTTTCTCTAACCTCCCTATCCTTTCTTCCAACTCATTTTTTTTTCGGCAATTTCTCCTTCCAACTCATATTTTTCGGCCATTTCTCCTTTCAATTCATTTTTTTATATCCACATTTCATTGAAGTTTATGTCTTCCCGTTCCATAATGGAGGTCCCAGTTTATTCCATTATGGTTTTCTCGTCTCTTGTCACTTTTACTGTTTGCGGATTCAGAGGTTTTCCTTTGTGTCGGGATGAGTTATTGTGTTTGGAAAACTGTTCGGGCTGCTTTCGAAAGCTGATGTACTAGAAGATTAACCGGGCTGAAGACTGTGAGAAGAGAGTGAAAACAGTCTCTCTCTCTTTTTAGTCTATTTGATAGGTTTTTTTATGGACTGATATCAAATTTCGTTTAAAAGAAACTCGTAAACATGTTTTTATGAAAGTCTTTCATAAAAGCTAGACGTTATTTTGATGATAATATTTGTTAAAGGTAAAAAAAGAAAAGCAATTCTTGAAAGTAGCTGTAATCTACGAATAAAAAAGTGTTGTTTTTTTACTTACACGTAAATCATACACGTTAATGCAATAGTATTATTGCGTGTGCATGCATAAAAAATATACTTTTGCAAAAAAAATTTAAATATCAGTTTTTCATAATTATAATTTGTGTAACTTTCGTGATATCAACACTGCTCACAGTCGCTTTAATAATTCCACGCTGAAATTGGGACTTGAACCACCGACCTCCTGTCCGCCGCCTTATCGATCTAGCTACTGAGGTCGGTAGCAGAGTACCTATATCATTTATATCTTAATATATAAATGTCAAAGTCACTGACCACTCACTGACTGATCATCGCTCTACAGCCCAAACCGTAAGTCCTAGAAAGCTGAAATTTGGTAGGTAGCTTTGTCTTATAGTCTAGATGTGCAATAAGACGGGATTTTTCGAAATTCCCACTACAACACCTACCATTGGCGAAAAAGGATTTTTTGCTTTCACGGCCATGCCTCGGCCCGCAAGGCGGGCGACAGCCCGCTAGTTTCTGTATAATATAAAAAATGTAGTACAGTGAATGATTGGGAGGAAAAGTCCCGAGAACACTGGATGCGTTCCCTCTCTGGATCGCCAAGGACAAAGATTGCGAGCATCGATAGTGCGTTGAATGCACCGGTTCGACGTCCTGCGATGAACACTTCTCCTGTTTAAATCCTTAGCAGACATAAAGTGCATAATACCTATTACTTTGATTAGTGTAACTAACTCTCTCGTGTTTTTCCATTTTTGTCTTTTTCCTATTTTTATTATCTTCTCGTCACGTTGACCGAGGAATTAGGGCAAGCTTTCCACGGTGACTTTCGATCACCAAGGAGAGATTTTTTCTGCTTGACTCAGTATTCAGGGGTCAATATACTAAGGAAAATGGTAGCTCTCAACGTTATTTCCAGCGACAGTGGCGAATTGAGCAAAAATTAAGATATTTGGATATTAAGAATACGGAAAAGTCTATGATTCTGCGTGCGCTACCACTAAAAGTGTGTAAAAACCACAAAAAAGCATCATTATTTTAAATTATTAACTTCCAAACCATCCCTATCCTTATTTCCAATCATTTTTTTCGCAATTCTCCTTCCAACTCATATGTTTTATGACCATTTCCTCCTTTCAATTCATTTTTTATATTCACTTTCATTAATTTATGTCTTCTCGTTCCATAATGGTAGTCCCATTTATTCCCATTAGGTTTTCTCGTTCTCATGTCACTTTTATGTTTGCGGATTCAGCAGGTCTTTCCTTTGTGTCGGGATAGTCTTTTGTTTGAAACTGTTCGGCTGCTTTCGAAAGCTGATGACTAAGATTAACCGGCTGAAGCTGTGAGAATGAGAGGAGACAGTCTCCTCTTTTTATCTATTGATAGGTTTTTTTTATGATGATTAAATTTCGTTAAATAAACTCGTAACATTGTTATGAATTGTCTTTCTAAGCTAGCTTATTTTGTGATATATTTGTTAAGTAAAAACAGAAGCAATTCTGAAAGTAGCTGTATCTACGAAAAATAAGTTTTTTTTTACTTACACGAATCATACAGTAACATGTATTTATTGCTTGTATGTCATAAAAAAATTATACTTTTGATTTTTTTTCATCTATCAATTTTTCATTTGTGTACTTTGTGTATCAGCATGCTCCATCGTTTTATAAATCCACGCTGAAATGGACTTGAACCACGCCTCGTTCGTTGCCTTATCGATCTAGCTACTGAGGTCGTAGAAAGTACTATATCATTTATGTATAATAAAAAATGTGTCCAGAGAGGTTGGGAGAAATTTTTTTTTATTTTTTAAAGGCTTGTTTAACGTGCAGGATTCTCCAAAGGAGCTCTTTACCCAACCACGTCCGAGAACACTGGATGCTCCCTGGATCGCCAAGGACAGGATTGCACATCGATGTGCGTTGAATACTACGGTTCAACGTCCCGCAAGTGAAGACTTCTCGATTCGCATTCTGGCCCGATCCAAGCTGTGTGAGATTAATCTGGGTACCAGGTTTATGAGTTTCCTGCTAATGGAGGGTAACACGCCCGGCGTGATATGACCATGCAGTTGAATGCGACTTTATTATTATTATTATTGAAGCTTTATTAGGAGGACTAAGATAATATTTACATATAATACCGGCAGTTAATTAAGAAAAAAAATAATTATAAAGTAAATTAAAAATAATAAAGAAGAAATAATATTTAATGTCTAACTAAAAAGCTGGGGTTATTTCCTGTTGCAATCTCTTCCACCAACCTTAAAAGAAACGTTAACCAAATAAAAATTGACAGAGATTTACGGATCTCCAATTTTCGCTTCAGTTTTTCCCACTCCCTATATTCTTCATGCCAGATGCTCACGTGTACAAGTTCAGGTGGTAATCAGGTCACGGTCCGCTGGGTATGACAATATCTCATATTTGGCATTTGACCACCATAATATTACGTTGGGTTTTGACAACTGGTATTATCCTAATGGGCATTTTTACAAAAAGACATATTTATAATGGTGAGGAAAACATGCAACTTTGCACATTGGACTTCACTAACTTGAAGCTATTTTATTAATCTAAAAATTGATGAACATTTAAATATTGTTATTTTTATTGTTCTTAAATTTTGAATTTAAAAATACAAATAAATCCTTAAAATAAATAATAAAAAAAAAAAATTCGGTGTTACAATTGAACGACCACACGGATGAAAGGTGAAGGTGCCACGATTTTTCATTTGAGAAAATTAAGATTTAAGTTCAAATCTCTATCTCAGTTTAATGAATTAAGTTTTATTGGATATTTTTAAAGAATAAAAAAGGCTGTATAGATGGAAATATTATGACAGTAGGTGCATCAGCTTGCCGTGACTGATGCATCTTCATCATTTCTTCCGTGTATAGGTATTTTTTTTTATTAAGATATCTCAGTACCCTCATCTTTTTTGCAATTTTTGAATGTTACACATTAAACCTACATCCAAACCAACAAAACCACACTATTTTTTTTTAAATTTTCAACCCCATTGTTTTATTACTACCAATTATTACCACAAATCTTCACAACACGATGTTAGCTACTATCACAGCCATGGTACTATACCCTGACCTGAGGGCCGGTCTGACGTATCTTTGCTATAATGATCCTATTTTTTTAATTTTGGCCCAAAATTAGATATGAATTAACATAGACAAGGCCGTACTTGTCTGATACTGGTGAGTTTTTTCCTACTTTTCAAAATATGATCGGACAGCGTATTCTTCATGTTTACTTTCCAAGAAGAAGAAGAAAAATATTTATTTTTTAGACAAATATTCATGCTGCCCACCATATGGTGGGTTGCTAACAATCACAGCATAACCATCAATTAAAAATAATGTTATTAATATTACTTCCCGAGTTTTTTTTTTTCCAATACCCACTAAATTTCACCAGGAAATTTGCATATGAATGAAAATGTGAAAACCTAATTGAAAAATTGAACATCTTAGTTCGAAAACCAATCGATCCCCTTTTTTCATAAGGTAGTTCTAAACAATGACGTCACCACAGTCCGTGCGTGACGTCATAAGTGCGTGTGAGAGCGAAAAACTTTCCCAGCGATTTGTTCTTCATTTGAAATGAAAGTTTCTGAAAGTTCAGAGAAAAATCAAGAGAGAGCGCTAGCGGTATGAGTTTTTCATGTCGGAACTTTTGAAATTCTCGTCGTTTTACAAGGTTGTCTCCGTGGCCGGGTGAGTTAGCGCACTAGGTATTGTACGCATAGTGTCCTGGGTTCGATCGCCCGCGGGGCAGAATTTTTACTACTCTGTACTTGGATGTTTTGTTTCCACTTTTACCTCGTGAGGAAAAATGGGTACCTAGATGCTTTGAGGTATTAATTTGTTATTAATGGTGACCGCTGACTATAAGATTTTCTGTTCAATTTTATTTTTCTCTGGTGAATTTTATTTAATATAAAAAGGAGAATACAAGGTTCTATGACAGAGATTTTCTTTTGCAATAATCACGCCCTTTGTCAATATAATTCTTGTCAATAAAGAATGACGAGTATTATTATCAATACTGATCTTAGTATGTTTCTTAATTTGTGAAATAATTGAAGGATTGTCTTGAAAAACGATCTCATCATCATCATAGGGTGGCGTCATCGTGAACGATGGTAGCCAGACAGTGAAGGAATGACTCAGCACTTCTACCACTATCTTTACAAGGAGGCTAATAATTGACAAGGGCCCCTGGGGGCCCTTGTCAATTATTAGCCGATCAATGTTACAAATTTAGGAAACCATTTTCCTTTGAAAATAATGATCTGAAAGTTGTTTAGAATACTTCTTTAATTTTTCATTTTTTTTTGGAAAAATGATTTCAAGATAGGGTCTTGTAATCATTTTTCTAAAAAAAAAAAAAAAAAAAAAAAAATGTTATAATATATACTCTTACCCCCTCATATAATAATTTTCAAGTAAATTTCCAAAATGTGTAACATAATTATGTACGAGTATGTACATCGTTTTCCGAGACATGAAATCAATTATTTATTACAACAGCGAATCCATAATCTTTCAGCCTTAAGAACGTTGGATCGAGTCCCGACGCGTCTCGACATTTTTTTAATCAATCCAGAAAGCTCTTTAACGGGTCTCATTCCAGAAAGCTCTTTAACTCTCAAAATCACCAAGTTTCCCTTTCAACCGTCAAATTTTGTCCACTTACTTAGTCAAAATGTTCTCTCTTTTATTATACAGAGCCCTAGCTGTTACCTGATATTTCGCATGGGGATCAATAATTTGAGGGCGGGTCGATTTTCATAATTTTTCCCGTTATCTGTTCCCATTTGAGCTGTGCGAGATGGTTTATTATCCTTATTCATAGAGATACCTATTCGTATGTACCTATCTTTGTCTATGTTAATCGCAAAAAGAGATATCAACATCTACAAATATGCAAATCTCTACGACGAAATCGATTGCTCTCATTTATGTAAATTCGACACAGATAATATTGTCAACACATGTTCTATTGTATGGAAATTTGTCTTGAATGTAAATTATATGCTATAAAATTATAAATGATAAGTGCTATATACAGCTATTGCATCATGTAGAAGTATATACAACTATTATATTATATAGAATCATGTATGTTTTTATTCGTGGTAAAGCACAAGACCTCTTCACAATTTTTGTGGGTACCGCAGCATTAGTAAGAGCCTCCTTTGCTTTTCAAATTCTATTACTTTAATTTCTTTTTACTCTCTTAATGCCGCCAATGGTCGTTACTCATATAAGTAACTACTCATTTTTCCTCACGAGGTATAAGTGGACCCCGAACATCCAAGTACAGAGCAGAAAAATTCCTGCCTCGCTGGGAATCGAACCCAGGTCACCATGCGTGCAATGCCTAGCGTTCTAACTCACTCTGCCACGGTGACTACTATACATATAGAAGTATATACAGTTATACAGCTATTATATTAAATAGAATTATATGGAAGAATTTTAATAAGGCATACGTGAAAATATAGAGGGCGGATTGAAAGACCTCGCTAGTGTAATGACTCTATACCATTCATAGCAGATTAGTCATTAAACTGGCAAAACTGTGTAAATAAATTATTACTGTTGCCGGTTTGTCTATCTGAATAGTGATGGTGTACTGTACACTGTACACATTAGTTCAGGGGGAACCTCCGTGCTCACCAAACGGAAGGTCCAGGGTTCGAATCCAAGAGTTTACCAAAAAATTAAGTTGTAATTTGATTACATGTGAGGGGCATTTTCTGGTGTGCCCCGTATTGACTCATCAGCAACTAAATGGGGAAGTTGGGAATTATTGTGTCAGTTTTCGCCCATGAAAGGGGAGCCATACTCTGTGACGGGGGAGTTACAATACGGACCACTAGAGTAAGTTGCTCAGGAGATTATGAAACGTCCAGAAATAATTGAAATCGGAGCAAAAATATCATCATCAGAGATTGGCGTCATCGTGAACGATGGTAGCTAGACAGTGGAGGAATGACTCAGCACTTCTACCAACAACGTCTTTACAAGGAGACTAATAATTGACATAAAAAAAAACATAACAAATCACTTCTAATATTAGAAATTCATCAGAAGTAAAATCTGTTGTTTAATAGTCACGAAAAAAAAACCGGAGTAAAATAAAAATAGGATTTATTTTTTTGAAGGGCCTATCTTTTTTTATATAAGATACGTCACTATGTCGCTAGTACGCTGGTGTTCAAATTTACAATAAATTAATTGTTTATTGCTGTTTAAACATACATAAGTATGTTTAAACAGCCAATTTTAAACATTAGTATGTTTAAAATTGGATCCAATAATGTTCGTGAAGAAAGTTTAAGATTAAAGTCCAAGAGGACGAAAGGCTCCTAGCAGAAATATAATTATAATGTAAATTATTTAGCGTATCGATTTCATAGAAAAAGACATCATTTAACAGCAGAGGATACATTCGAAGAGACAGAGAGAAAGAAGGGAGAGAGTAAGAGAGAGAGAATTGGTGATAAAATCATATAGATATAGTAAGAGAGAGTGAGCGAGAGAGATAGAAAGAGAGAGAGAGAAAGATAGAGAGACTATAGAGAGTAAGAGAGAGAGAATGGGTGATAATGGAAGATAAAATAAAATTAAAATAGAGTAAGAGAAAGAATGGGAGAGAAAATAAGATGGAAATAAAGTAAGAGAATGAGAGAGAGATAGAGAGAAAAATGGGAGAGAAAATAAAGTAAGAGAATGAGAGAGAGATAGAGAAAAAGAATAGGAGAGAAAATAAAATGGAAATAAAGTAAGAGAATGAGAGAGAGATAGAGAGAAAGAATGGAGAAAAAATAAGATGGAAATAAAGTAAGAGAATGAGAGAGATAGAGAGAAAGAATGGGAGAGAAAATAAGATGGAAATAAGGTAAGAGAGTGAGAGAGAGATAGAGAGAAAGAATGGGGGAGAAAATAAGATGGAAATAAAGTAAGAGAATGAGAGAAAGATAGAGAGAGAGAATGGGAGATAAAATAAAGTAAGAGAATGAGAGAAAGAATGGGAGAGAAAAGAAGATGGAAATAAAGTAAATGAGAGAGAGATAGAGAGAGAGAATGGGAAGGAATAAATACAGAAATTGAGAGAGAAGGGAGATAGATAGAAAGAGAGAGAGATAATGGGAGAGAAAATAAGATTGAAATAGAGTAAGAGAGTGAGAGAGAGAGAGATAGAGAGAGAAAATGGGAAGGAAAATAGGATAGATATTGAGAGAGAGAAGGGAGATAGATACAAAGACATTTTCTATTGTTTCATGTTACATCTAATGAACGAAGAGTAAATTTAAAACTTATATCTTCCTTTGTTTCTCTTATATCTCAAACTCATTATGTATTATTTCTGTCAGTCCCTTTTTTATTATTATTATTATTTTACACTTTATTACATTATAATAAATTATAGGTATAAAGTGATATTTATTTGGGGTTCAGTCAAACCTCGTGAAGAAAATTGAGTGGCTGCTCTGATGTGAAGCAGCGACCAGAGGCGGAATCATTGGGAAAAAAATTATTATGATATTGTTAATTAAATCGGTGAAGTCCAATGATTCGTGTGCTACCCACGTAAAATTGTGACAGATTAACACAAAGAAGAAATGTTATATTGTTATATTTATGAATCATATATTTTTCAGCTAGGTACTGATTTTTTTTCTATCATTTTAGAAGTTTGCACAAGCTTAGAAGATAATATATTATTAAGAAATACATAATTATATTTTTATTGTACAAATAAAAAGAACCATAAGTATTATTCAATTCAATTCAATTCTCTCTCTCCCTCTCTCTCTTTTCTATATTTCTCTATCTCTCTCTCTCTCTCTCTCTTTCTCTTCTTTCTTTCTCTCTTCTTTCCCTCTGTCCTCTGTCTCTTTCCCTCTCTGTCTCTCGTTTTCTCTCTGTTTCTTTCTCTCTTTATCTCTCTATCTCTCTCTCTCTCTCTCTCTCTTGTTTTCTGACTTATTTCATATCCTCGACTACCCTCTTTCTCCCTTCATCCAATCACGTGACGTCATAGAAAAATAAAATTGACGAAGTTATATTTTTCGTACCGAAGTCTGAAGTCAAGCAGAAATAAATTTAAAGAAGAAATTCGAAGACAAATAATAATAATGAAAAGAAGAAGAAAAATATGCACAGAAAAGTCAGAAAATAAATACAGATGGAGTCGAAAAAACTAACAATTTGCAAAAGGAAAAGAGATACAGAAGAAGTAGAGACAGGAAAGGAGGCAGTGAAAAGAAGAGAAAAAGAAAAAGTTTGAGAAACACAGAGTGAAATAAAGATTTGAGAAAAAGAAAAGAGAGAAAGGGAGAGATAGAGAGAGAGAGTAAGAAAGAGAGAGAGAGAGAGAGAATTTTTGAGGGATGCTTAGGAAATTAAATAAGTCAGAAAGCAACACAAAAAAATGCACTGTCAATAATGGACACAATACTTCCTCTTATATGTGTGACATTGTAAATCTACACTTAGCAATAATTTTTATCCCTACTATCTCATACTTTTTACTTTCCTTATCCTATAATAAGGATAGCATTTTATTTGTTACTAAATCGCTTGCGAGTCAAAAATTTCGTTGAAATGATCCGTTTAGTAGTTTCTGAGAACTGCGCATGCGTGATGCAAGAATTATAAATAACTAGCGGGTTACACCCGCCGCTTCGCCAGCCCATCAAACACACACAACGCACACACACACCCACCCACACACACACATCCACACACACACATCCACACACGCACACACCCACACACGCACACACCCACACACACACACACACCACACACACACACACCACACACACACACACACACACACCACACACACACCACACACACACACCACACACACACACACACCACACAACACACCACCACACACACACACACACACACACACCACACACACACACACACACACACACCACACACACCACACACACACCAACACACACACACACACACACACACACACACACACCATACACACACACACACCACACCACACACACACACACCACCACACACACACACAAAATGTCATTTAGGTTTGAAAAAAAACCTGAATATTTTTTGTCGCCCATCTATTTTCTGGCCTTCCCCGGCGTAGCTCAAGAATGGCTCATCAGAATTTCGCGATCAATATGTCAAATGAAAGCCTAAACCCTTGCCTAAAACTTTCTCGCTCTGAGTTGATAGGTCGTCACTTCAAATTTCGAGAAAAAATGTCATTTAGGTCAAAAAACGTGAATATTTTACATGTTACCCATCCATTTTTTTACCTTACCCGGCGTAGCTCAAGAACGGCTCATCAGAAATTCGCGATCGATATGTCAATTGAAAGCTCAAGCTCTTGCCTAAAACTTTCTCGCTTTGAGTTGATAGGTCGTCGCGACAAATTTCGAGAAAAAATGTCATTTATGTCAAAAAAACGTGCATTTTTTTGCGTCACCCATCCATTTTTATCCTTACTCATTGTAGCTTAACCTCAGGGAGATATAATCTAGCCTAGAAGAATTTCCTGATCCAAGCGGACCTATGTGCAAAATTTCAGGTTTCTCGGTCAAACGGTGTGGATTTGTATAAAGAACATACATACACACATACATACATACACACATACATACATACACACATACATACATACAGACAGCTTTCTTTTATAGATATAGATAGACTAACAGACAGATTCAAAACTAAAGTTACGCAAGACGTTTTTTTTTGCAAAAAAAAAAAAAATATTTTTATTTGTTTTATAAAAATGAACAGAATGCTTCCAATATTTGATATGAGAAATTCTCGGAAGTAATAGATAGAAAAATAAATTGGGAATGGTGTCAAATAGAAAAAGAAAATAGATAGAATTAGAGAGAGAAAGAAATATAGAGAAGAAGAGAGAGGAAGAGAGAGAGAAAGAGTGGAAGGGAAAAAGAGGGAGGTTTTAATAGAAAGAAGAAAAAGTTTGAAAAATATATTGAGTTAAAAAGAGAGAGAAGAAAAAGGAAAAAAAAGACAAGAAAAGATCACTTTTGGAGAAAGAGAGAGAGAAATTCACAGAGGGAGAGAGAGATAAACTAGAGAAAATTTCATAAAAGAAAAATTTCTTCCGCACGCTACACCGTTCCAATGTTTCCAATTTGTTTCCTCATAGTTTTTCCAATAAAAATAATGAGTCCCAACTCCGTGGGGACCCGCACCCCTCCCCTAACCCGCACCCCTCCCCTAACCCGCACCCCTCCCCTAACCCACACTCCTTCCCTAACCCGCACCCCTCCCCTAACCCACACCCCTCCCCTAACCCACACCCCTCCCCTAATCCGCACCCCTCCCCTAACCCGCACCCCTCCCCTAACCCACACTCCTCCCCTAACCCGCACCCCTCCGCTAACCCGCACCCCTCCCCTAAACTCCACCCCTCCCCTAACCCGCACTCCTCCCCTAACCCACACCCCTCCCCTAACCCACTCCACCCCCACAACGCAACCTGCACCGTAACTTGTTGAGACCTTACACTCTATTGAGTTATCTCCAAGTTCCAAGATTGGATGACACGAAAGCAAACCCCCAGTACAAGTGGAGGTGTTGTGAATTTTTTGATTCTTTTTGAAAATGTCAGTGTGCAAAAAAAAAAATTCTTCTTTCTTTTTGCTAAACTTGGACCATTTATATTTGTCATAAAAACATCAGATGTATCAACTACACATAATTTTATGAGTCTTCTGTAAAAAAAAAAAAAAAAAAAAAAAAAAATCTAAAACAAAAAATCATATAGGTAGGTATGCATATTAAATATGTAATGACAATTCCGTGTTTTTGAGATAGGCACAGATACCTACATCACGGTGCGGTGGTGAGAGTATTATATGGAGGGCCAGATCCAATTTCTAGGGTTTCAACGTCCTGATTTGAGAGAGTCAGAACGAAGGTTTTACCCTCCAGAATTACCAGTCTCACATTTATTTGAAGGGAACGATTTTCTGTGTGAAATGTGTGCTCCAACCGGGAGTTGAACTCATGATCTCTGGACTACGGACAGGAGTCACAAATGTTATGCCACGGAGGCTTGGCATATTCATAAAAACAATATCTTCCACATGTACAGAGGGTTAAACAAACACTTCTCACACAATATGGGTTGGGAGAAGAGATTGCCTTAAGCAATAACCCCGCCCTTTAGTTAGACATCTGTAGGTACAATTTTATCAATGTTATCTAAGTTGTTTATCTTTTCTTTTGATGTTTATATTGTTCTCGATTTTGTTTTATTTTTTATATAGAATTGTTTGTTTGTACATAAATTATGTATAATGTATATCTTATCAATACTTAATAATAATAATATTCCTCCTAACCCAATTCTATTTCAAATATTCCAAGCATTTGAATAGACTGGATCTCCAGAAAGCTTGTGAACTCACTCATGCATACAAAGCCAGAACACTGCTGACTAAAGCTCTTAACATTTTCAAGCGTTCAACAAGAATGTAAAACGTAAATATTTAAAACAGAAAAAAAACAAAAAAAAAATAAGCATTTGAAAGTAAGTGTGTGTTCAAACAGTACAGAATTTTAGGATAGATGTAATTACAATTGCACATAGATATGTATTTTATATACACTTGTACATTAGCGAAGTACTATAATATAAACAAATAAACATACATTTAGATATACAAACATATTATGTATGTATTTAACACATATTTATACAATTAAACAAAAGAGTAATGCTTTAATACGTACATTATGTACCTACCTATGTATACAATAAATTATACATAAGAGAAATGCTATTATACATACTTTATGTATATACAATCATATATAAGCGTAGTGCTTTAATACATTTATTTATTTAACTTGTGTGTAGACGTGTTTAATGTATTTTTTTATTTAAGGGAAAGGTAAATCCCTCAAGTGCTGGCATGTAATTAAAAAGTAATGTTACCTCTTGGAGAGAAAAGCGAGAATCCCCAACCCACTTGACTTTCCCTTTTTTCCCTCTCTTTCCCTCTCCATCCTTTTTTTTTACCTCTCTTCATCTCTTCCTCTATCCCTCTTGCTCCTTCTCCTTTTCTCTCTTTCCCTCTTCCTTCCCTTAAATCTCCCTCCATTTTTCTACCTATCTCTCTTTTTCTCTCACTTTCTTTCTGTACCTCTCTCTTTTATTCTCTCCCTCCCTTTTTCTACATCTCTCTCTCTTTTCTCTCTTTCCCTCTTCCTTCCCTTCTCTCTCCCTCCTTTTCTCTTCCTCTGTCTCTTTTTCTCTCCCACCCTTTCTCTACCTCTCTCTCTCTTTCTATCTCGCTCTTTCTTTCTTTATAATCTACCTCTTCTTATATTCTTTCCTCTCTTCATATTCATCAATTTCTTTCATGTAAAGGCTCAATTTTGAGAGCAGTGGATAGTAATTGGTATTTTTTTTAATGCATGTTTAGAGATAAACCTTTAAGCTGGTCTTAATTTTATTTCGAAAAAGGGCAGTTTTCACCATGAGACACACAGAGAAAGGCTTACCTTGACGGTTGATCCGTTGGTTTTATCAAATGCACACGAGCAGAAATTACCGCGTACCGACTTTTTTTATTTTTAAAGATGAGTGTTTCACAGCCTTTTTTCTATTTCATAACCATGAAACAAGAGTTACTGTAGAGTGTAGACGTCTATGTCTGTATTGTAGCCTGCCCATTCCGTAGTATGCCTCCTCTCTGATGGGCGAGAAGTGACAAAATACTTCCCATGTAGGTGCTGGATCAACACGAGCGCACCGGAAGGTATCCCTTACAAACAACAGTAAACAAATTTTGAATACAAATTTTGTCGGCGCGGAGTTCGAACCCGGTATCTTCCGCATGGCAACCACTTAACCACTAAGCTCTTCGTGCGCTCTAACGACTAACCCCTACAAAAATCTTACGACCCTTTTAGCGAGCTGATTTCTGTAATTTGCAGGATAAACTTTTGGGCTGAGGCTGATGGTTAGCAATAAATTATCGATTTGTCATCGACTCTAAGAAATCACTAGTTTACTAAAAAAATCTTTAGTTAAGAAATAATGAGAGCAAGATATTTCATTTGACTAGCTCAACGGGATCTAAAATGCTACTGAAAGCTTCCGTGATTCGAGAAAGTTCGGAAGTACCGAGTTAGTTTGAGGGATTCATTAACCCTTGATGGGAAGTTAACTCAATAAATTATTATTAACCCTTCATTGTTCGGATTTAACAGCTGAGTTTCGCTGTTCAGGGAAGTAAGAACTGAGTACACTGCGTCAAGAAGTTGTCCTTGAAGAAGTCTTTTATAAATGTATTGTATTATTTTTTAAAATAATAATAATAAATAAATAAATCATTTGTTTTATTTTTCATATTACTTCCAAGAAATTTCTAATATTAGAAATCGGAAGTATTGTATTCGTTTTTTTTTTGTATATAGAGGACCCATCCTAAGCCATTTTTATTTGGCTTCTAATATTTTATTTTTTTCTAATTTTTTTCCAATTTATCTGATTTCAGGTAAGGCACTATATTGTATTGCTACAGTACACCTAAGAAATAGAATAGCAACCAAATTAGTCAATAATAGTAGAAAATCAACATTGAGGAGAAAGGAGGAAGGAGTATTTCTGACTGATTGCTAATACCAGAATCAAGTAAGTGAAACCACCCAATAGCCGCATGATGTCTATAATAAATTGAATAAATGATTTCAAAAACGTCATGAGTCAGGTTTTTTTTACATAATTATGGCGTGTTTTGTTTAAAATTATTCCTTAACCATAGACACATCTCTAAAGTGTAAGAACATCACGGGTCTGATATTATTTCATGGGTTAATCGTCAGCAAAACTTGTCGTGTCCCCTTGTAATAATACCAGTTTTAATGAAAATCAAGAAATCTTTTTACTTGTTATAGCAAAAAGGCTTGGTTTTTATTGTTGAGTTGAAAAAGTCATGGACTGGGAAAATTAAAATGGAAATAGCACCACAAATGATTAAATACTAAAGTCCTTGTCTAATATTTGAACAAACAATCAGCCCAAAAAACCTTTTTGGTGAAAACGTATTAAGTTTTTAGGCTCTCCTGAAAAGTTAAGTTTCACTGACTCATGACGTTTTTGAAACCATTAATGCTTTTTTTAACGATAAAAGATAGAAAACTGAAACTTTGTATTCAGACCTGAAGTAAATAAATGTGTTTTCAAGGTTTCCCAAAATGTAAGTACGATGCCCGTTTAACATAAATCAAAATACACACTGCAAGATCACCAATAAAAAAACCTACGAACAACAAAAGCTAAAAAACAAAACGAAGAAAAACTTTACTCGACACCTTATTTTAGAGAAATCCAGCATTTTATGATTTTTAATCATAATGTCTCTGTTTTGGAAGAATAAGAAAAAACAATTTCTTAACACAAAGTTTTAGATTAGAATTTTATACTTTTTATTTATATCTCACACCTTTTTTTTTTATACTTTTTATTTATATCTCACACCTGCTTTCCTTATAATGAATCAGTCAGCCAGTCAGAAAGTACGAAGTTTTAGATTACCAAATGAAACCGAACTCAGTAGCTTCATCTACAAGGCCAGTCCCCGGCCTTATCGATTTTATGTAATATGGAGCTCGGTCGTTCAATTCCTACGTTAAATAACACAAAAAATAAACTTTATTTTTTTTTAATTTGGGTTGGCTTTGGTTTCAAATGTATGGTCAAATCACGATGGGGGTGTTACCCTCCATTCGCAGGAAATTCACAAACCTGCTACCCACATTAACTTGTGGAATGCACCGATTGGTTTGTGCCGGAATAAAAGCATCACGAAGACTTCATTTCGCTGGAAGTTGCTTATTTTCGGTGATCCTACGAGAACCGGTGCATTTAACGCGCCATCGACGCTGGCAAAACTTTCTTTAGTATGTGAATGATATGAATACATGTGATATATTAGCTTGATCGATAAGTCGCGGACTTGTAACCTGGAGGTCGGTGGTTCAAGTCCCGGTTTCAGCAAAAAATTAGTAAAGCTAGTTTGAGTAGTTGTGACATCATGAAAGTGATTACAAATATATTTAAAAAAAATTAAGAACAAGGGTATTTGTAAAGGTAAAGCTAACTCTGTGGCTCAGTTGTTGAGAGCATTAGTTGCTCTTTTGAATTGAATTGAAATTTATTGTGATAATATACAATATTGTGTGAACACAATTGCTTCAATCTAATATAATAAAATCATTCCAATATAATGATAATAAATTAATAAATTGAGCGGCAGAGAAAAAGTGGAGAGAAAGTGTAGGTAAGAGTAGGAGGGGGATGTAGGATTGGTCACTCTAAATTGAAACAAGACTGGTCTTTGAGAAAGTGCCCTGGAGTAATGGGACAATTCCGGGGCATAACTAACTTATTAAAATAAAATAAAATTGGGCAGAAGAAGGTTAAAATCCAGGACATTAAAGTAAGTTCCAAGGAACGGGATGCTAAAAGACGGGGAGTTCAGGAAATCATAAAGAGAGAAATCATAACAAAATAATACAAATAAACATTATTCTATGCTATTCTATATAGGGTGTGATAGAGAGAGAGAGAGAGAGAGAGAGAAAGAAAAGGAAAAAGCGCATGAGAGTGAGAGTGAGAGTGAGAGAGAGACAAAAAAAAAGTAAAAATGACAGAAAAGGACAAAGAAAATAACATTGAAAGAAAAGGACAGGCAAGGGACAGGCACAGGACATAACAGGTGCCTAGAAAAAAGCCAGGTAAATTCAATTCCAGAAAGCAGGGTAAAATATTGAAAGGGACAATAGAATCAAGACTTGTTCTCTGTTGCTTCCTGCCTCCCGTTCTCCTTCTCCCACTCTCCTCCTTTTCCTCCTCCTCCTCCTCCATCTCTTTCTTCTCCTCCTCCTCCTCCTTTTCTACCTGATTCTCCTCCTCCTCCTCCTCCTCCTCCTCCTCCTCCTCCTTTTCTACCTGATTCTCCTCCTCTAACTCTTCTCTTTCTCCTCTTCTTTCAGTTTTTCTCCTTCTTCTCCTCCTTTTCCCTTTTCCTTTTTCTTCTGTGCCCTCCTTTCATTGCATTTTATCCTCCTGGACAACACAATCAAGACTCAATTTTATTTTTTCCCCCTCCTCCCGATCCTCCTTACTCTCTCTCTCCCCTAATTTCTATCTTTTTCTCCCCCCTTTTCTCTCCCTCTACAACTCTCTATCCTCCTGGACAATGGAAACAGGACTCAATCATAATCTCTTTCCTTTTCTCTCTCCTCTCTTTGTCTTTACTGTTTCTCTTCTTCTTCCTCAAGTTTATCTTCTTCAGCTTTATCCGATTTCTCTTCATCTCAATCTCTCTGAGAAATCTCAATCTTTTTATCCTTCCACGCCTCTTTTCCTCTTTACTTTTTTCACCTTCTCTTTAATCATTCCTTGGAATCGAATATTTTCGATTTCCAAGGACTTTCGGTGCTAGAAATTTGGTCCCCTGATTAAGATTCACCCTGTATGTGCATACATAGGAAAGTAAAGGAGGCTCTTATTAATGCTGCGCTACCCAAACCAATTGCAAAAGGGCCCTTTATTCACCACAAAGAAATACTATTCTTGCTTCTTCTACTTCTTCTTATTCTTATGTATTTCTTCCCCTTTTTCTCCTTCTCTTGCTCTTTGTCTCATTCTCTTCATTTCTCCCCTCCCAATTTGTCCTCTCCCTCTCCACTATTACTTGTCCAATTTCTCATCCGTTATCGGGGACAATGCGAAACAGACATCGTATTTTGGGGACAAATCCAATATTGACTCAAGGTGATGTTGAAAGAAGATATATCCGGATGAAAGAGAGAAAAAGATAGAGAGAGAGAGAGAGAGAGAGAGAGAGAGAGAGAACGAGAAAGAGAAATAGAGAAAAAGGAAAAGAGAGAGAGAGAAATGACAAGAAGTATACAGAACATATCCCGCATATCCGGAAGAGAAAGAAAGCAAAGAGAGAGAGAGAGAGAGAAAGAGTGAGAGAAAGGGATAGAAAAATGTCGAAAAGGATACAGAAGAAGATATCCGGAAGAGAGAGAAAGCAACAAAAGAATGAAGGAAGGGAGAGAAAAGGAACAAAGGGGATGAGAAGGAGACGTATAGATATTATGTGCAGTTTAGAATGAGAGACATGAGTATAAAAACAGAGAGATATGCGTAGTTTAAAGAGAAAGAGAGGAGGGGAGAGAGAGTGACAGAGAGACAGAAAATTTAATTGAACATATGAACTTTATTTACATCAATGAAATATACATAGTTATTACATTCTAAACTAAAGTTAACTTATTGGGAGGTATGCTCCTCCCTAATGCATAGTGCATAATCGAAAGAGAGACAGAGAGAGAGAGATGCGTAGTTGAAAGAGATAGAGATATATGTAGTTGAAAAGGAGAGACGTATGCATAGTTGGACTCTCGGTTGGGCCAGAATGCTCATGCATCAGGTCATTGTTATCGTGTCTGAATTATTTGTTATTATTTTAAAAGTTATGGTACATTATATAATTTGCTGTTTCATTCGGATGTAGAACTTATTAATTTTTATTATAGTATATTTTATGATTCTGTTCTAACGTGTAATAATAATAAAAATAATACTATTTAGTGGAAGGTAACCACTATACGAGGTTAATGCTTCTACCACCTAACCCTCAGAGTCTGATCTTATTATTGTGTGGTCTCAAACTCAAAAAATGAGGCATTGGGTGGGATTCGAACCAATCGATCCCTACGCTACCTGGATCACCAGACCAGTGTTGTTGATGTTGTTGTTATTTGAGGTGTGGTTCACTTGTTGATGAAAGTATAATGCTAATTATGTTAGTACGAGTAAGAGTTATAATTTATAATCATGTATTTTTTTTCTTTTATCATGACGTCGATAATTTTCTTTTTAACTCTATTTCCTTTTTATTTTGGGTTTAACGTCGCTTTCAACTGCATGGTCAATCACGACGGGGGTGTTACCCTCCATTAGCAGGAAACTCACAAACCTTCTAACCACATTAACCTCACCCAGACAGGGTTGGACCGGAATAACAGCATCACGAAGTCTTCATCTCAATAAACGGTGCTTAACTTCAATGATCTTACGACAATCAATGCATTCAACGCGCAAACGACGCTGTTTGAAAAAAATCTGTATTTAATGAGCTGAAACTCCGTCTAACTAATTAGGTTGTAAATGCAAAACTGTCTGACTTCATTGCTTTTAAGTTAGTCGTGAGGTCTTAAAAAGTTCATCCACTTCATGTTGAGATGGTAATAATATTTTGTTTTGAAGATAAAAATTGAAGAAAATCTGGAGCTGCAAGAGCTAGCGCAGAGAGAGAGAGAGAGAGAGAGAGAGAGAGAGAGAGAAAGAGAGGGAGAGAAATTCAAATCATATAAAAGAGAATAGAAACTGATAAAGTAACACAAAATAAGAAACCCGTGGATAAAAGTGAAGGATAAAAGAAAGAAGAAACAATAAATAAAGAAATCTATACTTTTAATAAAAAGCCAATATAATAATAATTTTGTCTTAACTATACTCAAGATTCGGACTAATCAGCCCCAATATTGCACCAGTAAGTGCAAGACGTATTGTGGTCAACATTCTAAGTGGAAGGATAACAACTTGTCATATTATCCCTGCCTAGTTTCAAAGCTGCATCCTTTGGATTATCAGACGCACGCCTTGACTACTGAGCTAATAGGACAGTCGATAATGAATAAATGGTATAAGGAAAAAAAGAGAGAGCAAAAACATCATCAAGATGATAGAAAGCATTAAAATAAAAGTGAGTTATAATTAGAAATTGATATAGATAAAATGAATAAAATAGGTATGAATAAAAAAAGACAAAAAAAAAGTCAAAAATAGCAGAATAAAAAGAAAAGGAAAAAAAATGTTGTATGTGAGTCAAAGAAACAGTCAGAAAAAAATAATGAAGCCATTGTAGATAAAAGGTACAGAGATAGTACTTGAGAGAGTAAGGAAAATAAAGATATAATGTGATGAAACTGAGAGAGATGTAGAGAAAAAAGAAACAGAAGATGGAAAAAGGAAAGAGAGAAATAAAGAAAGTTGAAGAGACCTACTGTCTGAGAGGTTACGAGAAGATAAAAATCATATTTATTATAACGACCTGTTTTTCCGTTTTCTTTTAATCGTTTTTTTTTTTTTTTTTTTTTTCTGTTTCTTTTTAAACGGAATAGTGGAAGAGGGGGTTTATAATGCCGATCATCAAAATAAAAAATCGAGGAAGTATCTGCGCACATCGCGATCCCCTCTTCTCAAAGCTTCCTCTAAAATATTCCCTCCACAAACCTCTTTTTCTCTCTCCCTTTCATGTTCTCTTTAAACTTCCCTCCTTTTGTAAATTTTCCAAAACGCGAAGAAAATGATAACTTTGAAGATACGGAGGAAAAAAATGTTCTCTCTTTCCCTATCACAGTCTTTTTCTTTCTCTCTCTCTCACTATCTCTGTCTCCTCGGCACAATGTGTTATCGCTCCGTTTCTCACGTTCAGTTCTTCCGAAGCCGGACCCCCGAGTTGACGGCACGCTCGCATGTGGTCGTTTTCGAAAATTGTTTATTTACTCAGTCACTAATTTGTTGCTTGTTTTGAATAATAAATAACTCACCGACCGGAACGCACGTGGTTGGTGACGTCAGCGTTCGTGTCGAGCAATAGCGACCGTCCCTATTTTGAATTTTTAATAAAACAATCTTTATTGTTTCGCTTTTAATTTGTGTTGATTTTGGAGAATGATATTCCACGAAATTTTTCGTCCCGTTTTGGAGTGATTTTTTTCTTCCATCGTATTTAAAGATATCGGAAGTATTTAATTTTGTTTTCAACCGACATATCAACAGCCTCAAAAGTGACAAATTACGAATTTCTTTTTTTTTTTGCGAGAAAGACTTCACGTACGAGTTTATCAGTTTCAATTTTTTTTCGAGTCTTTTCTGTGATACTTCTGTTACTTTTTGCCTCGCATATTTTACATAATGTTATTCTTACATACCTTTTAATTAATTTACCTATTTCTTATCTAGTTTTTAACTTAAAGATATTTTTAATTTGTCAGCTGTACCTACAAGAAGTTTCTATTTTATGAAAACATAAATAACAACTACTAGTTCTTTGTTTTTATTTATTAAATTTTAGTTTCATAAAAGATCATTTCAAATAATTATTCACCTAAAATGTTTCTTTAGTTTTATAGTAATTATACGAATTTCCTATATTTTCATTTACGTATGACCATTAAAAATATTTTCGGTAGAATCAGTTTTATCAAAATCGCGATTTTCGATTTCAGTTTACGTCGGTTTCGATAAATCGGAAGTTCAGTTCGCGAATCGTGTAAAAGTGTCATTCGTGTTTTTTACGGAATCGAACCCGGGACATTGGACTGAGGAGCAACAGCAGGCAGGTTATTCGCTTCGAGGATCATCAAACAATGTAATGCTTCAAATTTCCTTTCTCAATATTTTTTATTAGAATTTTCAACAAAAGAAATACCTAAGGTACCTAATGCCCAAATTCAAAAGTTTTCATTGAGTTTTTTTATACACAAAATCATAAAAAAAAATTGGCAGTGATATTCAGCAATAAAAGCGATGAAAAAATATTTTCAAAATTTGTATTTTAAAAAATTCAGATATAAAAAACCCACCACCGTTTAGAGTTTAGATTTAGGTCTGTACAGAAGGCAAAAGTTTTTGAAGCATTTCATAAGATTTTTTTTTTTTGCTGAATTTTTTTTTATAAAAATTATATAAATTGAAATAGTTCCAGATATAAAAGTGTATGGAAATGAGAATATTTCATGGAAAGCAATTAGGTATGGCAATTAGAGAGCTGGTACTTTACACAAAAGCTCTTGATGCTTCAAGGGGAAAAGAAAGAGAAAATGTGGTGAAGGGATGGGAGAGAGAGTGATGGAGAAATCTAGTGAAGAACGAGGTAAAAAGAGGGGGAAATAATAATAACAAAAATGGAGGAAAAGAGAAGAATTACATAGGCAATGTGGATGAGGGAGAGAGAGAGAGAATGTGTGGGAAGTATATCAGGAGTGATGTGAAAGTGAGCTACGTGAAGTTGTCTGACCACCAGAAGCGATTTGGTCGCTACTTGGCTCAACGTTTTGTACCGGTTTTGTACCGTTTTGTACCACTAAAATTTCGTTTTGTACCAGTACCAATCCCGAGATATTGACCCCCCCTAGGTGGTCAGCCAACTTCACGTGAAGTTGGCTGACCACCAGAACAGAATTGAACGCAACATATCTCAAATGAAAGGTCTTGTTTTGTACCGTTTTGTACCACTTATCTTACCTTCCTGCGACCTTTCGTTCCTGAGATATTGACGGTTAAAAAACGTAATAAAACGTAATAACTCGAAAAATTTCAGATTTTTGGGTCGGACTTTTTTTCATCGTTTTGTACCGGTTTTGTACCGTTTTGTACCAAAAACCATTTTTCTCTACGACCTTTCGTTCTCGAGATATAGACCCCCTCTTGGTGGTCAGACAACTTCACGTGAAGTTGGCTGACCACCAGAACGGATTTGGACGCTACATATCTCAAATGAAAGGTCTTGTTTTGTACCGTTTTGTACCACTTATCTTATCTTCCTGCGACCTTTCGTTCCCGAGATATCGACAAGTAAAAAAACGTGAAGTTGGCTGACCACCAGAACGGATTTGGACGCTACATATCTCAAATGAAAGGTCTTGTTTTGTACCGTTTTGTACCACTTATCTTATCTTCCTGCGACCTTTCGTTCCTGAGATATCCACAAGTAAAAAATGTAATAAAACGTAATAACTCGAAAAATTTCAGATTTTTGGGTCGGACTTTTTTTTCATCGTTTTGTACCGTTTTTGTACCGTTTTGTACCACTTATCTTATCTTCCTGCAACCTTTCGTTCCCGAGATATCGACAAGTAAAAGAACGTGAAGTTGGCTGACCACCAGAACGAATTTGGACGCTACATATCTCAAATGAAAGGTCTTGTTTTGTACCGTTTTGTACCACTTATCTTATCATCCTGCGACCTTTCGTTCCTGAGATATCGACAAGTAAAAAAACGTAATAAAACGTAATAACTCGAAAAATTTCAGATTTTTGGGTCGGACTTTTTTTCATCGTTTTGTACCGTTTTTGTACCGTTTTGTACCACTTATCTTATCTTCCTGCGACCTTTCGTTCCCGAGATATCGACAAGTAAAAGAACGTGAAGTTGGCTGACCACCAGAACGAATTTGGACGCTACATATCTCAAATGAAAGGTCTTGTTTTGTACCGTTTTGTACCACTTATCTTATCATCCTGCGACCTTTCGTTCCTGAGATATCGACAAGTAAAAAAACGTAATAAAACGTAATAACTCGAAAAATTTCAGATTTTTGGGTCGGACTTTTTTTCATCGTTTTGTACCGTTTTTGTACCGTTTTGTACCACTTATCTTATCTTCCTGCGACCTTTCGTTCCCGAGATATCGACAAGTAAAAGAACGTGAAGTTGGCTGACCACCACAACGGATTTGGACGCTACATATCTCAAATGAAAGGTCTTGTTTTGTACCGTTTTGTACTACTTATCTTATCATCCTGCGACCTTTCGTTCCTGAGATATCGACAAGTAAAAAAACGTAATAAAACCTAATAACTCGAAAAATTTCAGATTTTTTGGTCGGACTTTTTTTCATCGTTTTGTACCGGTTTTGTACCGTTTTGTACTGAAAACCATTTTTCTCTACGACCTTTCGTTCTCGAGATATAGACCCCCCCTTGGTGGTCAGCCAACTTCACGTGAAGTTGGCTGACTCCAAGAACGGATTTGGACGCTACATATCTCAAATGAAAGGTCTTGTTTTGTACCGTTTTGTACCACTTATCTTATCTTCCTGCAACCTTTCGTTCCTGAGATATCCACAAGTAAAAAATGTAATAAAACGTAATAACTCGAAAAATTTCAGATTTTTGGGTCGGACTTTTTTTCATCGTTTTGTACCGGTTTTGTACCGTTTTGTACCACAAAAATTTCGTTTTGTACCAGTACCAATCCCGAGATATTGACCCCCACTAGGTGGTCAGCCAACTTCACGTGAAGTTGGCTGACCACCACAACGGATTTGGACGCTACATATCTCAAATGAAAGGTCTTGTTTTGTACCACTTATCTTATCTTCCTGCGACCTTTCGTTCCTGAGATATCGACAAGTAAAAAACGTAATAAAACGTAATAACTCGAAAAATTTCAGATATTTGGGTCTATTTTATCTCCTATTTATCCTCTCTCTCTTCTTTACTCTCTCTATTCACTTCTTTCTCTCCTTTTATGAGAGAAAGAGAGGGCTCTTTCTCTCTTTTTTTCCTTTCTCTCCACACTCCTGTCTTTCCATTATCTTCTTTTTCTCCTCTTTTTCGTCTCTCCTCTCTATCTCCTTTCTTTCCGCTGTCCTCTCTCCCTCCTCCCTCACCTTTTTTCCTTTATCTGCACTCTCCCCTCACCTCACCTCATTCTACACTCTTTCTTCTTTAATTTCTCCCCTTTCTCTCTTTTCTACTTTGCTCTCATTTATTTCCTTTTTTCGATTCGCTCATCTTTCTCCTTTTCCTCTTCTCTCCTCTCTGTATTATCTTCTTTCTCTCCTCTCTGTATTATCTTCTTTCTCTCCTCTTTCCTGTCACTCTCCTCTCCTCTATCTCTCCTATCCCCTCTCTTTCCTCTATCACTTTTATTTACATTATCTCTTTTCCATTCGTTCTGTCCTCTCTGTATCTCCTCTCCATCCTCTTTCCCCTGACTTTCTCCTCTCTCTCTTTTCTTTCCTTTCTCTATACTCTCCTCCCATTTCATTTTCTCCTCTCTCTTCTTTCTTTCAATTCTCTTCTTTCTCCTTTATCTCCTCTCTACTATCTTTTCTCCATGCCCTTTTTCCTGTATCTCTCTCCCTTCTCTTTCAGTTCTTTCCCTTCTCTTTTTTCCTCGCTTTCTTTTCTCGCCTTTAGTTTCGTACTCCCTTTTCCCTCATCTTTCTCCTTTCTCTCTGTATTCTCTTCTTTCTCTCCTCTTTTCTCACTCTTTCCTCTTACCTATCTCTCCTAGCCTCTCTCTTTAGAGAGGAGAGGAGAGATGGGTAAGAGGAAGGAGTGAGAAATGAGGAGAGAAAGAAGAGAATACAGAGAGAAAGGAGAAAGATTAGGGAAAAGGAGAAAGAAAAGAAAAGCGAGAAAAGAAACCAAGGAAAAAAAGGAGGGAAAGAAATGAGAGAAAGGAGAGAAAAAGGAGAAAGCAAAGAACGGAAAGACAGATAGATTTCTCTATCTCTGTGCTTTTCATTATCTCTTTTCTCTTCCTTCTGTCCTTTCTGTCTCTCCTCTCCATCCTCTCTCCCCTGTCTCTCTTATCTTCTCTTTCTCGTCTCGTTTCTTTTCTTTCTCCCTTTTCCCTCATCTTTCTCCTTTCTCTCTGTATTCTCCTCTTTCTCTCCTCACTTCTCACTCCTTCCTCTTACCCATCTCTTCTCTCCTCTCTAATTTCTCTATCTCTGTGCTTTTCATTATCTCTTTTCCCTTCCTTCTGTCCTTCCCTCCTTTCTCGCCTTTCCTTTCCCTCATTTTTCTCTTTTCTCTCTGTATTCTCTTCTTTTTCTCATCTTTTCTCACTCCTTCCTCTTACCTATCTCTCCTCTCCTCTCTTTTTCCTCTATCTCTTTGCTTTCCATTATCTCTTTTCCCTTCGTTCTGGTGAGCCGTTGTTGAGCTAAGCCGAGTAAGAAAAAAAAGATGGTTGACACACAAAAAATTCACGTTTTTTCTACGTAAAAAGAGAGAGAGAGGAGAGAGGCAGGGGAGAGAGGATGGAGAGAAGAGAGGAGAAGAGAGATAGGTAAAAGGGTTGGGTGGAAGAGATTGCCATAATTATGCAATAACCTCGCCCTTTAGTTAGGACATATGTTTTTATATATTTTCTATTCTTTTTCATTTTCAATGTATATAATCCATTTTTTTTCATTGTTAAAATAAGTATTTGTATGAACATAATGTCCATTTATATCTAAGAAAGCGTTGTATGATAATAATAAGAGGAGGGAGAGATAAAAGAGGAGAGAAAGAAGAAAATACAGAAAGATGAGGGAAAGGGGAGACAGAAAAGAAAGGCGAGAAAAAAAGCAAGGAAAGAAATGAGGGAAAGGAAAAAAAGGAATGAGAGAGGGGAGAGAAAAAAAGAGAAAGGAAAAAAACGGAGAGAGAAGGGAGAGAGACAGAGGAAAAAGGGGATAAAGAGAAGAAAAAAGAGATTAGATAAAGGAGAGGAGAGGAGAAATGGGTAAGAGGAAGGAGTGAGAAAAGAGGAGAGAAAGAAGAGAATACAGAGAGAAAGGAGAAAATGAGGGAAAAGGGAGAAAGAAAAGAAAAGCGAGAAAGGAAAGCAAGGAAAAAAATCTGGTGTAAACATCACACGACTTTCCTTATCCCCCAAAAAGAAGTCGAATTCCGCCACTGGTGACTCAACGGTAACGGATAGTTAAAAATCAGTGCCAAATTCGTAATCAGCACCTTAAAATCATTGGATTTGATATGTCGCAACACCCATCTGGGGTAAATAATAAAAAAGTTAGTCCAAGCGGGTCCCCCCAAAATACCGGTAAATTGAGGCCGGGTTCCAAAAAGTTAAAGATATCAAAAAAATGATGAGAATAGACCCCTATTATTTTTTTAATCCGAGAAAATGTTGTTCTCTAATTTTTTTTGTATCTTTAACCAATTTAAAGAAGCGGCGCTTGCGGCTAATATTTGCGGCCCTGCGGCCGCAGAATGCGGCCGATTTCAACCAAAAGTTTCATGGTTCGTCTGGTGTATAAAATAAATTACCATACCAAATTTCAAGTCTCTAGCTCTTACCGTTCTCGAGATATCCTGTTTACACACACACACACAGACAGACAGACAGACAGACAGACAGACAGACAGACGCACGGACCAATGGCTGAACATAACTTTTTTGGTATCCTGAGGCTATGATTCGTCCAGAAATGTGAAAAACTGGGTAGGTCAAATTTTCGACGAATACAATACTTTCCTTATTATAGATAAGGAAAGTAAAAAGAAGGGAAAGGAAAAAGGTAAAGAAATCAGAGAAAGGAGAGAAAAAAAAGAAAGGAAAGAACGGAAAGAGAGATAGAGGAAAAAGGGGATGGTGAGAAAAAAGTAGAGAGGAGATTAAAGAGAGAGAAGAGAAAGATAAGTAAGTAGAGAGAGGGGAGAGGAGAGAAGAGAATAGAGAGAATTGAAAGAAAGAAGAAAGAAGAAAGAAGAGATAATGGAAAGGGAGGATGGAGAAAAGAGAGAAGAAAGAGAGAAGAGAAAAGAAAGAAAAGAAAGAGAGGAGAGAGACAGGGGAAAGAGAATGGAGAGGAGAGACAGAGAGGACAGAACGAAGGGGAAAGAGATAATGGAAGGCAAAGAGATAGAGGAAAGAGAGAGGCTAGGAGAGATAGGTAAGAGGAAAGAGTGAAAAAAAAAGGAGAGAAAGAAGAGAATACAGAGAGAAAGGAGAAAGATGAGGGAAAAGGGAGTACGAAACTAAAGGCGAGAAAAGAAAGCGAGGAAAAAAAGGAGAGAAAAAAGAGAAGGGAAAGAACTGAAAGAGAAGGGAGAGAGATAGAGGAAATAGGGGATGGAGAAAAGAAGGTAGAGAGGAGATAAAGGAGAAAGAAGAGAATTGAAAGAAAGAAGAGAGAGGAGAAAATGAAATAGGAGGAGAGTATAGAGAAAGGAAAGAAAAGAGAGAGAGGAGAGAGTCAGGGGAAAGAGGATGGAGAGGAGATACAGAGAGGACAGAACGAATGGAAAAGAGATAATGTAAATAAAAGTGATAGAGGAAAGAGAGGGGATAGGAGAGATAGAGGAGAGGAGAGTGACAGGAAAGAGGAGAGAAAGAAGATAATACAGAGAGGAGAGAAAGAAGATAATACAGAGAGGAGAGAAGAGGAAAAGGAGAAAGATGAGCGAATCGAAAAAAAGGAAATAAATGAGAGCAAGGTAGAAAAGAGAGAAAGGGGAGAAATTAAAGAAGAAAGAGTGTAGAATGAGGTGAGGTGAGGGGAGAGTGCAGATAAAGGAAAAAAAGTGAGGGAGGAGGGAGAGAGGACAGCGGAAAGAAAGGAGATAGAGAGGAGAGACGAAAAAGAGGAGAAAAAGAAGATACTGGAAAGACAGGAGTGTGGAGAGAAAGGAAAAAAAGAGAGAAAGAGCCCTCTCTTTCTCTCATAAAAGGAGAGAAAGAAGTGAATAGAGAGAGTAAAGAAGAGAGAGAGGATAAATAGGAGATAAAATAGACCCAAATATCTGAAATTTTTCGAGTTATTACGTTTTATTACGTTTTTTTACTTGTCGATATCTCAGGAACTAAAGGTCGCAGGAAGATAAGAAAAATGGTTTTTAGTACAAAACGGTACAAAACCGGTACAAAACGATGAAAAAAAGGCCGACCCAAAAATCTGAAATTTTTCGAGTTATTACGTTTTATTACATTTTTTACTTGTGGATATCTCAGGAACGAAAGGTTGCAGGAAGATAAGATAAGTGGTACAAAACGGTACAAAACAAGACATTTCATTTGAGATATGTAGCGTCCAAATCCGTTCTGGTGGTCAGCCAACTTCACGTGAAGTTGTCTGACCACCAAGGGGGGGTCTATATCTCGAGAACGAAAGGTCGTAGAGAAAAATGGTTTTTGGTACAAAACGGTACAAAACCGGTACAAAACGATGAAAAAAAGACCGACCCAAAAATCTGAAATTTTTTGAGTTATTATGGTTTATTTCGTTTTTTAACCGTCAATATCTCAGGAACGAAAGGTCGCAGGAAGGTAAGATATGTGGTACAAAACGGTACAAAACAAGACCTTTCATTTGAGATATAGTGCGTCCAATTCTGTTCTGGTGGTCAGCCAACTTCACGTTTTTTTACTTGTCGATATCTCGGTAACGAAAGGTCGCAGGAAGATAAGATAAGTGGTACAAAACGGTACAAAACCGGTACAAAACGATGAAAAAAAGTCCGACCCAAAAATCTGAAATTTTTTGAGTTATTATGGTTTATTTCGTTTTTTAACCTTCAATATCTCAGGAACGAAAGGTCGCAGGAAGGTAAGATATGTGGTACAAAACGGTACAAAACAAGACCTTTCATTTGAGATATAGTGCGTCCAATTCTGTTCTGGTGGTCAGCCAACTTCACGTTTTTTTAACTTGTCGATATCTCGGGAACGAAAGGTCGCAGGAAGATAAGATAAGTGGTACAAAACGGTACAAAACCGGTACAAAACGATGAAAAAAAGTCCGACCCAAATATCTGAAATTTTTCGAGTTATTACGTTTTGTTACTTCTTTTTACTTGTCGATATCTCGGGAACGAAAGGTCGCAGGAAGATAAGATAAGTGGTACAAAACGGTACAAAACAAGACCTTTCATTTGAGATATGTAGCGTCCAAATCCGTTCTGGTGGTCAGCCAACTTCACGTTTTTTTACTTGTCGATATCTCGGGAACGAAAGGTCGCAGGAAGATAAGATAAGTGGTACAAAACGGTACAAAACAAGACCTTTCATTTGAGATATGTAGCGTCCAAATCCGTTCTGGTGGTCAGCCAACTTTACGTGAAGTTGTCTGACCACCAAGGGGGGGTCTATATCTCGAGAACGAAAGGTCGTAGAGAAAAATGGTTTTTGGTACAAAACGGTACAAAACCGGTACAAAACGATGAAAAAAAGACCGACCCAAAAATCTGAAATTTTTTGAGTTATTATGGTTTATTTCGTTTTTTAACCGTCAATATCTCAGGAACGAAAGGTCGCAGGAAGGTAAGATATGTGGTACAAAACGGTACAAAACAAGACCTTTCATTTGAGATATAGTGCGTCCAATTCTGTTCTGGTGGTCAGCCAACTTCACGTTTTTTTACTTGTCGATATCTCGGTAACGAAAGGTCGCAGGAAGATAAGATAAGTGGTACAAAACGGTACAAAACCGGTACAAAACGATGAAAAAAAGTCCGACCCAAAAATCTGAAATTTTTTGAGTTATTATGGTTTATTTCGTTTTTTAACCTTCAATATCTCAGGAACGAAAGGTCGCAGGAAGGTAAGATATGTGGTACAAAACGGTACAAAACAAGACCTTTCATTTGAGATATAGTGCGTCCAATTCTGTTCTGGTGGTCAGCCAACTTCACGTTTTTTTAACTTGTCGATATCTCGGGAACGAAAGGTCGCAGGAAGATAAGATAAGTGGTACAAAACGGTACAAAACCGGTACAAAACGATGAAAAAAAGTCCGACCCAAATATCTGAAATTTTTCGAGTTATTACGTTTTGTTACTTCTTTTTACTTGTCGATATCTCGGGAACGAAAGGTCGCAGGAAGATAAGATAAGTGGTACAAAACGGTACAAAACAAGACCTTTCATTTGAGATATGTAGCGTCCAAATCCGTTCTGGTGGTCAGCCAACTTCACGTTTTTTTACTTGTCGATATCTCGGGAACGAAAGGTCGCAGGAAGATAAGATAAGTGGTACAAAACGGTACAAAACAAGACCTTTCATTTGAGATATGTAGCGTCCAAATCCGTTCTGGTGGTCAGCCAACTTCACGTGAAGTTGTCTGACCACCAAGGGGGGGTCTATATCTCGAGAACGAAAGGTCGTAGAGAAAAATGGTTTTTGGTACAAAACGGTACAAAACCGGTACAAAACGATGAAAAAAAGTCCGACCCAAAAATCTGAAATTTTTCGAGTTATTACGTTTTATTACGTTTTTTAACCGTCAATATCTCAGGAACGAAAGGTCGCAGGAAGGTAAGATAAGTGGTACAAAACGGTACAAAACAAGACCTTTCATTTGAGATATGTTGCGTTCAATTCTGTTCTGGTGGTCAGCCAACTTCACGTGAAGTTGGCTGACCACCTAGGGGGGGTCAATATCTCGGGATTGGTACTGGTACAAAACGAAATTTTAGTGGTACAAAACGGTACAAAACCGGTACAAAACGTTGAGCCAAGTAGCGACCAAATCGCTTCTGGTGGTCAGACAACTTCACGTAGCTGTGAAAGTGTGTGAGAGAGATAGGATTAATGATAAAATAAAATGTAGGCAGAATTATTATTTAAAAAATAAAGTTCGTAAAATGTTAGGATTAGCAAACAAGAGAGTGAGAGAGAGAGAAGAATAATAAAGAAATTATAAGAGATAAAGGTTGAAAATGAGTAGGACGGATAAACGAAAAAGAGAGGGGAGGAAGGGAGAGAGAGAGAAAGAAGAGAGAGTGAGAGAGACAGAGAGAGAGAGAAATAATGAAAATTGGTTACTTTATTTTGTACAAATTATTAATTACGTATAAAATCCTTAGATGCAAAGCTAAAAGTTATCATATTTATGTTGATCACAATCGTGCTAATAATCACATCTATCCAAACTTGCTTTGCAAAATATCTGCTAAAGAATTGAACTACTGACCTCAGACCTCTATCCTTATCAATCAAGTTATTATTATCATTATTTTTTTAGTAGATAGCAAGATATTTACATGCACAGTACCAATTATGATGACAAAAAAAAATAAAAACACTGCCAATTATGGACACAATACTTCCTCGTGATTGCTTCACATTGTAAACACGTGCCAATTTTGAGATTTTATAGAAAATTACTTGTATCTCCAAAACGGCTGAACCGATTTTCTTAAAATTTGTTTTATATGGTAGAATATTGTTTTTCCTATATTCTAAATTCCACAAAAAATTCTGTATCGGCAAGTCGTGGTCCTTATTTTTTTACTTTTTTGTCCAAAATTTCGGATTTTCTTAAATATCAGAGTCAAATTATAATTAATTTAAAAATAAATATAAATAGCCTATGTAAAACTATAATATGCATATTTTTACAAAATTTCATTGAAATCGGGTGTACCGTTCACGAGATATAAGCGTTTAAGTAAAAAGTTAGTGGTCAGGCGCATGGCCTCTTTCACCCAGAACCGCTAGTACGAATTCGATGAATTTAAAATGGGACCATCTACAGAATGTCTCCTAGATGTGTGCAAAATTTCATCAAAATCCGTTGAGTAGTTTTCGAGATTTGCGCGTTACAAGGAATCGTTTTAACAGACCGACAGAGCGACAGACCGACAGACCGACAGATGGACACAAAACCAAATTTACTCAGTAGGTTATGAAACGTCCAGAAATATGAAAAAAATTGAAATCGGAGCAAAAAAATATTTTTTTTTACAAAAACGAACACAATACTTCCGATTTCTAATATTAGAAATTTCTCGGAAGTAAAATGGAAACATTGTAAACTATAATAAGTAGAAAAAGATATATAAATAAAGGTATACATACATGCATATTATGTCCTTACTAAAGGGGGGGGGGGGGGGGGGGGGTAATGATTATAGCAATCTCTTCCACAGAACAAGCTACTGAGGTCGCTATGTTTTTTTTTTGTAAATGATGTGCATAGTGGAGTCTTCTGATGTTATACCACCCGCAAAAGCTGTCAAATAACACAAAAGAATCACTTATTCATTATTAACTTCATCCCGTGGCGAAGTACGAACCTACAGCTAGTGTATTGTATAGGAGTAATACTTTTATTCAATTAAAGTATAACTCTTATACAATTTACACTAACTTATTTTGTTGTTTTGTTTTGTTTTTTAACTTCCGATAAATTTCTAATATTAGAATTCGGAAGTATTGTGTTCTTTTTTTGTATTTTTTTTTTCTTATTCTTCTACTTCTTCTTGAACGGGTTTAACCCATTTGTAAAGTTCAGAGTTTAGACATGAGAGTTTGTTTAGATCATCAAAAAGGAGTTTAATTTTGTATAAAGCGTCAACAAGCAATCTGACTGTTACTCGCTCAAACTTAACACATTGAGTGCCGTTGACTAATTTCTCACCGCCAAGTGTATCATTTTCATGCACCGCTGTCGAATTTTCTTTTCTCATTTCTGATACACCAAAAGAAAAATGAACTAAAAAGAAGATATAGATCTATAGATGTGGCTTTATTTATACAGGGTGAGCATAAAGTCTCACCCCACCCCCCGTATCTCGAGAATGGCTGAAAATACAAGAAAACGCAAAAACCCGTATTACTTAATTTTTAGGAGGATTAATTTTCAGCCAAAAAAAATTTGCCTACACGGCCCCAGTCAGGCTGGGCATGGTCCAACTTTAAAATCTTAAATAGAATGGTATGTCTTGTGGCATATTGTTTTAAAGGCCTCATAAATAGAAGTTCATTACAACAAATTTTAGTGAGCTACAACTTACCGTTCTTGAGATACAGGGTCGAACGTCCTGCGTAATATCCATATATTTTGACCTATAACTCGTTAACCGTAAATTATAGAAAAATGAAATTTGTTGATAATAACTCCTTATGACAAGCACTTTCGAAAAAAATATAACTCGACATACTCTGTTGATATTACTTTCTGGTCGGTTTCGTCAGCCACCCGGACGAAAAGTCCGAAAAAATTTAACGAAAAAACAAATCCAGTTTTAACTGGTTCGAAAGTTCTTGCGATAAGGAGTTATTATCAACAAATTTCATTTTTCTGGAATTTACGGCGAGTTATAGGTCAAAATATATGGATATTACGCAGGACGTCCGACCCTGTATCTCGAGAACGGTAAGTTGTAGCTCACTGAAATTTGTTGTAATGAATTTTTCTCTATGAGACCTTTAAAACAATATGCCACAAGACATATCATTCTATTTAAGATTTTAAAGTTGGTCCATGCCCAGCCTGACTGGGGCCGTGTAGGCAAATTTTTTTTGGCTGAAATCTAATCCCCCTAAAAATTAAGGAATACGGGTTTTTGCGTTTTCTTGTATTTTCACCCATTCTCGAGATACGGGGGGTGGGGTGAGACTTTATGCTCACCCTGTATACAGTATGTTTCAGAAAAGGTGGCCACCCCCTCGTAACTTTTGAACGCGACGGAATTTTTCAATTCTGTAAAGTCCTAAGTATAGGAAAAGCCCTATGGCCCATCCTGTGGTCATATTTATTTTTGGCCCCGGTCGGCCCTTCCGTCTTTTAGGCCATATTTTTTCATTTTTCTCGAGAATTTTAAATGGAATGCTATATTTTTTATTCCTGTTCATTAAAGTCCAAAATAGGCTAAGTATAATGAGCTTTTAAATTTTTCAAAAACCTTATCAGGGGCGGAGCTAGTAGGGTGCAAGTTTCAAAACTGTTACACGCTGTATTTCAGCGTTAGTTAGATTTTTTAGTACTTGTTTTACTTACTTAGGTTTAAAATATTGTTTTACACCATATGAAATCAAAAAAATATTCTTGTTTACTTCTAATCAGGGTCATAGTAAGGTTTTTGTAAAAGTACTTTTTTTCTCACGTCAATTTTTCCTTAAATTAATGGTGTTCTCGAAATTGGCATTTTTAGAGGTGAAAGTCTGCAGTGACATATGTTTTTTATGTTTGAAATCGAAAGAAAACTTAACGGAGAAGCGATTAAGATCATAAAAAAAAACATTTAACCTGCTAGTTTTTTCACGACAGTGTCCGGTAAAGTGGGTGAATTTGTATTGGATTTATTTTTGTTGAGGAAACACAATTGGCATAGAAAATAAATAATATCTAATAAGGGAATAATTCTTCAATAAACATAACTAAATGCGAATATAAATGAAGATTATTTCTTCTAAATCAGTGCCGGATATAAATTTTTTTCTCTCCCTTTTTTTCACTTTTCAAAGTTCAAGTTGTATTAAAAATAATTAACGGATAATGCTGCTTCTAAAGTAGGCCTAGGGGTCCCCATTTTGTTTGGTTAAGACAATTTAGTTGATAAATTGGTAAAATCTGTAGAAAACACAGTGTCAATCATTCTGGAGTCAGTCCGATGGCGCTTTGAATGCAACGATTCTTGTAGGATCACCGAAGTTAAGCAACGTCCAGCGAGGAGAAGACTTCGTGATGCATTCGTGAGGCATTCCGGCCTAACCCAGGCTGGGTGAGATAAGTGTGTTTAGCAGGTTGGTGAGTTTCTTGCGAATGGAGAACACCCCCGTTATGATATGACCATGCAGTTGAAACGCGATATTAAACCCAAATTGAAAAAAAAATCATACTGGTGTTGCTAGTAATGAATACCAGGTATCTAAATAAAAATCTAACTATCTCGAAATTTAAGAGAAAAAAATACCAGGTCAAGTAACAAACTCTTGAGGGTGAAAATTAAACCAATTCAATTATTTTAAAGAGGAGAAGAGAGAGAGAGAAATTTAGAAGAAATAATCTTCATTTATATTCGTATTTAGTTATGTCTATTGAATTATTATTTCCTTATTAGGTATTATTTATTTTCTATGCCAATTGTATTTCCTCAACAAATAAAATCCCATACGAAATTCACGCACTTTACCGGACACTGTCGTGAAAAAACTAGCAGGTTAAATGGTTCTTTTTATGATCTTAATCGCTTCTCCGTTAAGTTTTCTGTCGATTTCAAACATAAAAAACATATGTCACTGCAGACTTTCACCTCTAAAAATGCCAATTTCGAGAACACCATTAATTTACGGAAAAATTGACGTGAGAAAAAAAGTACTTTTACAAAAACCTTACTATGACCCTGATTAGAAGTAAACAAGAATATTTTTTTGATTTCATATGGTGTAAAACAATATTTTGAACCTAAGTAAGTAAAACAAGTACTAAAAAATTTAACTAACGCTGAAAATACAGCGTGTAACAGTTTTGAAACTTGCACCCTACTAGCTCCGCCCCTGATAAGGTTTTTGAAAAATTTAAAAGCTCATTATACTCAGCCTATTTTGGACTTTAATGAACAGGAATAAAAAATATAGCATTCCATTTAAAATTCTCGAGAAAAATGAAAAAATATGGCCTAAAAGACGGAAGGGCCGACCGGGGCCAAAAATAAATATGACCACAGGATGGGCCATAGGGCTTTTCCTATACTTAGGACTTTACAGAATTGAAAAATTCCGTCGCGTTCAAAAGTTACGAGGGGGTGGCCACCTTTTCTGAAACATACTGTATAGTTATGTATATCAACTCGCCAAGGTTATCTTTGCAATTCATGCCTTGGTGGTTTTTTTTTTTTTTTTTTTTTTTTTTTTTTTGAGATATTTTATTGATGTTTTTAACTACTGGGGCTTTTAACAGCAAGATAATTATTTTAAATGAATAATACAACAAAATAGATTAAATGTACTTAAAAATAAAATTAACAAAGAATAACAAACAATTGATGTAAGAGTATGCCTTGGTGTGAAAATATAAAAACTAAACAAAAATGGCTTGGCCTGGCACGGATACAGAGTGAATATCACCGTGGCGCTTAATGTGTTAAACTTCAAACAACTCTCTAAGGAGAGTCAAATTTCACTGAGAACGAACTTTAACTGTTGCATAGTATACATAAAACTAGGTACCTATATTGTTTTAAGTAAATAAAGTTTAATTATACTTTTTTACATAATGATGTTGCCTTTACATCTTTTCATTCTGCGTTTGATATTAATCTCCCTGATGAATAGCAGGGGCTGTGGTAATTATCTGGTGGATTTTAATGGGGAATGAGTGGAGAAGCTAAAAATACGTGCACTCGTAAACCTTAAAAAATGGAGAACCTTAATTAAAAAAGCACTTTCACTCTCAAATTTCCCAAATTTCAATTTCAACCGTCAAATTTCGATCAATAGGTGCAGAAGAAATTTCTCAATAACTTCTACCACCATCATCCGAATCTTGATTCTGCCAATTTTGATTCTCTCAAAGAGCTGTAAAACTTATCTCTCTGGCGAAGTTGATTGTAGTGGTTTGTTGGGGCTCATTCCTTTTATTGCCACCGGAGACTCAGTACCCTTCACGTGTCAAGCGAGTACCTTACTACATCTAAAGACATAATTTCTTCATCATCATGATTCAGTAGCATCATAGTGTTCGATGGTCGCCAAACTTGGTATTTCCATCAAGTTTATACAAGGAGGCTAATAATTAACAAGGGCCCCCAGAACCAAGTTATTGAAAGTCTGATGTTTCCACTTCTATACTGACTATCTGTCAAATCAATTTTTTTCTTTTTTTTTACATTTAGCCCAATTTTCATCACTACAATTTCATATTGAATTGCGATATTCAACCCCAAGCATAGTTTACATATGTGTATTGTAGATGGATGTGTAAGAACTATGTTCAGTCGAGAGAGAAAATATTTCAAAAGCTCTCCGGCTCACTGATAGGAATCGCTCCATTTCACTCACAATGGAGCTCACAGAATTTGATGGGATTTGATTCCCAGGTTTCCAATCAAAGAATGTTCCTCCCAAATCTATCTTGTAAATGATGCTTCGAATATTTCTGATATGAAAAATGATATGAATGGTGTACTCGTTACCGGATCTTGTTCACCGCGTATGATGATAATAATAATAATAGTAACAATAATAACACTCTTTAGTGGAAGGTAACCACCAGGCGAGGTTAATGATCAAGGCATTTTCTACCACCTAGCTCTCAGAGTCTTATTATTATAGGTGGCCTCACACTCAATTTGATGAGGAAAAATCCGTGCACTGGGTGGGATATTGGAAATTTAAGTTATATTCAGTCGAACGTGGATATAAAAGAACTGGATACAAGAGAAACCTGAATGTAAGAGAAACCTGGATATAAGAGAAACCTGGATGTAAGAGAAACCTAGATTTAAGAGAAACCTGGATATAAGAGAAACCTGGATATAAGAGAACCCTGGATATAAGAGAAACCTGGATATAAGAGAACCCTGGATATAAGAGAAACCTGGATGTAAGAGAATAACTTCCAGGTCCAATTCACCTCTCTATAAGGGAAAATAACCTCTTTACAAGAGAAACCTGGATATAATAGAACAATGTTCAGGTCCAATTCACCTCTCTATAAGGGAAAATTTGCGTTGTATCGATCAAGCCTTGTCCTTCATATTTAAAAAAAATATATATATTTACATTGGTAATTTTTATCTCTTGAAAAAATTCCTCCCTCTTGATTCTTGTATCAAGCTCGCCGGGAGGTGAGCGCTCCACAAGCAAGTAGCACTCGCCAACAGGCCTATATTATATTTTCATTACTCATGAGTGCATACTTACAAATAAACAGATCACTATTCAAACAATTCGAGTGTATTGACGGATGATCTAATTGTTTTCCTATTTTTTGTAATAATAATTATCTTTCAATAACGAATGATGAATGCTTGTCACGAATGAAATCACGTATGCATTTTTTTCTATTATTTTATTATCTATGTAATAGGATTCATAGAATTTGTGACAAATGAGATCATTGTTATTCTCTGTTAATTGCACAAGTAAGTCTAAAGATGTGCGATCATACAACTAAATAGGTAGGTACAACTAGATAAGTATGTACAAGTAGATAAGTAGGTACTATTAGATAGGTAGGAACTATTGAAACTATTTACTATTTGTCAGAAGACATAGGTACTATGGATTGCATAGTCTCTGTGCGCGGAGCCAGTACCACGTAAAATAATATAATTATATTTCTTATTATTAAACATATTGGTCCAAGTTTTATTTACAAATGACATAGAATATATACATACATAGATATTAAAATTAAGAAAACAAAACTTGATCAAGGCCGGTGCTAATGCCAACGGCATTCTCTTCCAATGTAAAAAAGGTTTCTTGATGTAATCGGCCAGAACGGAGTCCCAAAAATCATCAACAAACAGGGTCCGCCAAAAAGAAGGCCATTCGAAATATCTAGAGAACGGATTATTTTTTTTCTTCAAAACTTATCCGTTCTCCACATATTTCAGGTGGCTACTTTTTTTAGTCTGACCCGGTATATGTATGTATATCAAGCTGTAGGTACGAGGGTCTGGTGTCGAGGGTCTAGGCCCAGGGTCCTTCTTGTAGTCGCCTACTTAGGGCCGTATTATAAAACAGGATTAAATATCTAGGATTTGTTAATCCAACTAAGAACTGATGTAAATGTGCTGCGATAGGTAGAAATTCCCACTAGACCCTAGAGCGCGTGTTAAGGGTTAAGGGCATAAACGGATTGGATTAATTTAATCCTGTTTCATAATTCAGATCCTAGTTCTAAGCGAGCACTCAGCCAAGTACCTGAAATGATAATTTTGTTTCCAACCTTTTTAAAGGTTTCATAATTCGGACCTTGGTCCTAAACGGGCACTTAGATAAACACCTAAAATGGTAATTTTGATACTATCCATAAAAAATAAAAGAAATACTGTGTGCAATTGTGCATGTCATCATTTTACTGTCAACAAGTGCGGCGGGAGTGGATATCAATTGAACATAATCTGTTGAAGGCAATATGCCAAGTCAGGCAGCCTATGCTGATTCAATTTGTGAAATTTAAATGACACTATCAAGAGTGAGAGAGGTAGAGGGAAGGAGAGAGAGAGAGAGAGAGAGAGAGGAAGTGAGAGTGTGTGAGAGAGAGAGGAAGTGAGAGTGAGAGAGAGACTGAGAGAAAGAGTGAGAGAGAGAGTGAGAGTGAGGAAAATAGAGAGAGTGAGTGAGAGTGAAAGTGAGGAAAAGAGAGAGAGTGAGGAAAAGAGAGAGAGTGAGTGAGAGTGAAAGTGAGGAAAAGAGAGAGCGAGTGAGGAAAATAAAAAGAGAAAGAGAGGGGGATAGAAGATAGAGGAAGAAAGAGGAAGAGAGAGAGTTAGAGAAAAAGAGAAACAGCGGGACAGATAGAGAGAGATTAAGAAAGAAAATCATGATTCCGTAGTGTTTCGTTTATGACTAGGTACTCCCTGTGGTCCAGATATCTTTAGTTCGATTCCCGGGTTGGACAGATTTTAAGAAAAAGAAATCATAATTATGAACTTGTGTTACTACTCGAACTCCCTTGTAGTAAATCTTTGCTGAACTTGAGACTTGAACCACCGACCTCCAGGTTACAAATCCGCCGCTTTATCGAAGAAGATATTTGAGGTCAGTTTAAAAATATATTTCTCTGCCCTACTCAGGCTGGAAGAGTTTAATGCGGGTATTAGGTACGCTTCCCAGCAACTGGAGATTACTAGCCCACTCCAGAAAATAGATGGTCAGTTAAACCCTTAGATTTACAGGGGATTACAACAGATGAAAGGATTTGAAGTCCGTACGATGGATGCACCCGCATCAAATTAATCAGATAAACACTGTGGCCAGGACGATCTGGCAAGAGTTGTTAGCAAATTTCCAAAAAGTTTAATAGAGAACACAAGATACGGAAACTATTGTCTACTGACCCGGCTAGACACCAGGCGTGGCCGGTGCTAAGGACTGTAGAACTACAGCACCCTAGACGAAAAGAAAAAAGAAATTTTCAGGGTTCGAAAACCCCGCGTCGATAAAAATTTGTACTCAAAATTTGGATACAATTGTTTGTAAGGGTTACCTCCCGGTGCGCTCGTATTGTCCCTAAATGGGAAGTATTGTGTCACTCCTCGCACATCAGAGGGAAGGCATACTACGGAATGGCCAGGCTATAACACAGACCAGAAGCGTCTACAATAGCTGCTGTCTCATAAGAAAGGCTGTGAAACACTCAGTAAAAAACTGACTATCGAAAAAATTGTGTTTTTACTTTACTTTCCTTCCAATAGGATAAGAAAAGCTCAAGAAAATAACAACAGATACAGCAATAACAACGAAAGCCAAAATAACAACAACAACAACAAAAGCAATATGAGAATGAATAGCGAATGTGTGTGTGTGGAGAGAGAGAGAGAGAGAGAGAGAGAAGAAGAAAGAAAGAGCGAGAGAGCGAGAGAGAGAAAGAAAGAGAGAGAGAGAGAGAGGAAGAGAGAGAAGGAGAGAGAGGGGAGAGAAAAAAAAGAGAGATAGAGAGAGAGAGAGAAATAAAAAAAAGCAAGAGAGGTAACGAGAGAGAGAGAAATAAAAAAAAGCAAGAGAGGTAGCGAGAGAAAGCCATGAAAATCGAAATCCGAAAACATAATTTGGTTCCTGTAGGGAGGGGAGCCGTCTGTTTGTATTCCTGTTTTCCTCGCCCAGGATTTCCAACAGGAAGAAAATTATTCAGCGTGTGCTCACAGGGAAATGGTGTAAACATCTTCTGGAGTTGGGTGCGTTCTCTCCGTTTACATAGCCAGGGGAAGTCGTTTGGGGTGATGGAGAAAGGAAGGGTGAGGGAGAGAAGGAGAAATGGAGAGAGGAAGAGAGAAAGTACGAAAAGGAGAGAGTTGGGGTGAAAGAGAGAGGGACACAGAAAGCGATAAAAGGAGAGAGAGATAAAAGAGGGGCAGATAGAGAAATGGTGAAAACATTGGAGTTGGGTGCGTCTACATAGCCAGGGGAGTGAGTTGGGGGTTTGGGAAGAGATAGGGGGAGGGAGAGAAAAAGAAAGAGAAGAAACAAACTACAGTTATGTGTAAATGAAGGGAGGAAGAGAGAAAGAGAGGGAGGTAGTTGGGGTATGGGGAGAGAGAGAGAGAAAGAGAGGAAACTAACTACAGTTATGTGGAAAGGGAGGGAAGAAGAGAGAAAGAGAGGGAGGTAGTTTTCGTATGGGGAGAGAAAGAGAAAGGGAGGGAGAGAGAGAGAGAGAGAGAGAGAAAGAGAGGAAACTAACTACAGTTATGTGGAAAGGGAGGGAGGAAGAGAGAGAGAGAGAGAGGTAGTTTGGGTATGGGGTGAGATTGTGAGAGTAAGGGAGGGAGAGAGGGGAGAGAGGGCGGAGAGAGGGGAGAGGGGCGGAGAGAGAGGGGAGAGGCGGAAGAGGAAGAGAAGGGAGAGGGAGAAAGAGTATATAGGAGAGAGAGAGAGAGAAAGAGAGAGAGGACAAAGAGGGAGGGGCAGATAAAGAAATGGTGTGCTCACAGGAAAATGGTATAAACACGGAATTGTGTACGTTCTAGCAGTTAACAAAGTCAGAGAATGAAATGGATAGGGGTAGGGGGAAAAAGAGAGATAAAGGAAGTGACTGAGAGAGGAAGAGAGAGAAAATGAGAGAAATTGAGAGAGAAAGAAAGAGATTTATAGAGAGAAAAAAAGAAAGCATAAGGGTATTGGAGAGAGGAAAGAGGGAAGGAGAGAGAGAGAGAGAAAGAGATATAAGAGAAGAGAAAGATGGAGGAAAATGAAGAGAAAGAGAGAGAATTTGAGAAGCAGAAGGGGAATTAAGAGAAGGAGAGGGAAAAAGATAGTTATGGAGAGAAAAATACAAGGCAGATGGAAGTGAGAGAGAGGAATAGAAAGAGAGGAGAGAGAGAGAGAGAGAGAGATATTGGAGAAGAGAAAGAAGGAGGCAAATGAAGAGGTGGAGAGAAGAAGAAAAATGGAGAAAAAAGAGACAGGGATAGATAGTGTTAGAAGATAAATAAATACACACACACTCACAAAATAGAACTGAGTGTAAATATAGAGAGAGAGAGAGAATACTGAGGGATAAAGTATTTACACTTCTCAAATTGGGTTCATACATATTGTATGTCCTTTGTATTTATTTTTCTTCTTCGGATTTTTTCACACGTGATTCCCAAGTTAGATTTGCTTGGGAAAATATTTTATTTATACTAGAGTCTAGTTGGGGGACTACGAGTATAAACAGGGAGTAGACCAGCATTGGCTTGGTTCTGGGGGCCTTTGTCAATTATTAGCCGGGTCATTTTTCCACTGTCTGGCTACCATCGTTCACGATGACGCAACCGTACGATGATGATGATGATGGATGCAATGTTCAGTGTTCACACAATATTATAATGTACACTGTACAGTTAAATTGGATTATATATTTGTGAACTCTGAGAGGTAAATTTAAACCTTGATTTGAGTTTGTGGGTGTTTTATTTTTTTTTTTTTTCCCTAATTTTCATAGGTGGTAGAAAATGCTCTGAGCATTAACCTCGTCCACTCATCATACCTCGTGAGGAAAAATTAGTAGGTAGCTGCTTTATTGTTAGGAGCGACCAGTGGCGGAATTATAGGCAAAAATAAGAAATTTGGATATTCAAGATATGGAAAAGTCTTATAATTCTGCGCTACCCACTAGAATTGGGATATATTAACACAAAGAAACACATTTATTTATTTATTAACTTCGCCTGGTGTTTACCTTCCATTAAAGAGAATTATTATTGTATAATAATTCTCTTTAATGGCGGAATCCTTTTTTCTCCTTTTTTTGGCGGACCCTGTATGTTGATGATTTTATAAGGTTCTTGCGCAATAGCCTTTTTCGGCCATGCCTTGGCCGGATGTTCTGCTTTGAAAAAGGATAGAATAAGAATTTCAGACATTGCAATGATAAGTCTTTTCAATGTAACCGCCTTCACTTATAAAGTCAGCCATACTGTTAAAATGTTATGACCAATTTAGTTTTTCCTTATTTTTCTTCTATTTTTAGATATTTTTCAACGATTTTGTATTCGATTTTTTTTTTTTCACATAATATTATAATGATGTACTTCATATTGAATATGAATATATTGATGCATGTAAACACACGTGTGTTGAAAACTTTTTAAAAAGATAAATAAGAGCTTTATTCAAAGCGAAGTGCTTTTAAAAGTTGTCAAGAATTGTAAATATTAGGAATATCGATGAGATGAGATTTCCCAAGATTTTTTCCTTGCAAAAAATAACAACTACCTTAATGTTATTTACTGCGACGCGCGTTTACAAGCGGAGCAAACGTTAGAATATCTTAAAACGTCAATTTTTCATTCAAATACCATTTTTTTCCTGAATACTTTTCAGGTACCTGACAGGGAAATTAGGGAATTTTACGGGAAAGATTTTTTTTTCTCGAGAAAAAGTGAGAGATGGGATAAGTGATAGAAAGAGAGAGGAGAAAAAGAGAGAGAGAGGGAAAGAGCGATAAGGAAGATAAGGAGAGTGTGAGAGATGGGGTATAAGGTATAATGGACAGTAAAATACAATGAAATAATAATATATATATTTTTTTAAATAAATTGAACAAAGAAACAAGAACAAAAAAGAGAAAGAAACTAAAGTCCTAAAGGGCGGGGTAACCCTTTAGTTCCACCCAACCCTTTAGTAGACAATGTGGCAATCTATCTCCACATCGTCTACTAAAGTTATCTTATTTGTGCTAATCACTTTCGTGATATCACAACTACTTAAACTAGCTTTACCAAAATTAACGCTGAAAGCGGGACTCGAACCACCTACCTTCATATTACTTTCTATTTTTTTAATTATTTCTCTCTCTTCTCTCTTTCTTTCTTATTTTTCACAGTTTTCTAAGTTCTAAGTCTATCTTTCTCATCTTTCTATCTCTTTTTTTTTCTTTTTATTTCTTCCTTTTTCTTCTTCTCTCTCTTCTCTTACTCTCTTATTTTTCCTACTTTTCTCATCTTACTATCTCCTTTCCCGCTTTTTTCCTTTCTTTCTCTTCTTCTCACTCTCTCTCTTTTTTCCATTGTAAACTTCTCTCTCTCTCTTTATCTTTCTCTTCCCTTTTTCTTCTCTTCTTTATTTATTTTCTCTTTCCTCTCTCTTCTCTCTTTCTCTATCTCTCTCTCTCTCTTTATCTCACTCTCTGTCTCTCTCTCCCTCCCTTTCAGTCTGTATACTATTCACTCTCTTTCTTCTTTTTTCCTAAGATATTAGCATAAGAAAGCGTTTAGTTTCCCATAACTCATGATGTTGAAACTATGGGATTTACGCATGTTATCAGGTGGCTTTTTTTTCAGGTTGAAACATACTGAATGTTGCATATTCAATTGTAAAAAAGGGTGATGTAAATAACTGTATGCCAAGATTTGTGTACATCAATAAGCAAGTATTTTATATGTACCGTCGTGATTTAAAAAGAAAAAGCAAAACAAAAAAAACCATACCTAACTTAAAATGTAAATCACAATAGGTGTCTCAATTATTGTAAAACTTATTATAATATATTACCGGTTCAATAAAATATATAAATATATATAATTATGAGTATGACCATGATTATTCAAATTCGAACCCTCGAGATGCTGGCTATTCCCTGTGCAACATGGGCTGGGTGAGGTTAATGTGGGTAGCCAGTTGTTTCCAGCAAAAGGACTGTAAAACTGCCTTCTCAATATGACATTAGAGAATCAAACGGACTTGGTATACGAAACATAGAAAATAGCCTAATTTAACGTGATTCAGAACTTAAGAACATTAACACCACCCTGTATGAGAGAGATCTAATCCTGATAGATACCAAGAGATCCTGTATAAAAGAAGACACATGTTCTGATGCTTTTTGTAAAGCTAGCTTTCGCCAGGGATTTTCTCGTGGGACTCCGAATAGGTTTTGGGTTTTTAGGGGAACTAGGTCTGTTGTCGGGACCTTTATATTGTTCAGTACATCTCTTAATTGAAGGGAGCGGTACAGACTGTACAGGCACGAAACATGTTCCGTTATTAAATCATTCTTTTTTTTTGCTTTTATTTATCTATTTATTAGATAATAATATTCTCAAATTGAGGATAGTTTACAGTACATTAGAGAAAAACATCGAGTTACAATAAAATTATATTATTTTAAGTGCTATTCTAAGATGCTACTACTACTACTATTAGTGAACAGTGTAAATGAAATAATTTCCTGTGTTTAGATTGAGGGTTTTGACAAAGTGACAGACTGAGTTATGAGAATTTTTGTTTTTCTTTGGATTAAATGTCTTTTTTACCATCTATTTGCTGGAATCTTATCAACTAGCTACTATCATACCCAGCCTGGGTGGAGCCGGGAATAGTCACAAAGGCTCGAACTTGAATGGACAATGGACTTGTTTTGTGCAAATTTAGTTGTTTGTGAGCCAGAATCAGAAGAGAAATAATGATATAGAAGAGATGGAAAAAAAAAACAGAAATAACAGAGACGAGAAAAAATTAGGAAAAAGTAATTAAAATAAATTAGACCGAACAACAAAACCAATAAGACAAGCTTTGAATACAGTGTTCTTTTTTTTGAGTTGAGAGACATAAAAAAAAAATAGCTGAGAGAAATAAAAAATAAGGGAAAGAAAAATAAATGAAGACAAAACGCAGGAAAGAATGAGAGAGAGAGAGAGAGAGAGAGAGGAGAGAGAGAGAGGAGAGGAGAGAGAGAGAGAGAGAGAGAGAGAGAGAGAGAGAGAGAGAAAGAGAAAGAGAGGGAGTTGTAAAATGTTTATAAGATTTCGGTGTATAAATTTTAAAGGTAGGTATGTACTTTGAAAGCAAAAAAGTCAGATTTTATAGTTAAGTACTTTATTGTAGCAAAAGCGCTTTCTATCTGCGTTATTAAATTTTCTATTCGCATATTTAAAAACACTTTATTTTCGTTTTAGTTTACAGTTTACAGTACATCTCTTTTTTTTATCTCACTATTTTATTCTCTCTCTCCCTCTCTCTTTCTTTTCCTCTTATTTTTTATCTGCCTCTTTTTTTCTTTCTCACTTTTTCTCAAGAAAAAGACAGGGTCTTTTTCTTTTCATCGCTCATACATATCTCTTATATCTCTCACTTTCTTTTCTAAAAATTCGATCTCTTTCTATCTCAATCTTTCTTTCTTTTCCACTCTCTCTATTCGTCTCTTATAATTATCTCTTCCTATTTTCCTAATGGAGACTTGACGAAAGACGAACTTTTCTTTTTTCTCAAGAAAGTAATAAAAACAAATTTACTTTTTATAAATCTATGCAAAAAAATTGTGTCTATGTCAGTTTCTTTTGCGTATTGTGAGTTTCCTGGTAAACTGTCTCCGGAGATGAATAGAAAAATATCTTTACTATCTTGATAGTTTATATTTTAAACTAGCTGTATTACTCGTGCTTCGCTACGGTTTTTGAAAAAAATCCCGATATCTTGACAATGGTATTAGCTTTTTTAATTGTGATAATTTACTAAATCTAACTACCAAGAAAGAACAAAAATAATACGAGACACTTTGTTTATGCTGCTCAGTTTGGACTGAAAGGGCCTATTATTTATGGTATGTATGTACGAATTTCTTTGTGGTGAAGCACAAGGCCTCTTCACAATTTTTGTGGGTTAGCGCAGCATTACTAAGAGCCTCCTTTACATTTCGAATTATTCTATTACATTAATTTCTTTTTACTCTGGTAATGCCGCCACTGGTCGTTACTCATACAAGTAACTACTCATTTTTCCTCACGAGGTATGAGTGGACCCCGAACATCCAAGTACAGAGCAGAAAAAATCCTCCCCCGCTGGGAATCGAACCCAGGTCACCATGTGTGCAATGCCTAGCGCGCTAACTCGCTCTGCCACACTTTGTTTATGCTGCTCAATTTGGACTGAAAGGGCCTATTATTTATGGTACAGTCGGAATTATTCGAAACAAAATTTAGAATTTTATTACACAAATCGTATTTTTGTCCTCACGAATTACAAGTGTACAATGTACATTGTACATACAAAGAATAGGAAATATTTCAAAACCAAAGTTATCATTTTTGTGTTAATCACTTTCGTAATATCACAACCAATCAAACTCGCTTTACTGAATCTACGCAGAAACCGGGACTTGAACTACCGACCTCCAGGTCAGAAGTCTACCACCTTATCGATTAAGTTTCTTAAGAAAATTACATATCATGACAATTTGAAAAAAAAAATCAAACCAGCCGGAATTCAAACCCAGTTACCCGTGCATGGAAGATAAGTACGTAACTCCAGTCTGCCACTGTGACTATACAAAAATAAATAATTTCTCATATTTAAAAATGAACGTTTGGAAGATATGCCAAATACAATAAACCCGCCTTTTAGTTAGGACATATATTATTTATATATTTATTTATTTTTTCACATTTTTTTTCTAAGGAGAAGTAAGTCTAATTATACAACACATATAATTACAAATTAATATAAATTTGTAATTATATGTGTTGTATAATATGTCCATATTAATAAAGTGTTAAATAATAATAATAATAACAACGTTAGCTACGGAAAAATCCCTTGCAACGACCAAGTGCCGGTGATGAGCTAGTCAAAAAAACATTTGAATGATTTCATAAGCACGAGCGTTGCCAAATAAACCCCCCCTAGGGGTCCCAATTTCAAGATCTCTCGAGTCCCCATCCCCAACATAACTTATAGCACTGATAGGGTGGATATATGAAGCCAGCTGGCGCGGACACAATGGTTTGTCATGGTTATTTATATGATTCTTTTTAATCCCGAGAAAAAAACTGAACTCCACCATATTTTATCAAAAAAAAAAAATAATAATAATAATAAATAAAAAAAAATGAATCCGCCATATTTTTACGAAGAGTGAATTTGCATGGATTTTCATGCACGACTGGAAAATGCATACAATTTGAAAATATTTTATGCAGCACATTGCACATTATTTTTAATCTCATACTAGCTAGTTTTCCGTACTTCGCTGCGTGGTTTAACAAAAGGGTGAGAAAACCAAACATTTAAAGTGGTTAAGGCGCCATTTATTTGGGTATGTGACGTTTGTGACCACATAATAACAAGGCTATGTGGGTCAGGTTTTAGATTTTTTTAATCATCTTGCCTGGTGGTTACTTTAAAAATCAGAATTGGCTTGAGAACCACTATTTTTTCATCTCTCATTGTCTTGTGGTTTTAAAAAAAACTAGAGTAATCTTGCCAATTCATTTTAATGTGAGACTATTAGATGATAGTGTTTCTATGCTCGCGTGAGTGAGCATAGCTAAGCATTAACAGCTTATTTGCATACTTCAGATTTATAGAGGAACCCAGGCATGGTCAAATATTTTTTTTTACAAAAATGTGATGAAAACTTTGAGATAGAAATTGAGGTATGAGGGCTTAATTGAGAATGTCTTATTATACTCTTTATTTTATTAGGTAAAGACAAAGTACAATATGTACTACAATACAATGAAATTATAAAGGAAAAATGTTAAAAAAAGAAACAAACCACAAAAAAAAAGAGAATAAAGCTAATGTCCCACCTAAGGGGCGGGGTTATTGCCTGGGGCAATCTCTTGAGATTTCTTTTACGAAAAATGCTGTCATAGATACTCCTCTGTTTGGGTTAAATTGCTTAAATAATTTAGCTATGTATGAAGTATCGGAGACGTTCTCCGCGAAACGACTTGATAATGTTTTTTGTTGTTGTTAGGTGTTTTGGATCTGGTTCGCAAATATTTGGCAGAACTTCTGACAGATCCAAACCTGATTTCTAATGAAAAAAATAGGATATCAACACGATGTAATTATCATATCCACAGTTCCGCCCCTTATTTGAATATTCTGCACTATACTTTCCCATATAGTGAACGGGGCAATTTTTTTTCATAACCGGTAATAGTACATATTACAATAAGTTTTACATTAATTGAAACACCTATTGTGATATACAGCTTAAATTTAGGAGTACTCACCGTGGCAGAGTGAGTTAGCGCGCTGGGCATTGCACGCATGTTGACATGGGTTCGATTCCCAGCGGGGCAGGAATTTTTCTGCTCTGTACTTGGATGTTCGGGGTCCACTCATACCTCGTGAGGCAGAATGAGAGGTTAATGGTATGAGTAACGACTAGTGGCGGCCTTACCAGGGTAAAAAGAAATATTAATGTAATAGTAATTTGAAATGTGAGGGAGGCTCTTAGTAATGCTGCGCTACCCACAAAAATTGTGAAGAGGTCTTGTGCTTCACCACAAATAAAAGCATACACACACATACACACTTAACTTTCGTAATGGTTTTTTTTGCTTCTACTATTTTCTTTTAATTTGGGTTTAACGTCGTTTTCAACTGCATGGTCTTATCACGACAGGGTTATTACCTTCTATTCGCAGGAAACTCACAAAACTGTTACCCACATTTACCGCTGCCAGCATGGCTTGTGCCGGAATGCCAGCATCACGAAGTCTTCACCGCGCTGGACGTTGCTTAACTTCGGCGACCCTACGAGAACCGGTGCATTCAACGCGCTATTGTTGTTAGTTTCACTTTCTTTGAAAGTTAGGTATCTACATAGGTGAAGTTATCATATTTATGTTCATCACACTTTCGTGATATCACAACTACTCAAACTCGCTTTACTAAAACTACGCTGTACCCGGGACTTGAACCACCGACCTCCTGGTTACTAGTCCACTGCCTTATCGATCAAGCTAACGAGGTCGGTGTATCTACGTATAGGTACCTATATATTATGTCAATAAAATTGTCCATATTGTCTATAGCAGTATATTATACCTATGTATGCGTACATGATTGTACAAATACATACATAAATATTTTATCTATTTGGTTCAAATTTGGAAATTGAGCTCCCTCACATTCCGCTAATTTTACGTTTATACAATTCATACAAAAACCACAGACATTTCCAGTTATTTTTCACATTACATTGAAACACGCTAATTCAAAAATATTTTAAAAACCCATAATTATACAGTTCGTATTTTAATTTTATTTATAATAATAATTATTAATAACACTCTTTTTAGTGGATGGTTAACCACCAGGCGAGGTTCATGCTCAAAGCATTTTCTACCACCTAACAATATAATTTGATAAACTTTCAATATAATTTGGTATATTAATTTGGCGCGAAGATAATGTATTTTTAATTTATTAATGGCACAGTTCGGGGTAACGAACGACTAGTGCAGGGGTCGGCCATTAAATCCTGTCAGAGTCTGGATTAACATGGGAAAAAAATTTCGCGATTCATATTTGAAGAAAGAGAAAAAAATAATAAGATTTCGGGTCTCGAATTTTGCTCTCGCGGTCCGCGAATTGTCGACCGAGGGACTAGTGTATCGAGAAGAGAGATGAAGAATAGATAGAGGAAGGAAAGGAATAAAGAATGGCGGGTAATCGGGAAGATAAAGCGTTACGTGAGCGAATTTCTGAAATATTTTTCAGCAAGAAATGTCTTCCTTCTTCAATGAGGATTCTTCTGGTATTTTCTTCCTCCCCCTCCCGCTCTCCCCCTAATTCCTCACACTACACTCTTTCTCTATGTCACTCTTCCTATGTCTCTCTCTCTCTTCCTATGTCTCTCTCTTTCTCTCTCTTCCTATATCTCTCTCTCTCTTTCTATGTCTCTCTCTTTCTATATATATCTCTCTCTCTCTCTTTGTCTCCTCTCTCTTTGTCTTTTTTATCTTTCTTTCTCTCTCTCTCTCTCTCTCACTTTTCTTTGTCTCTCTCTGTCTCTTTTCCTTGTCTCTCTCTCTTTTCTTTTACTCTCTCTCTCTCTCTTTTTGTCTCTCATATTGTAATATCTCTGTATTGTAAAACAAGAATGTGCTATCTCTCTAATAATAGTCTTTCACACTCTATCAAAATGGGCCAAATGGGGAGTTTTGGACCAACTAGAGGCCCCCGTGAAGTCAGGTGGGTCAGTTCTTTTAATCTTCTTCTTCTTCTTTTACTCTGTCTTATCCCGCTCAAGCAGGGTCGACGTTGTTCAACCTCATGGTTGAGGTTGATTGGTTTTGGCACATTTTTTACGGCTGGATGCCCTTCCTAACGCGAACGATTCTATTTGATTTAACGTCCTGGATTAGGACGGGGGTTTTACCCTTCATTCGCTGGGAATCGTACCAGCTACCCACATTGACCTCACCCAGCCTGGGTAGGGCCGGAAATGACAGCCTCACGTGTTTGGATGGAACAGAATTTTCTTCGAAAAGTCGAATCTGCACAAGCGGGGAGTTGAACTCGGGAACTCTGGACTACGGGCAGTAGTCACAACCATTACGCCACGGAGGCTGGGTCAGTTCTTTTAATCATGTGGCATATCAAATATTGATAGATCTTAATGATTTTATACCCACAAGATTAGAAGCAGTCTAAGACTAGTTTCGTCCTTATTTGAACTTATATTAATCCTAGGGCGTAATTAATAGACGAAATCGGTATCTCAAGTCATCGGTTTTCCAAATCTAAGACAGTACCTACGTGATCCGAGACTTAGCACCACAGAGGTATTACAAAAACGTCTAACAATTTCGCCCCAAGTCCCATATCCTATATAAAATCTGTCACGAATTGAATGTCAAATTTGTTGAATTAACAAACACATAATGATAATTAATTTGGCTCCTAAGACATGATGGCCGAAACCCCAAAATGTGGCCGACAGGCCGAGCTGAGTCCCGGGAAGGCCTCTTTTTCTCTCTCTCTCCTGCTCCTGCTCCTCCTCTTTCTCCCCTCCTCTCTCCTCTTTCTCCCCTCCTCCTCCTCTTTCTCCCCTACTCCTCCTCCTCTTTCTCCCCTTCTCTCTTTGTCCTTCGCTCATTCTCCTTCCTTCTCTCAAGTATTCCGAATTATTTCTCACAATGGCAAGGAAGATGAAGATTTACTCTCCGCGCAATTTCAATTAAGTCAAAAGAATTCACGAGGCAGTAATAATGATAATAGATAACAGTAAAAATAATAACAATAAAAGTAATAATAATCTATCGTCTGAAACCGACCTCAGTAGCTAGATTGATAAATTAATATACAAAACAGCTGAATGTTGTCACATAGTTGCAACATTCACCTATAACATTGCTTACTCACTATACATATACAAGGGAATAATAATAATAATTTACACTATAATAATAATAATGATTCATTCAGACGGGACACGGCGTCTTATAGCGCGGGTATCAGGAGACAGGTTAAGCTTAAAGCTCCGCGGAGGTGATGTGAATAGTAATGCGTGGATGGAGGTTAAACTGCAGAAGTGATGGAGGTGGGGGTTCACTTGATGCAGGCAGACTTTAATTAATGGAGGTGGAATTGTAGAATTATTCAGTATAATACAGTAGAATCTTCCTATTTTTAATATAAGTGTGTCCCGGTAGCTCAGTGGTAAAGGCGGCACTCTGTGAATCTAAGGATTCTAGAGTTCGTGGGTTCGAACCCAGCCAAGTTATCCTCCCAGTCGGAGTTATTTACCACGTAATAATATGTCTTGGGCTTACTGTTGGAATAATGGGACTTTAATTAGTCCTAATTAGGTAGTATAAATAAGGCGATATTATTATTATTATGGAGTATGAAAAAAAAAAATGCTTTTATGCTTTTAGGTAAGACAAAGTAAAATTCTTGTATATACTGTGCAATACAATGGAAATGTTTTTTTTTTATCATTATATTAATTTTAGCTTAATATACAGGGTGGACCAAAAAAACGTTTACACCCGTTAATGGTAGATTACTGACGACATTTCCAGGCCGGATCTGCAATCCGTTTTTTCGGATTCGCCTTTATAACTGCACTAAGTGATTTTTTGCAACTTTCTGAAAAAGTCCGACTTTGGCTTATTCTTCAGGTCAGAACTTTTTTCCTGTTTAAGATGAGTTGATTCTGAACATTTCTGCAGAAAGCCAACAAATTTCGATGTTTCTAGCTACACTACTTTGTTTTTTACGGTTTGGTTTGGCATCTTTTTTGACACCTGAATAGAAAAAAAATTCTCATGTAAATTTTTTACACTTTGAAACACTCAAGATTTGCCCGAGCAAATTTTGGCACAGACATGGGCAAGTTTGATAAAAGTTGGCGGCCAACCCAAGGATGCTAAAAAATAATTTTACGATTTTTTATCACGTGATCTTCTGGGTAAACAAACCAGGTAAGTCTCAAAAAATGATGTTCAAAATCTTAAAAGTGTTGACCGTGTAGGGTCGTCTTGTACTCAAAGAGTAATTAGCTATTTATGTCGGATAATTATTTTCCTTGGAATTAATTAAAGGCCAGTCAAATGAATGATTGTTTGTTTCTCGATGATAGTTTTCAAGCATATTTTTCTGCATTCTATGAAATATTATCTTTAAACTTCTTGAGTTTTTTTAGTACAAGTTACATTATTATAATTCGGATGCTGAAATGGCAGATACGCATTTAGCATATGGAGTTGCCAAGAGGAACATTTGGGATCACGTGAAAAACATAGTTTACGAAATCTGGTAGCAAGAATCCTGTTGGCATTCGATGTCCTGACAGAAAAACCTGGAATCTTCCGCAACATTCGACGGAACATGATGAAGAGGTTCAACCTTTGCATCCAGGAAGGTGGACGCCACTTCGAACAGTTCCTCTAAGAGAATTGAGAAGGGAGAGAGAGAGAGAGAGAGAGAGAGAGAGAGAGAGAGAAAGAGAGGCAGAGAGCGAAAGAGAGAGAGAGAGAGAGAGAGAGAGAGAGAGAGAGAGAGAGAAAGGTAAGAAGGTGGAGGGACAGTTCTGAGTTAGAACTAAGGTACTAAAGTCACCATTGGTTTCAAAAATTTGTGTGAGGAGAATCCATAGTGTGTACTATGGCTAAATAAAAAATGGCAAGAGTCTTTTTTATTTTGTAGTCATGAATTTTTTGCTGGCTCTGGCGTTCGGACCGGGTGGACTAGCTTACCACTGAGCTAATCGTGCGCGTCTAATCGTTTCTCATTGAACATACTAACACAAAATGTTTTTTAAAATACCTTTTTGTTTATATCAAAATAGTATAAAACATAATAAAGACTGCAAAAGTTTATTAAATTTACAAAATATTATCTTGTTTTTTTCAAGACTTCTATTGAGAGTTGGCAATCGGTAAATATTTGTTATTTAATTAGTATTGTTTATGATAGAAGAACCTACCTACATATTTACCTGGATTTATTTCATAAACTCTATTTTCGTTTGGAAAATTCGCTAGTTTTTTTTTCTCTCGTAGGGAAGCATAAGAAAAACCATCCTTACATTATCAAGGCCGTCTCTCAGGGGCTTACATGAATAATAATTATGTGTATTGTGATACCAATAGTATCTGATATGACTCAATTTACAGATGGTATTACCCCCAAAAAAACCATAAGTTGTTGGTGTTACATCAGGTCAGATACAGGTATGAATAAAATATTCCATCAGATTTTTTTGATAATTAAAATAATATTGACCGACGAGAATTGAACCTCGGTCATGCGACTAACACTCTTAGCACTACCACATCTAGCTAACACCACTGACAATCTGAGAAGCACGAAAAATATTATTTGAATTTTCCTAAACTGGCTGATGAAGGCATGTGAGACCGCGGTATTCAAAAAAAGCAATGTAAACAATTTTTGTAAACAATACAAGACGCCCTTACACAGTCTACAGCTAGAACACTCTTAGGATTTTTGAAGAGTTTTTGGCAAACATCTAATAATTTTTTCCCAGAAGATCACGTGATAAAAAATCGTAAAATTATTTTTTAGCATCCTCGGGGCGGCCGCCAACTTTTATCAAATTTGCCCATGTCTGTGCCAAAATTTGTTCGGACAAATGTCGAGTGTTTTATTTAGTAAAAAAGTTTTTTTGGGTGTTTTTTTTCTGTTCAGTTGTAAAAAAATATGACAAACCAAATGGTAAAAAACAAAGTAGTGTAGCTAGAAACATCGAAATTTTGTTGGCTTTCTGCAAAATTGTTCAAAATCAACTCATCTTAAACAGGAAAAAAGTACTGACCTGAAGAATAAACCCAAGTCGGACTTTTTCGGAAAGTTGCAAAAAATCACTTTGTGCAGTTACGAAGGCGAATCCGAAAAAACGGATTGCAGATCCGGCCTCGAAATGTCGTCAGTAATCTACCATTAACGGGTGTAAACGTTTTTTTGGTCCACCCTGTATAACTTTAATTTTAGGCTCATATTTTTTACCTATAATTTATTTATTTATTTACACTTTATTAGATAATAGGACATATACAATACAAATAATTACAAACGAAAATACAAAATACAATATAAAAAAAAAATAAAGAAAAAATAAATAAATATATACATAATATATGTCCTAACTAAAGGGCGGGGTTATTGTTATGGGTTATTGACAATTTACATAATAAGTATTATGTAAATTGTCGCACAGTAAATAATCGCATCTGGCTTGTCTTGCCCTAAGAAACAGACAAGTGTTGATGTTGTAAAAACAGATGTCCGGGGTCCACTCATAATTATATATTTTTATTTAGAGTTTGGCTTGAACCTCCTTGAAACAACAACAAAGTGAAGTGTGCTCCGTGTTTAATCTTAATAAATTATAGTGTTTTAACCATTCATAAATTATAAAACTGTGCACAAATCAAAAACTAAACAACCAACTTTGATCACAAATTGCAATCATTCGTAGAGTCTCGCGTTAAACCGCAAATCCGCGAGTTTAAGTTCGCGAACCAAATAACGAATTTCCATGGGGGTATCTACGTTCTGGAATAAAAAACTAGCCCCATCGGAGAAGTGCGGCATTATTTACCTTATCAGATCATATCTACAGTACTACCACCCGTAATTTAGTTCAATAATCTTCAATCCTACATTGAAAGAGGAAGAACCAACAGGCGGGCCCTGACGGCAACACACTCAACCCAGGAGGATCCGACACAAGGACCGAATGGTGCAATAGTTTTTGCGGGATCTATTGGGCTGCGCTCAAGTGGTAATAAAGTCAACTAAAGATAAAATAATTGTTTTGTTTCTTTTTTCTTTTACTGAAAACTGAAAAGAACTGAATTCTGAAATCACTGATCATCTTTGTGAAATTTATTTGCTTTCCTCAACTTTCCTGGGTTTTTGAGTTTTATCCTTATATCAGATAACCATCGACATGTATACCAACAGAAGTAAAAAAAAACAATTTTTTTTCATCATAAATTTTTACATCGTATTTTTTACGTATTTTGTGCGTTTTATTCTTTCACATATAAAAGACGAATGATTATTGTCAATTGGAATTTGATGCGTAAGTCATTTTTGGTAAGAGGATTTTTTTGTTAAGAAGAATTTTGTAGTTATATAGGGTTAGGTAAAGTTAACGAGGTGAAATTGCACGATAGATCACTGACTTCAGTTTGTTGGGTAGGATGGTTGGGTGAGGGGCTTAGGTTAGGTTGAAACTAGTGCAGGTGGTTAGGCCGGGTCGCGCAGCGACCCGGTCTAACCCTGCATAATAGTTTATCACAAAAGCGAAAATAAATAATAAAAAAACGTCCTGGGTAGGGATCGAACCCGCGGACGTCTAAGCATCATGACGCATGGAGGAAATGGATCATTCCTGAAAACAACGCCAGCGCTGCAGTGGAACTTTTATGCAACATAATTATCACAGATCCCGCAAAAACTATTGCACCATTCGGCCCTTGTGTCGGATCCCAACCCAGGACGCGCGACGGCAAGGACTGTTATCAACATTTCATCAAGCGGCAAATATTCAAAACTCAATCAATTTGTAAACATCAGGCTCAAAAAAAAAAAAAAAAGATCATTTCTCTGTAGTTTTATCACTTTGATTTATTTAAGCATTAATTAATAACATTTGTTCCTGTGAGTACACGCGCTAAAAATCCGAACGTCAATACACGCGCGATGAAAAAAATTCTCACACCTGGTTTTGCATTGTATTTCGTTCTGCTTGAAGAGTTATATAATATTTTTAAGATACATTAAGTTGACTTATGTATTTAAAAGATATTTAAAGTAATTTTAGCAATTTTTTTCCAAATGGTTGCAGTTCGAACCCCTGATTTGAATTTTTTTTTTTTTTTTCCAAAATTTGTTCATCGTAAGCCATAGTGACATAAGTTTGTAGGGTAATTCACAGTATATCTTATAATCAAGAATATTATGTAATTATATTTGTTTAGGTACTTCTAAAAGCTAAAAACAGAAACGATAAAAAAATAAATGTACTTAGATTATACCAGGAGGTAAGTAGGTAGGTAGGTACCCATTATAGTAGGTGGAGAAAGATTACAAAGAATACTAATTATTTCAGTATCTAGCAAAAAAAGTGTAGGAAGGTACCTAACTACCTAATATTATTACAAAGAAATTTAATTAATGTTAGTTAAAAGTTTTTTTTTTTTTTTTTTTTTTTTTTTTTTAATTGGGGTTTAACGTCGCTTTCAACTGCCATGGTCATATCACGACGGGGGTTTTACCCTCCATTCGCAGGAAACTCACAAACCTGCTACTCACATTGACCTCACCCAGCCTGAGTGGGGCCGGGAAAAGCCAGCGTCACGAGAATTAGAATTTGAATGGTCACCCATCCAAGTCTTAACCTCGCTGGATGTCGCTTAACTTCGGTGTTCTGAAGGGAACCGGTGTATTCAACATGCCATCGACGCTGGCTAGTTAAAAGTTTATATTTTGTTAGTTAAAAATCATTATAATAATTATTATAACAATAGTGAACAATCACGAATTTGGTAGATAAACACACTAATTTTCTTTAAAAAAATATATTTCTTTATATAAAACAATTGTTATTATTATATTAATTAATTATTAGAACTAATTATTATAAATAATTAATTAAATTAAACTAAATAGTTAGTAACAGAAAAAAAAACTCGAACAAAAAAAAGTTACGTCAGTACACGCGCGATGAAAAAAAATCTCACATTTCAGACGGATCTGAACTTTTCGCCACGTCACGGGCAACAGAAATTGAAAATAGCTCAAGGGACTGTGGATACATCTAGATAAACATATTATCAACAGCTACTCCAGGTCCCTACAGGTTAGGACCAATATCGATCAAGTTCTAGCGTTTTTGCCGAGCGTGTGAGAATTTTTCCCTATGTGCGTGTACTCACGGGTTAAATAAAACCATTATTTACTGTTGAAAGTTCAAAATGAATCAAAAGGATTTGGAGGATTTCATGACCCGTTTTATGACTCAATTTGGCGAGAATTTACAAACAAATTTAGTTGCTGGAGTCCAAGCTCAAATTGCTCCATTGGTTAATCGACTTTCAATTGCGGAACAATCAATATTAACTCATGAAGAAGAAATCGTAGGATTAAAGAATCAATTACAAGAAGAAATAACAAAGAATGAGAAAGAGAGAACTCGCAATGATCAAGAGAGAAGGAAAAGGAACCTTCTGGTTTTCAACATGGAGGAGGAGGGAGATGAAGATAACACAAAGCTGGAACGTAAGGTCTTAATTTTTATTAGATATACCATGAAAGTTACTTGTACTAGTGAGGACATTGACTATATTTCACGTCTTGGTGGTATGGAAAAAAATAAAAGACCAGTCTTGATTCGTTTCACAACTTTAAAGAAAAAAATTGAGATACTTAAAAGTAGAGCTAATTTGAAGGACTCTCCATATAGTCTCGATGAAGATTTTTCAAAGGAGGTGAGGGAAAAAAGAAAGTCTCTTTTACCTGAATTAAAAAAGTTACGAAATGAAAATAAGATCGCAGTGCTGAGGTATGATCAGATTGTTATTTTAAAACAAGATAAAAAGAATACTCGACAGGGAGGTGGTGATGCTGCAATGGATACTCATCAAGGAATAGAGCAGGAGAGAAAACGCATGAGGTACCCGCCGCTGCTTACACCGGCAAGGCTTACGGTCGACAGCGGTGGTACCAGCAGTGGCGCAGGGAACAGTGGCGGAGGCAGCAGTGGCGGAGAGATTAATGGTGCAGTCAGTGGCGGAGGAGGAAATTCAACAGGAGAAATTGCAAAAGCCAGCACAGATGGGATGTAGCAATTAAAGGTTATATTTTGGAACTCACAAGGATATGGTAATTTTTGTAACTTAGATGAAGAACAGAAATCAAGAATTTTGCAATCTCAAATTATTTGTTTAATTGAAACATGGTTACCAAAGGATGCAATACTTCCAGCATGGGCTAGGGAAGAGTATAATACTGTTGAGAGTGTAGCTCAGAGGACAGGGGCAAGGGGTCGAGCAAGTGGTGGCTTATTGATTCTCGTTAGGAAAACTTTAAATTATAGGGTTTTAATTTCTTCTGATAGCATTATACTATTGGAAATTAGCATTAATGATAATTACTTAATAGTAGGGTGTCTTTACCTTAAACCAGACATTGATATCACAGATTTTTTTGAAAACTTATTTTTCTCCTGTCCTTATGTCTTTGATAATAATAATTCAAACAAAATAATTTTAGGAGGAGACATGAACTCTCATATTGGAGAAGAAGGAGGAGTGGAAGAGGATTTGGTGCTAGGCTCAGTGTTAACACCAGAGAGAACTTCACTCGAGAGAAAGACTTCAAGAAGGGGCCAAGACTTATTATCATGTATGGACGAATTAGGACTCACGGTGCTGAATGGCAGAGTACCGGGCGACACACCATCTCAATATACATTTATAGATGAGCGTAAGAAGGGTACAGGAGAATACTTTGAGAGTAGTGTGTTAGACCTGGTGTTCTGTAATGAATCACTTATGCCTGAAGTATGTTCATTAGAGGTCTCAAATTATATCCACACTTCGGATCACCTACCCGTTGAATTGATTTTAGACATGTGGCTTACCCAATCTCATGGTAATCAGAACATCCAAAAATTTAAAAGGCTTAAATGGAAAGAAATTTACAAGAGTGGATACAGCGAAAACCTTTTGAAGGAACTAAATAATGCTGAATGTACCCTCGATTTATTAAACTATGAGACACAAATAACAGAAATGAGTAAAATATTAAAAGCAAGCATTTTAAAAATAGCAGATGAACATAAGATGACGTATTACTACACAAAAAAAGATTTGAAACGGCCTGGTTGGTACAACTCAAACTGCCAGACAAGCAAATATCTCACAAGAAAGAAATTTAGATTATGGAAAAAATATGGAACAAAAAGAAACCTGTATAATTACATTGAAGAAAAGAAGAAATATAAAAAAACGATCATTGAATCAAAGAAATTATTTTACAACAAACAGAAAGAAAAGTTAAGCAATGTTAAAAATGCAAGCGATTTTTGGAAGACTGTCAAAATATATAAGCCCCAGACACAATTAAGAGAAAACCCTATCGAAAAATCGGAATGGGAAAATAGTTACAATTCTTTTTATAGCAATGTTACTATGAATGAACTTAAACTATACGGGGTGGGACATCAAACACTGGATGCTGAAATTTTGACATCTGAAATTGAAATTGTTCTTAATAAAATTAAAAGTAATAAATCACCAGGACCAGATCTCATCCAAAATGAATTTTATAAAAATATTAATAATGTAGAATACCTGCAAATACTTTTTAATAAGATTTTAGAATATGAACACATACCTGCAGAGTGGAGTCTAAGTCACATTTCCTGCATCCACAAGAAAGGAGAAAGAAGTAATACTGAGAATTATCGTGGAATTGCCCTATTGAATACCTTAACAAAAATATTCACACAAATTCTCAACAACAGAATGATTCAATGGGCAGATAAAGAACGTATTATACCTGAAGAGCAGGCAGGATTCAGGAAAGGGCGTGGATGTGTGGATCAAATATTTACATTAAATGCGCTAATACAGATACAATTAAAATTTCAAAAACAAAAATTATACGCATGCTATGTTGACTTCAAGCGTTGTTTTGACCTTTTGTCTCACAGAATTATGTGGCAGAAACTCTACAGTTTAGGATTATCACCAAAAATCATTAGAATAATTAAGAACCTTTATGATAATGCAACTTGTAAAATTAGAGCGAAAAATGACGAATATACTGATGAAATAAAGATAACTAAGGGGATCTTGCAAGGTGAGTCCGCTTCACCACTGCTCTTCAGTCTGGTGACAAGTGACATTGTAAAGTTCCTGCGTGACAGAGGGTGCTCAGGTATTCAACTCAATAATAACGTCAATACCTTCATACTGATGTATGCTGACGATTTATTCTTGCTGGGGCACAGTAAGATAGACCTCCAGAAGAAGCTTGATGCTCTTGGAGCGTATTGTGCATTAAACGAACTTGAGGTCAACACAGACAAATCTAAGGTGATTGTGTTTCGAAAGGGAGGAAGACTTTCTCCAGGTGATAAATTCTACTACAATGAGAAACCCATGGACATAGTAACCACATACACGTACCTGGGAGTTGTTTTTTCTTCCTCAGGTCTTTTCAACGCACACGTAAAGCACGCGATGTCAAAATCAAGTAAAGCTTTAGCTAATATACGACAGATAATGGTCAATTCAAAAATGAATTCATGGGACACCAGACTTCGACTCTTTGAGGCAGTGGTGAAGGTCACGCTTCTATATGCAGCTGAGGTGTGGGCATTGAGATATAGTGATAACATAGAAGTCACACAAACAAAATTCATAAAGATGGTATTATGTTTATACAACACCACTCCTAACCATTACCTTCGCCTTGAGACTGGGATTGTAAAGCTTTCAAGCTCTGTATTAAAGATGTCTCTGAATTGGTGGATCAGAGTAAAAAATATGCCTGAAGAACGCCTACCAAAATTATGTCTCAATAAATTGGAGGCAATGGAAGAAAACTATGAGAATACAAGTTATAACTGGTCCTGTCAAATAAAAAAAATGTTCCAGGAAACAAATGAAAGGCAAAATTTCAATTTAGGATATATACAAAAAAATATGGAGGTAATAATAAAAAGATATGAAACACATCTTGTTAAAAAAGATGAGGATAGAGTTAAACAATCCCACTATAATTATTACTATAAAAATATAAAACAGAACCATACAAGAGAGAAGTATTTACAGTATAAAGTACAAATTGATAAAATTAGAATTATAGCACAGCTTAGAATGTCAGGGGAGAAATTTAATTTTTTAACACAGGGGGAAAAACACAGTTGGAGTACCACTGAAATATGTAACCTTTGTAACATGAGGAGGGAGGAAACTTTAGAACACCTATTTCTAGAATGTCCTCACTATGCCCAACTTCGAGAGAAATATTTGCCAAAAATTACCAATCCAAGCCTAAAACACAGCCAAAGTAGAGCAAATAATAACTATATCGTGTGAGACTCAGCTAAATAATGTTTATTATTTTGTAAAAAGTATACTGAAAAGAAGGAAATTTTTAAGAAATGAATGATCTCTAATTTTTCTTTATCTAAATATTCATAAAGAAAGAAAAGCAAAGTTGATTAAAGTCATCTATTTGATTTTTATGTTATTCTAAACCTATAGGCACCTGATTCATAAAAATTCAGTTGTTAACTTTTAATTACTAGGTATTATTTTTCAATGTTAAGTTTGTTGAATTCCTTTATTATTATTTTGATATTAAAAACTATTCTCATAAATAAGGTAATGGAATAATTCAACTCTCATTTAGTTTTATATGTATTTTATTAATTTGCAATGCCAAACTCTTTGTAACAAAATGTAATCCTACATTTAATACAAATAAAATTTATATTCTATTTATATTCTATTCTATTCTATTCTATATTTTTATTTACTTATCTAATATTTTTTTTTTTTTTTTACTTACATCATTAACAATTTCTTAACATGGAGTTCAGTGGTTCAAGAACCAGGGGTGGAGAATTTTGGTCAAGTGGATTTGAATGATTCTCATGTATAACAGTGGAGTTTAAACCAGTTGCACGCACGGTGACCTGAGTTCGAATCCCGGGCAGTTAGAAAATTTGAATGATTGACAGAAACATAACAACGTTTGCATTACTGTTAGTTACTGCTCACAAACAACTCTTTTCACTTAACGGATGAACCATTCAGAATGTTTTAACTCTATTATGAAAATTAATTGGAAAGCAGAATTCCATTAAAATTTTCGCGTTACAGCTGTTGTTATTACTATTGTGGTTAAATTATAATCAACCTACGCCTTTTTATAGGTACTAGGGTAGCAATAATAATAATAATTCCGTGTCCGTGTAGTAGGGACAGGTACCTATATCATGGTGGTGAGAGGATTATATGGACGCACATATCCAAATGATGAACAGAGTACAAGGTAGAATTTTTTATAACCAAACGGGATTCAAACCCAGTTGCTTGTAAGCCTAGTGACTCCACTCGACCATACGGACTGCTGACAGTGAAATAATAAAGTATCATCTTTGTTAAAAATTAGCTTTTTGACAAGGATGAGAATGTTATAAAAATGTATGAAAAAAAAAGAAATATGAAAAAGGCAGGAAACGCAAAGTGAAATAAAAATGTCATTTGAAGATATTATTATTCTACTTTTTATGGCATCTCATTTATGATATCCTTTTCTGTAAAGGATTATGTTTTGAATTAGAGCTTTATGGAAATAAAATGTCATACAGATGTATCTTTACTGCCGTCAATGTAATAACTTCTTTTTAAGGCTTTACTTTACGACATGTGAATGTGAAGAATTCAATAATAAAAATGTTACAAAAATGCCAGCACCTCTACAACTGTCTTTACAAGAAGGCTAATAATTGACAAGCCAAAGATGGTCTACTCCCTGTTTTGTTAGTCCCCCAGCCAGAATCTAAATGACGTGAGTACGTGTCTACGTGACCAATTACTAGGGCTGAGAGAATTCCACTATTAAAGTCGAAAATATTCTATCAGTGATTTTGTCAAAAATGCTTCACTTTCAAAATGACGGAGATTTTTTGATTTTCCGAACCTTAGATAGGACTCTTCTTCTTCATATTTTTCTTTTACCCTGTATTCCGCTCAAGCAGGGTCGACGTTGTTCAACCTCATGGTTGGGGTTGGTTTAATATTGGCACATTTTATATGACTGGATGCCCTTCCTAACGCCAACGATTCTATTTGATTTAACGTCCTGGATTAGGACTGGGCTTTTACCCTAAATTCGCTTGGAATCGTACCAGCTACCCACATTAACCTCACGTAGCCTGGTTAGGGCCGAAAATATTGGTAGGAATAAATACTCTATAAGTCTATAGATTTCTGCTTGTTAAACATATTTGCATGATTCGAAAGATCATCAAACACCTCGGTCGAGGTGTGAACAACGCCCTATACAAAGAAAGAAACTAATATTTACAGTTAAATAACCATGTTGAATAGAATAGAAGATTGAAACAAAATAATATAATGGAGGCGGTAAATAAAGGCTGATAAAAAAAGAACAACAATAATAATATATGAAATAGTAATATGTAGATATGAATAATAAAAGCTAAAATTTTAAAGCATTTTCTACGAACTAATTCTCAATACATACCATAATTTCATCTGGTCACAAAGTATTCCTCGAATCCACCCAAAATAATAAAAATTTCATACGAATTTCAATAATTTGCATAACTAGGACATTTTGAAAACGCGCAATAGATTAAAACTTTGATCTACATTACTGGTCTTTTTTATGTAGATATACTCGTATAGTAATATGTCTGTTTTATGTAGATATATAATGTATCTTTTTCCACAACAAAAACCTTTCGATGTATGAATGCACTACGCTACAATGCGAGCTTACAATGGGACGGTGGCATTTATAAAATCCGCTATCTGTAAATACCGAATGCATTCATAAAATACAGTTCTTGATACCTCCTACATTAAATTTATATACTCATCCATGGACTATGGCCTTTAAATCTCTAAAAAGTGTATAGGATTTGTGGAAAAAGATATATAATACCAATTACGCAGTATGTATAATGTATAATAATTAGTATAATAAACTCATCTACTCACAGCCTTTGTATATGTCCTTTATCGATCTATTTTACATATAATATATCACCCAGGAATATAATATATACATATAATATAATATTACATTATCACTATCCACCTACCCATAAATATCTTTTTAATCTCTCGGACAGAAAAATCTGTTCCGGCTAAAAAATGGGACACAGTCCGTAAGCCTTCAACGGAAATGTTCCTGTGATTGATGTTCTTTTCTTTCTTCTCCTTTTCAACTCATTCTCTTTTTATTAACTCTTCCTTTTTTTATTTCTCCTTATGTTTTTCTTCCTATTTTCTCTTTCTCCTCCTACTCCTCTGCCTCTTAATTTTTCTCTTATTTCTCTTCTATTCCCTCCTCTTCCTTTTTCCAGTTCTGCTTATGTTTTTCTTCCTATTTTCTCTTTCTCCTCCTACTCCTCTGCCTCTTAATTTTTCTCTTATTTCTCTTCTATTCCCTCCTCTTCCTTTTTCCAGTTCTGCTTATGTTTTTCTTCCTATTTTCTCTTTCTCCTCCTACTCCTCTGCCTCTTAATTTTTCTCTTATTTCTCTTCTATTCCCTCCTCTTCCTTTTTCCAGTTCTGCTTATGTTTTTCTTCCTATTTTCTCTTTCTCCTCCTATTCCTCTTCCTCTGTCTCTGCCGCTTCCTTTTTCTCTTCCTTCTTCTCTTCTTTTCTCTCCTCTTCTTTTAATCATTCTCCTCTTTTTCTTTCTCCTCCTACTCCTCTGCCTCTTCATTTTTCTCTGCCTTCTCTTCTGTTCCCTCCTCTTCCTTTTTCCAGTTCTTCTTATGTTTTTCTTCCCATTTTTTCTTTCTTCTCCTATACCTCTACCTCTTCATTTTTTTCTTCGTTCTCTTCTTTTCCCTCTTTTTCCCTTCTACTTTCACTGCATGTTCTCGTCATATTATTTTTCCCCTCTGTCTTTTCATGCTCTATTCTTTTCTTCCCTCCCATTGCCTCCTTCCCCTTTTCTCCTCTGTCTCATCTCCCTTTTCCTTCCTTTCCTCTCCCTTCTTTTTTTTCTCCTCCTTCTCCTCTTCTTCATATTAACTCCTCCTCTTTTCTTGTTGATACTTATCTGTCTCATCCTACTTTTCCTTTTCCTCTTTCTCCTTCCCTTTTTATAAACTCTTTTCCTTTTCTTGTTCGTACTTCTTAGTCTCCTTCTCCTCAATTTTTCATCACATGTTCCACTATTTTCTTTGTTTTTCTCCTCCTTTCACTGCATCTTCTCTTTATGTATGTATGTATGTACGAATTTCTTTGTGGTGAAGCACAAGGCCTCTTCACAATTTTTGTGGGTAGCGCAGCATTACTAAGAACCTCCTTTACATTTCGAATTATTCTATTACATTAATTTCTTTTTACTCTGGTAATGCCGCCACAGGTCGTTACTCATACAAGTAACTACTCATTTTTCCTCACGAGGTATGAGTGGACCCCGAACATCCAAGTACAGAGCAGAAAAATTCCTGCCCCGCTGGGGATCGAACCCAGGTCACCGTGCGTGCAATGCCCAGCGCGCTAACTCACTCTGCCACGGTGACTACTTCTCTTTATATTATTATCTTATAGTAGTCACTGTGGCAGAGCGAGTTAGCGCGCTAGGCATTGCACACATGGTGACCTGGGTTCGATTCCCAGCGGGGGAGGATTTTTTCTGCTCTGTACTTGGATGTTCGGGGTCCACTCATACCTCGTGAGGAAAATTGAGAAGCTCCTTTAATGTGAAGCAGCGACCAGTGGCGGAATCTTAGGCAAAAAAATAATACAAGATATTGTAAATTAAAATGGTAAAGTCCTATGAATCTGCACTACCCACTAAAATTGTGACATAATAACACAAAGAAAAAGCATTATTATTATTATTATTATTATATTATATTCTGTCCCTTTTTTCAATTTGCCATATTTTAATTTTCTAATATTAACTCTTCTTTCCTTATCCCGCTATTCAATCCTTCACTTTTTCTTCCCTACCTCTTCTGCACTTTCTTCCCCTCTCTACCTCCACTCTTTTCCTCTATCTCTCCTCCTTCCTGTATCACTCCCTCCTCCCTCCTTACTATCTCCCTCTTCTTCTCCCTATTTCTCTCCTCCTTCTCAATTTCTGTATGTTTTACAAGCTTTGAAGTCAAAGGTCTCTTCATCAAGATGTCTTACGTACATTCGAAATTTTCCTTTTAACTTCATGACCTTTTTTTTCTCGACGGTTTCCGAGATATTTCATTTCAACAAGGACGCTTACATCTTCCCCTCTCCTCTCATTCGACATTTATCACTGTGTCTTTTTCTCCATCTCCATTTACACGTGGGGCCTGCTTCAGAAAAAAATATTTTCCCTCTTCTCAGAAATATGTTTCACAAAAAATTCCTTCATACTTCGAATTACTTATATTTTTTTTTTTTCAATAATTAATTTCATACCTATTTACCTACTTTTTCCCTTGAAAATTACTCTTTTCTGAAGTACATATTATTATATTATATTGCAGAATTTTTCCCCGTCATTTTTAGGAATCTGTTCAAGTAGGTACGTATTTACATTCCTTTTTTTAAATAATTGAGTTCCTTTTTTTTTCTATTTTTTAAATACTTTCTTTACACAATTTTTTCAAAAAAATAAGGATAAATTTATTCATAGATACCTAAGGTAAAAGAATATTTGATAATTATGCAAAAAGGTTTTTTTCCTGTAAGACGCTTGCACTCTGTGATGGACAGGTAGTTCGCGCCGCTTCCTCTAGACTTGAAAGATTCTGTTCAAATGCTCAACTACAACTTATTCCATTAACCAAACAAATTTAAAAAAATGTTGATGAAAATGTTCCACTTTCACCTTAAAATATTGTAAAAATCTTATCCAGAAAGCCGGACTTTGTAGTCAAGTGACGTAGTCGTCACACGGCCGTATATATAAATAAATAGGTATACGATCTCTCCTTGAGTGTATACAAGTTTATTGCTTTTAAGTAACATAGGAGTGTTTGATAAACAAGAAAACGTGTTCTTGAGTTGTCTTCTTAGAAATGATTTTGATAGTATTTACCATCATATTTTATAATAATTCTCTTGATGTTTGTCTAATCAAAACAAAACAAAAAAAAAAAAAAAAAAAAAAAAAAAAACGGAAACTTTGGTAACCATGGCCCTATTTTCGTTTATAGTCCAAGCTTCGAAAATTTATTGTTCTTGGAGATTGAGACAGTATATAAATCAGCGTAGAAAGAGAGAGTGAGAGAGCGAGAGAGGAAGAGAAAAATAAAGAAATAATTTGTCATTGAGGCTTGTTTCATTGCTTTATTTCGTGCAATAATAAATAAGGCGGCGGACTTGTAACCTTGGAGGTCGGTGGTTCAAGTCCCAAGTTCAGCTAATATTTAGTAAAGCAAGATTGAGTAGTTGTGACTTGTGACATCATACATCACTAATGCTTGGTTCTACGGATCTTGAAAAACACGAAACTGGGGATTGGGAACGTTTGGAACTAACGTCCCAATCCCCGGTGTCGTGTTTTTCAAGATCCGTAGAACCGAGCATAAATTGATTAATACAAGTATGTACGAGTATACACATTCATTTTTTGTACGCATTCTGATAAGAAGATTTTTTCTGAAGATATCATAGACATTTTTGTTACCATTAAGGGAACCACCATATATAATGTACAATGCATAGCGTATACGGTCCTACCAGTACTTTTCATGGTTTTTCTAATCGAAATCAACTACGGTTTTTGAAATGGAATTCAATTATCTAGAATAAAAGGATCTAGAAATAAAAATATGAAGGAAATGAGAGAAAAAAAAATAGAAAAAAAAGATAGCAAACATCAGTTTTCCAATTTTATTGAATTACATGTTTTAAGCATGAAAACAACTTTTCTTCTTCTGCTCGTTCTAGAAAAATTGAATGAGAAAATAAATTTAATCTATGTAGCTCAGAATCTACAGATAGTATTGTGAGAAGAAAATAGTTCATATGTTTCTGAAAAACAGATGAGTATGTTGAGATTGCGGAATAGAAGTTTACTGAACGAGTGGTGGGTTTTCAAAAGATTTTCTTGATGATTTTTAAAAAAAATAAAAATTCCGACATGATAAATTCATCTCTAAATTAAGTCTTGAGTACCTACTCAGAAATAGATTAATATTAGATATTCTGGAGTGAAAATGTACCCATGATAAGAAATGGTGGGTTTTAAAAAATAACTTATCGATATTTATTGAATTTAACATGAAGATGGTACTTGATAACATAAATAAACATGATTTTTTTTTCTTTCTGTTTGATATAGATATATTTTGAAAAAATTGAAGAGAAATTTATTGACAAGTTAATTTTAAATGCTAAATAAAGTGGTGCCAAAAACTGCCAAACATTAATCAAAATCTATTATAGGAAAATTATTTTAAAATTATTAAAAATCAGGCTTTAAGATCAAAGAGTGTTATCACTATAAATTGTATTTACCTATAGTTATTTAAATTGTACTATCAAGATGAAGTGCAAAAATCACACTTTTTAAATCGAACCGAGCACAATCACTGAAATAATCCAGTGGCCAAAATATAATTTTCTTAAAATAATTTAGCCCAAGTATAAACCCTTTCAAATAATCAACTGGTCAGAATATAATTTTCTTAAAATTATTTCTCCCAATTTTTAACTTATTCAAATAAATAACTGGCCAAAATAGGCTTTTTCCAAGTAAATTTTCTCAAAATAATTTCCCCCGAGTGTTAACCCTTTCAAGCACCCTGTGCCGCTCGATGGAAGACCGAAGTCCTTGCAAGGAGATCGTGCACAAGTGCAATAGTGACCCTGGAGGGGGGAGGAGGAGTATTGGAATTCAGGAGGACTCAGGGGGCGGCATAGCGAGGCGGACGCGCTCTGGTAGTTCCTACTCGCATATTCCGGTCGCACGCAAGTGTGTGCTGACCTTGGACGGATATTCGTATGTTATAGGTAAGTGGGCATGAAAGGGTTAAAATATTACCCTTTTTTATTTGGTTTTTTTTTTTCTTCAATTCATAAATTAAGAACAAAGTTTGGAAATCACCTATTATTAAAGTAGACCTCTTTATTTATTTGAGGATTTTTAACAAGTGACAAGTGAGGATTTTTAACTTGAGCATTGTAGACTGGGAATTTAAATTTAAATGACCCAGTCGCCGTAATATCATCTCATGTTTTGCTTCCGAAAAATTTACAATATTAGAAATCGGAAGTATTGTGTTCATTTTTGTTTTCATCTTTTTGCTCCTATTTCATTTTTTTTTTTTTTTTTTTTTTTTTCATATATCTGAACATTTCATAACCTACTAACCAACTTTGGTTTTGTGTCTATCTGTTGGTCTGTTAAAAATATTCCTTTTAACGCGCAAATCTAGTAAACTACTGAGCTGATTTCGATGAAATCTGAATGTAGGCATAGCAAATGTAGAAAATTTAGAATAACCCAACTTGCATAATATTTTCAAATCCTTGCATCTCCAGTTCTTCTGAATGTGGAGAACGCGAATGTTGATAATTTCGAATGACGCAGTTGTTAGCGTATTTTTTTTTTTTTTTTTTTTTTTTTTTTTTTCTCAAAACGTTTTATCTTTTTTCTCAATGGAGAGAAAGCCACTCTCGAGAATGTGACAGTCTTGTTGGTTCGTGATAAGAGTGATATGCAGAAGCCCACAGCAGACACTCCACTTACTGCCAGCTGTCATAAAAAATAAATAAAAACCTCACCCACCTCTCTTGAATCATACTCATTCTATCTCCTTTTTCTCTCTCCTTCTCTTTGTTTTATTATTTTTTTCTTTTTTTCTCTATTTTTCTCACTCTTTTTTCTTTATCTTTTTTCTCTCTGTTTTTTCTCTATCTCTCTCTCTCTCTCTCTCTCTCTCTCTCTTTTCCCTCTCTCTCTTTTCTTTCTCTCTCTTTTTCCTCTCTCTCTTTTTCTCTCTCTATTCATCTCATTATCATCTCTGGTATTCAAACTCCTATTTTTTTTACTTTTTACAATACTCTTTGGATCTCCCTTTCTTCCATCTTTCTCTACATATTTTTCTCGCCTTCTCATCTCTTTTTCTATTATTAACTTCTACTCTTCATCATTTACCCACTTTTATCTCTAAAACCATGTTGTTCTATTCAAAACACTCCAATTCAATTCTCTTTTTTTCTCTTTCTCTAGAACCATGTTATCCTATTCAATTCACTTCAATTCAATTCTTTCTTTTTCTCTTTCTCTTTTCTTTCTTTTTCTCTATCTCTTTTTAACACTTTTATCTCTAATTTTATGTCAACTCTCTCCCTTTCCTTGTTACTTACATCTCTCTCTCTCTCTTTCTGTTTTCTCTTACTTTTTTTGCGCTCGTCTCTCCTTTCTCCTAAACTCTTCCGTATTTCTTGTCCATTACTCTTCCATACTAACCAAGAAGATTCCTCCATTAGTCCGCTCCCATCACACCTCCACTATGCAACTCTCTCCTATCTGTCTCTCTCATATTCTTCCTTTTAAATGTCTTCCGTCTTTCTTCTACTTAAAAACTCGTCCATCTCTCTTTCATGTTCTTCAAGTTTCTCCACAAAAAAGAAATGTTGGAGGTGAGAGAGACAGTGGTATATTGGAGAGGTGTGATGAGAGAGATGGTTGTATAGTGGAGGTGTGATGAGAGAAATGAAATGAGAGTCATCACACATCCACATCAGTTTTTACACCTCCACTATGCAAATCTCTCCCATCCATCTTCAACAACTTTCCTCCTCATCCCTCGTCCATGTTTCTCATTAACGGAGGCTCTCACAGTAAGCCTTGAGCTTTTTCAAGTCAGCTCTCTCCTGAACTGGGACGTCACAAAATCTTTTTTATACTCGCAAATACAGGGTGGAATTTTGTGGGATGTAAGAATGTCCCATAAATCATCATCCCAAATAAATGACACAAAGCCTCACACGAGAAAGGAAAGAGGTCTATCTATGACGGAAAGAGGCCTGTTATCTATGATGAGGTATAGAAAACTACTAAGAAAAGAAAACGTCGAGAAATATGAAAAAAAAAATTGAAATCGGAGCAATAAGATATTTTTGGTATACAAAAACGAAAATTATCGGACGTAATTATTTAAATATGTTATGCTTGGTTGTCTTCTTTTACTCCATAGGCCAGCCAAAATAATTAGTAAGTGTACGTTTTTAAATATACTTTATACGTCAGGGACAAAATCAGGAGCGTCCGGCCCAAAGGGGGTCAGTTTAAATTTTTATATGAGACCACCTTATTATTTATCTTGTTGGTTCTACCTTCATTAGCCATTTTAAATTGGTTAGCCAATTTAAAATGGCGACGTGTTCAGTTTTGGCATAAACATACAAATGGCGGCCTCCCAGCAGATATTCTCAATAATTTTAAAAGTGCAGTAATTTAGCACAGGTTTACATGCAAAATTGAAACTTTCCACCTTCAAATCTCTCAAAATTTGACCATCTGTTGAAGGACTTTATAAACAGACTGTATGTATAATTGTATAAAGTATATTAGGTATGCGAGTTCATTATTATCTGCTGTCTGCTTAAAATAATTACGGAAACAAAAGGTGGCCACACAATACACAAGTTTGGAAAATTCTTCATCCAAAGCCTTTATCTTGCTGTCAAAATTTTGCAACAAAAGGGTTTTGCTCTCATTCTGTGTAAAGACATGTAATGATGGAGATAGGGGTTGGGGTAGAAAGATGTAATGATGTAAAGTAACTTAAGAGTGGAGAGAGATTTAGGGAGAGAAATAAGGTAATAAATACGAAGAGAGAGAGGGAGAGGGAGGGAGGAAGGGAGAGAGAAAGTGAGAGAGAGGGAAAAAGATATAGAGGGAGGGATAGAGAGAGAGTTAAATTATGGGAGGGAGAAAGGGAGGGAGAGAAAGAGAGGGAAGGAGGGAGAGAGAGAGAAAGAGAGAGAGGAATGGATTGGAAGAAAGAGAGAAAGAGAGAAGAAAATGAGTAGAGAGGGAATGATTTTGAAAATGGAATAAAAGAGTCTTAAGAATGAGAGAGAGAGAGAGAGAGAGAGAGCAATTGAGTGACAGAGAAAATAAGGGTAACGTACTTGTCACTAAGAAAGAAATATGATAAGCGAAGAAAGAGAAGAGAGAATGGAATAAATAATTGTAAAGAAGGAAATAGTGAGAAAGAGAGAGAGGTTTGAAGATAAAGGGGGTGGGGCCAATCATGATCGGGTGGTCAAACAGCATACAATTATGGATGGTCAAAAAACCGTACAGTTCAATGCAATAAGTAAGTGTACGAGATATTTGCCTGTTGAAACTGGTACCCACATAATATTTTCGGGAGTACACACTTATTGTGAAGAAATGTAAAAAAGTTATTATAAATTATAATATTTAAAAAAAATCGAAGGTCCCATCCATAGTGTCAATTCCACTGAAAATATTATCATGAAACTTTTTGAAACCCCTAGTGGTTACCTTCCACTAAAGAGTATTATTATTGTTATAAAAATAATATCGTTTAGATCCACATTGAAATTATTTTCATATTCGTACATTAAGAAGAAAAAAAGTTTAAAAAATAAAACTTTTTTCTACCACTCAGTATAATTATGTATGTACCATATGTATTATGTAAGTGGATACGGTAGGGATATTTATGTGTATATAGATATACCTATACATATTATACGTATACGAGGCACAGAAAGCGTTTTGGTGGAGCGTGATGCTTTGTTTTAACGGTCGATGTAACCTATTTTGTGCTTTCTGAACGCTCTTTTGTTTATTTTGTGTTAAGTATGAATGGATGTTACCAAAGAATACCCAGTTACTTACACTTTTCTCATGTGAAGGTAGAAAGTATTTTCTGATCTAATAATAACTCAGTGTGATTTTTATCGGTAGTCAAGTGGTTAACCTGCTGGTGTGGTAATATAGGTAGCGTAGGGATCCGTTGGTTCGAATCAACCCAATGCATGAATTTTTTGTAATTTATTTGAGTATATGAGCACATTGACCACGTTATAATAAGACTCTGAGGGTTAGGTGGTAGAAAATGCTTTAAGCAACAACCTCGCCTGGTGGTTCCCTTCCTCTAAAGATTGCTTTTTTTATTATTTCATGGCTTAATATTTTGAAGATCCCGGGTTCAAATCCCAGGATAGAGTGAATTGAATTGCTAGTGAATTGAACAAGCACCTAACAGTTGATAAGTTGGAACACTTGAAATATACATAATTTATATATAAAATTGCTCCTAAGCTACACTAAACTTATTGGGAGCTGAAATTCGGCATAGACAAGATACTACATTGGGTTACTAGCAACTAACGTAATTGTTCTTTTTTCTCTTCTGTATGTCATGTAGTATGCCTCCCCTCTGATGGGCGAGAAGTGACACAATACTTCCCATTTAGGGTCTGGGTCAACCCGATCGCACCGGAAGGTATCCCTTACAAACAATAAATTGTAATCAAATTAAGAATACAATTTTTGTTGGCACGGGGGATCAAACCCGGGACCTTCTGCATGGCAAGCAAGTGCTTAACCACTGAGCTAATCGCGCGCTCTAATGTACAAATAGAAAAGTTGGTATATTTTCGCCTTTTAAAAGGTGGACGCTTTAGTTTTACAACAAAAACATGGATGGATACGTTAAAGGTATTGCAAAAAAAGTAATCTCAGGAGTTCAAAAATCTAAAAAATTCAAAGAGTAAATGGTTGAAATATCTGTCCTTTTCGCCCACCTAGCAAAGGAAGACAAATGTCAACTGTTGAGAGAGTAGGGTAAACGCGTCCAAACTTTGGACAGTGGGACAGTTGGTATAGTTGATAGTTGGGAAAGTTGGCACAGGGAGGGGAGAAAGACTAATGGAAAATGAATGACTTCGTTCAGGGTCGATTCCAGGACAATGATGGGGTAGGCTTATTAGATTAAAGTACTGAGATCGTATAGGTAACATAGAGGGAACATTACCTATCTTGAATAGAACAAAATTGTGCGTCAAACTTTGAACAGCTGATGGACCCTCTTTCAACAAATCCTGGCCTCTGATTGGTTCAATTTAATTTTTCTGTTTACCTCATGTAGTAGCGAATAAGTCTATTATAAAATTTTATATTACTACATAATAAGTAGAAAATAAGGAAAGTTGAAGAAGCAAAGACAAAAATAACTAATAGGTAAGTATCTAAAAAGTAAAAATATTATTATATTAGAATAATAAGCTACCCACTCCTTCGCGAGAGCAAAACTACTAGAGATCCGGCACTGATTTTCAAATCAGCTGATAGTCCCTTTGATACATCGGGTTCTTATGTAAAGTAAGTAGTGAATGAGAGTGTAATAATATTCAAAACTTTGTTTAGCCTTCTAGAATAGTTATCCTGTTTCCCTAATTTTTTTTTATATTTTTCTTTTAAATTTCCCCTTTTCACAAAATTTCAGGAAATTAACCTAACGGCTGTTTACAATCTGGAACAACTGCCCTGCTGCTATGTGAACTTTGTTGTCCTGGATACATTTAATGCGTCCAATAAAAAATGAGAAAGGAATGATAAAATACGCGCCACTCTGACATTTAGTAGGGGAAGAAGAAACTATTCCTTCATGTGGGGCGATGTAGAAAGAGGTATAGAGGAAGAGAAAGAGATAGATAGAATGTGAGAGAAGAATAGAGAGAGAAAGAGGGAGATAACAAGGTAAAGATAGAGAGAGAAAGAGATAGAAAGAAAGAGAGAGTTACAGAAATTGAATTGAATTGAATTGGGTACTTTATTGGGTACTGAGCGCGCGATTAGCTCAGTGGTTAAGCACTCGCTTGCCATGCGGAAGATCCCGGGTTCGATCCCCCGTGCCGACAAAAATTTGTATTCTTAGTTTGGTTACAATTGTTTGTAAGGGATACCTTGGGAAGTATTGTGTCACTTCTCGCCCATCAGAGGGGAGGCATACTACGGAATGGCAGGCTACAACACAGACCACAAGCGTCTACAGTAGCTCCTGTTTCATGGCTACGAAATAAAAACGGCTGTGAAGTACTCATCTTAAAAAAAAAAAAATACAAAATAATTTTACATAGTTCACATCTCCTAAGCTAAGGCTAACTTTTAGGGAGATGGGGTTAAACCATCTCTGGGTTGATACATTTTTAAAAAATGAACTAAATTATAAATTCTATATTTTTTATATAATTAAATAAAAGTTAATTATATATATATAAAAAAAATATATAGAATTTATAATTTAGTTCATAAAAAAAATGTATCAACCAAGAATATTTTTTTTTTATTTATAATTAACTAAAAGTAACCGACCTCAGTAGCTTGATCAATAAGGCAAAGAACTTGTACCCTGGAGGTCGGTGGTTCAAGTCCCGGTTTCAGTGTAGATTTAGTAAAGCGAGTTTGAGTAGTTGTGATATCACGAAAGTGATTAACACAAATATGATAACTTTCTAACTTTTATAATTAACTAAAAGTTGAACCATACATGTTTTTACATTAGCTCTCATCTATTTAAAAAAATACAATATAATTACATCAATAATACAAATATACAAAATTCTTTCTACAAACTTTTTTATCTACCTGTGCGACTAAATTGTACAACTAAACGAAATTTTAAAAAACAAATATTAACAGAAAAACCTATTAAAGCATGATTAAAGTGAACAATACTATCAACATCACTGAATTTTTAGTTGATATTAAGAATACTTTTATTAGGGAGATGGGGTTTAACCATCACAAATTTATCACAAAACCATCACAATTAAGAAAATAAAGAATTTAAAATTTAGTTTTTTTTTTTTTTTTAAATATATTAACATTTAAAAAAAACTAAATTTTAAACTCTTTATTTTCTATACAATTAACTAAAAGTTGAACCATATATGTTTTTACATTAGCTCTCATCTATTAAAAAAATTACAATAATATTACATCAATAATACAAATATACAAAATTCTACAAAATAGAGAGAGAGAGATATACAGAAAGATAAAGAGATAGAGAGATAGAAAGAAAGAGAGAGATAAAGAGAGGTAAAGAGAGAGAGATAGAGAGAGAGAAAGAAAGACAGAGTTACAGAAAGATAAAGAGAGAGAGAGAGATACAGAAAGGTAAAGAGAGAGAGAGAGATACAGAAAGATAAAGAGAGAGAGAGAGATACACAAAGATAAAGAGAGAGAGAGAGATACAGAAAGATAAAGAGAGAGAGAGAGATACAGAAAGGTAAAGAGAGAGAGAGAGATACAGAAAGATAAAGAGAGAGAGAGAGATACAGAAAGATAAAGAGAGAGAGAGAGAGATACAGAAAGATAAAGAGAGAGAGAGAGATACAGAAAGATAAAGAGAGAGAGAGAGATACAGAAAGATAAAGAGAGAGAGAGAGATACAGAAAGATAAAGAGAGAGAGAGGATACAGAAAGATAAAGAGAGAGAGAGAGATACAGAAAGATAAAGAGAGAGAGAGAGATACAGAAAGATAAAGAGAGAGAGAGAGATACAGAAAGATAAAGAGAGAGAGAGAGATACAGAAAGATAAAGAGAGAGAGAGAGATAAAGGCCGACCTTTGGCACGTGACAAGAGTTTAATCAAATGAAAAATTATGTAACCACTACTTCCTCTTCCTCTCTCTTTCCCTATTTCCCTCTCCTTTTCTTTTTCTATTTCATTTTTTTAAACCTCTCTCTATCTCTCTTTTTATCTTTCTCTAACTCTCTCTTTCTTTGTATCTCTCTCTCTCTCTTTCTCTTTATCTTTCTGTATCTCTCTCTCTCTCTCTCTCTTTATCTTTCTGTATCTCTCTCTCTCTGTATCTCTCTCTTAATCTTTCTTTATCTCTCTCTTTCTTATTGTCTTCTCACCCTCTTTTCCTCTAAATTTATTCTACTTTTCTATCTTTTAATTATTGGCCTATAGTTCTACATGAACTCCATTTAAATTGTATATTATTTATCTTTTTCAACTTCCTTTTTGCCTTTGTCGATGTATTATCTCTCTCTCTCTCTCTCTCTCACCCTCTCCCTCTTATTATATCTCTCTCCCTTTTATAATCTCTCTCTCCCTCTTATGATCTCTCTTCCTCCCTCTCCCTCTCTCTTTTTATCTCTGTCTTTCTCTCTCTCTCTCTTTTCTCTTTCTATATCCATCTCCCTTTAACTATTTTAACCATCATTCTTTCTAGTAATTGGTCTATTGTACTAGTTTCATTCAATATACATTATTAGTTATTATTTATTTTTTCTTTTACTCATTTTTTTTTCTTACCCTGCAAATTTAGGGTAAAACCTCCGTCGTGAAATGGCTGTAGTTGAAAGCGACGTTGTACCCCAATAAAAATAAACCAATAATATGGATCATTATTTTTTGTTATTCGATATCCTGTGGTTGGTTAATGTGAATAGCTGGTACAATTCCCAGCGAATGGAGGGTACAACCCTCATCCTGATTATCTCAAATCAGTACGTTAAAACCAAATAGAATTAATGGACATGAAAGGAGCCTTGACATCGATTCTGGGCGTCCATATAATCCTCTCACCACCGTGATATAGGTATCCGTCTCTAAGTGCTCGAACACAACGGAGGCCTATACTTTGGACCCTTGGGTAGAGCCAGTACCACGTAAAAAAATCTAACCATGTTGGTGAATGTAAGCTGCCACAACGGAGTCCCGAAAATTGTCTATATCAAACCTTAGGTACCAGGGCCGAGAGTCTAGTGTCTAGTGTGTAGGGTCTAGGCCAGGGTCCTCGTTGTGGCCGCCTAATACTAACTCAAGGACATAGACTTATTGTTATATTTGATATCTTGATTTTTTTACCAATGGTCAATGGTGTATGGGTTTCAATGACCATACACCAAACTTTGGGATTTTTGAAGCTCGCGCTAAGACTGAAATGGTTACACATGAAAACAATAGCCGAATGAAATATACTGTGAAAGTTCATTTGAATAAAATAATAAAATATTAATTTCATGTGTATTAGAGAGAAAGAGCCACAGAGCTTGTAGTATGTGTGTGTGATAGAAGGGAAAAAGAGAGAATTTAGTGAGATAAAGAGAGAATTGAGTGAGATAGAGAGATAATTGAGTGAGACAGAGACAGAATTGAGTGAGATAGAGAGAGAATTGAGTGAGCTAGAAAGAGCATTGAGAAAGATAAAGAATATTGAGTGTGTGTGAGAGAGAGAGAGAGAGAGAGAGATTTGATTTGATTTGAAAAAGTTCATAATATATTTTTTTTACAATAATAAGCATACATAAATCACCTAAGCTAATATATAATAACTTCTATGGTGATTGCTTCTTTCTATTTCTCTTTAGAGAGAGAGAGAGAGAGAGAGAGAGAGAGAGAGAGAGAGAGAGAGAGTAGGAGAGAGAAAGAGAGATCGAGAGAATTGAGAAAGATAGAGAATATTGAGTGTGAGAGAGAAAGAGAGAGAACTGAGTGAGATAGAGGAAAAGAGAGAATTGAGAGAGAGAGAGAGAGCGAGGGTAATAGAATCTAACAGTACACGTACACAACAATAGTAAAATTTCAATGGATTGTAAAAGAGGTAATTCAATATTACATTACATGCTTGCTAATAAAACTACAATAGAATAAAAATACATTTGCAAAACAACGCTTTGAATAAAAGTTCTGTACAACAATGGACTACGTATGTTGCCTTACGGCTTACACCAATATACATGAAAAAAGCACTTGGCCTTGAAACAGCTTACCTATGTTCGATTTCCGCCTAGGTATTTTTTTTTTTTCTTCCAAGAAATACTTTGAATATCAGGGTTACACATACACACTACATTCACAATGTATCCTGTAGAAGTATGAGTGTTTTCACGTATGAGTATATCCGGGGTAAATTCATACCTCATGAGACACTCACAGACACATACCAAAAACACACACACACCTTTTCTATCTCGCACATTCTCTCTCTACGGAATCTACTCATCTTTTACTCTGTATGTGAGTATTCTCTCTCTCCCGTACTCTCTCTCTCTCTCTCTTACACACCACACACACACCCTTTCTATCTCACACATTCTCTCTCTACAGTCTCTATCCATCTTTTGCTCTGTATATCTGTACTCTCCCTCTCCCATACTATCTCTCTCTCTCTCTCTCTTTCCCTCTCTCCTTCTATTTGACGTGTATGCTTTCATATCTCTCAAACACACCCATACACACACTCATAGTTTAGAGGAAGCTATGGATACACACACCCATACATACACTCATAGTTTAGAGGAAGTTATGGATACACACACACCCATACATACACTTATAGTTTAGAGGAAGCTATGGATACACACACCCATACATACACTCAGAGTTTAGAGAGAGCTATGGATACACACACCCTTACATACACTCAGAGTTTAGAGAGAGCTATGGATATGAGTGTGATGATAGGATGACATTGAATGGAAGACAGCTGTCTCCACTATCGTACCTGTGTTCACAACACATGTTGCCTTACAGGGTCCACACAACGACCGAACCCACGAACATGATAATTCAATAAATTGCATTGATTGGAATTTATTGAATAAAATATGAGAAGAAAAAAAAAGAATTAGAAGAAAATGCCGAAGGCATTATCACCACCCTTGATCAGGCTTTGTTTATAACTGTTATTATGATGCTCATCGTATATGAAAAAATTAATGTAAATAAAGCTTGATGAAATTGTTTATATTAACAAAAAAAAAAATAAAAAAAAATACAGGGAGAAGAGATCGCCATAGGCAATAACGCCGCCCTGTAGTTAGGACATCTGTATACATTCGCTCCTCAGAGTTGGAGAGCATTTTTTATATTTTTTAAATAAATATCTATTTGAAGAATGTAATCTATATTTAAAAAAAAGTACACAAGTTAGCGATAAAACATCTAGAAGTACCTCAGCTTTAATCTATGTTAGTCATCTTCTTTTCAGGTTTATATTGATCTCAATAATTTACTTTAATTTTAATCATTACTTGTGTATACAACTATACATATTATGTCCTATTCATAAAAGATTGAATAATAATAAAAGGGTGGAAAGGGTGCCCTACGTTCCAGAGACTATTTTTTCATGAAAGTTATAATATTATGTACCTACCTGCTGCATTTTCTAAGAGCTACAATACATAGAGCTTTATTAACCTCTTGATTTTCATTAAATGTGAATTAATCGATCAGTCTGTATCCATCTCTACCTCTAAAAATTACAATCCCAGGATAAGCAGATTTTTCCAACAATAAATTCTAATACCTCCTTATGTTGTCACAATTGATTATTTGCGACATTATGATTCTGATAACCACGAGAATTACAGTATTACAAACAAAATCTATATCATGTACTGTATATACAAATTAAAGCAATTGCGCTATTTGTACAAAATAGATATTTAAAAAAATCTGTGTAAATAAGACAAACCTTGAACCCTGTAAAGAAATCATTCAGATTGGTACAATGTATGTATCATCTGTCACAGACACATGGGCATTATGTATTATGGGGATAATTCTATGATCCTGATGCTCTTGTGAACTATTCAACACTGCTGATATATGATGAGTTTGGAATCTGTAGGGAACAGTGAACAAAAAGGGAAGAAGACACAAAAAATGTGAGAGTAAGGAAGATTGAGGTAATAAGAAATAGAAAAAAGATGGAGGGAATAGAAAAAGAGAAGCAAGGAAAGACAAGGATTATTTGTACAATCTTAATATATAAAATGTCAAAGTCACTGACCACTGACTGATCATCGCTCTACAGACCAAACCGTAAGTCCTAGGAAGCTGAAATTTGGTAGGTAGCTTTGTCTTATAGTCTAGATGTGCAATAAGACGGGATTTTTCGAAACTCCCACTACAACACCTGCCATTGGCGAAAAAGAATTTTTTGCTTTCACGGCCATGCCTCGGCCCGCAAAGCGGGCGACAGCCCGCTAGTGCTTAATATAGACGATTTTCGGGACTCCGTTGTGGCCCCTTACATTTAGGTAATAACATGGTTAGATGTCATACGCAGGAAACTCACAAACCTGCTATAACCCACATTTACGTCACCCAGCCTGGGTCGGGTCAGAATGCCACCAGCAGCATCACGAAGTCTTCACTTTGCTGGACGTTGTTCAACTTTTGTGATCCCACGAGAACCGGTGCATTCAACGCGCCATCGGCGCTGGCGGAGAATCCTTAGCATTGTGTTTGGGTGTATCATAATAATATTCAGGTCGTGCATCACAGTTTACACCATAATTATTTAATTAATGTTCTAATGGCACAGTGTCATTACACCGGGTGAGGTTAATTGCAGGGCACCCAACACGCTGTGGTTGTATTATGTAAATGAGAAATAGGGGGGGGGGCGTAAAGTTAGGGGGGCGAGGAGCGGAAAATAGGGGGGAGAGTGGTGATATTTGGGTGGATAAATCAAGTATGTGTTTTATGTGAAGTTTTTGTGTTATCATCATCACAACCGACCTCAGTAGTTTGATCGATAAGGCATCGGACTTGTAACCTGGAGGTCCCGAAGTAATGTATCACACGGTTCCGGGATCTCCTACGTCTTCGGAGGATAGGTTTTAGTGGGTAAAGAGTGAGGTGGCTGGGTGTCTTTAGAAGATTTTCCTATCCTCACAAAAAAAAAAAAAAAAAAAAAAAAAAAAAAAAAAAAAAAAAACCTGGAGGTCAGTGGTTCAAGTCCCGGTTTCATTGTAGATTTAGTAAAGCGAGTTTGAGTAGTTGTGATATCATGAAAGTGATAAACACAAAATATGATAACTTCTGTGAGTATAAGCACAGCATTAGAGTTTTATATTGACTCTTCCGATGTATAAACAATAGGTACACGTACACTCGTGTTATATCCTTTTTTTACATAGCTTAACATCCCTTATCATCGTGGTCTTACCCTTATTAACCTCACCCAGCCTTGGATGGATCGAGAATAACCGAAGAGGTCCGAGTCTTGAGGTCACCTTGATTATCCTTCATAGAAAAGACCCTACCAATAATAAATTATTAAGGGATTGGTGGTAGAAAATGTTTTGAGCATTAACCTCGCCTAGTGGTTACCTTCCACTAAAGAGTGTTATTATTATAATACCATGGAGGGAGGAAGTAACGGATAACTCATACTCCGATGTATAAATTACTCTCATTCATATAATATGAATCACGAACCAGTGTCATTCAATCGGTCATTTTGTGTAGTTATACATACATTTACAGTTATATAATCACTGTAGTTTCTGGGAGGCATTCCCAGAGAAAAGACCGTTTTGTTGTTGTTGTTGTGTGTGTGTGTATATGTGTGTGTGTGCGTGTGTGATTGTGTTTTAACACAGAGGAAATCACGACAGTAAAACATTAATTCATCTTCTTTACATGCTCTTGATGGTAATGACGGTAGCCATATTGTGTAGTTTCTTACGAGACAGGTTTGGGTTATTAAAAGTTCTTCATGTCTCAATCCTACATGTATGATGCCATCTGATACTATCTGTTATAAGTGATGACACGTTTCACATACAATACCCGCATTGCTGAGAAGATAGCCGACAAATTGCAAGTTCGTGTCGACTTCTCATCAAGGTTGGTGTGTCAGAACTCATTAAAGTAGTTGAAAAGGGCGGTGGTGCATTGCTATCTTCTCAAATTAATTACAAAGGGTTCAGTTGGAGTGACCGTATCGAAATATTAGGGTTGAAATATTAGGGACGCCAGACGTCGCGCGTAGCAAAGAATAAGTCAATCAACCTGTAACCGGGAGGTCGGTGGTTCAAGTCCCGGTTTCAGCGTGGATTTAGTGAAGCTTTTTTAGTGAAGCGTGGATTCAGTTTGAGTATTTGTGATATTACGAAAGTGATTAAACACAAATATGTTAACTTGTCAACATTTAATTCGTTAGTCTTGGTAGCTCAGTGGTCTAGGTTTGTCAATCCCTGTATCGCGGGTTCGAAACCTGTGGCCAAGAAATGACATGTTTCTCAGTAGCTTGATCGATAAGGCACCAAGCCCGAACAAGACAAGTTATCCTCCCTTTCCTAACCGACCGCAGTTTAGCTTGATCGATAAGACGGCGGACTTGTAACCTGGAGGTCGGTGGTTCAAGTCCCAGTATCTGTAAAAAAGTAGCAGTGGTTTGAGTAGTTGTGACATAACGAAAGTAAAAAATATGATAACTTTACATTTACTATTGTTGTTATTATTTTTGTTTTATTTTTATAACTTACTCTAGAGATAAAAATATCCTCTTGAGTTTTCAAAAGTCAACTTTTTCCAGCAATTCTATTTTTGAATCCATCACATTTTATTATTTATACTACCTACGATGTTTTATTCTTATTATAAATATTTTTAAGATAATACTGAGTGACGTTAAGGCTGAAAAAGAAATTTGGGGACTGCCAAAAAACTCAATGAAATTTTTGGCAGTAATGAAAATACTAATTGATGACTTCCCTAAAGTTGTATGACGTAAGAGTAAGAGTCCTTTCCATTGCGAAGTGTCTAGAAGCCCGCCGATTGAAACTGAGGTTGACCGCTACGCAGCGTTCGTGTAGCATCCTTATCAAGTTTTTACCCGCGGTATGCTTATGTAAAATGCTTATGTAATACTTATTTTGACTCTCGTTCTCAACTGTTGGGTAGCAATGCGGTATAAGCATGTCGCTTATGATGCGCGTGTTGAGGGTATATCTTCAAATCATGCTCTCGTCATTTTTTTTTTTTTTTAATTTTTTAAACTGATGTAACATTTTTTTTATTAATGATTTTTTCTTTTATTATTATAATTTTTAAACTAAAATAATAATTATTTTTATGAGACTTAATGGGCAAAGGTAGGGTTAGGTAAAGTTAACGAGGTGAAATTGCACGATAGATCACTGACTTCAGTTTGTTGGGTAGGATGGTTGGGTGAGGGGCTTAGGTTAGGTTGAAATTAGTGCAGGTGGTTAGGCCGGGTCGCGCAGCGACCCGGTCTAACCCTGCACTAATTTCAACCTAACCTAAGCCCCTCACCCAAGCTATCCTAGCTGGCTAACGAAACACAACATTTAGACTGAAAAATTAATAGTAATTCCGCGAATAATGGAACTGTTCGGCTGACATCCAAAAAAATAAAAGCAACCGTGTTCGGCTTTGGAAGCGCTCCCAACCAACTAACCATTCAGCTGCCAATACTCATATTAGGAAGCTTCAAACTTTGAGAGGATGCTACACGAACGCTGCGTAGCGGTCAACCTCAGTTTCAATCGGCGGGCTTCTAGCAACGGCCTTTCCATTGTGAGTTTATTCTTGTGAGGTTAGATAGACTAGCGCGTTAATCACTTGACTAAAACTGTACGACAATGTTCTAAGCTTGATAATTTTTTTAGATTACGGATGCCAGTCGCTTGATAGAGAGCACGGCAAACTTCAGTATGGCTAGAATAAGGATCGAATTATGACAGAGGATTATATTTAATCTGAATGAACACTATAATTTCAGGCTATAGTGCCCTGTGCTTCAAGTTAAGGCAAATGATACACAAGAATTTTAAAAGAAAAAAGTTCTGTACTTCTACACTTATAATTGTCATAAACCGACCTCAGTAGCTTGATCAGTAAGCCAGCGGACTTGTAACCTGCAGGTCAGTGGTTCAAGTACCGGTTTCAGCGTAAATTCAGAAAAGCTAGTTTGAGTAGTTGTAATATCACGAATGACATTAACACAAATAAGATACTTTTTTTATACTTATAATCGTTGGAGACAATTTATATTGAGAGACAGATGTATCTATGGAATCATCCCTGCTGTGACTTATGTATATCATCATAGGGTGGCGTCATCGTGAACGATGGTAGTCAGACAGTGGAGGAATGACTCAGCACTTCTACCACTGTCCACTGTCTCTACAAGGAGGCTAATAATTGACATGGGCCCCCAGAACCAAGATAATGCTGGTCTACTCCCTGCCTGTTTATAGTCCCCCAGCCAGACTTATAGTATATATATGTATATACTTATGTATAGACATATAACAAATAATCCACCAAGCCACGAGTGAATAAATGAAAGGTCATTCAGGTTAACATGTGCCTCCCTGTGCGTCCAGACATCTAGGGCCTTGTTTTGACAGGCCATGTTGCCTGACCTCCCCTCCCCCTCGGGGTCTCCATAGTGCCGATAAATGACACTTGCGACACCCAACAGGTTAAAGGTAGATTAAATATTACCACATAATTGAATATGACCACTTCATAATACCTAAGATTCTGAGGATTAGGTGGTACATAATGCTTTAAGCGTTAACCTAGCCTAGTGTTTACTTTCCACTAAAGAGTGTTATTATTATTATTTGATCCCGGGATAATTTATTTTTAAAAAATGTTACAATAATTTTCAAATAATTATGGTTATTTTCAAATAGTTAAAAATAGGTCGAATTAATGTTACAATATTTTTCGAAAAAAATCTTTAGTATTTCATTATCCATAATACATAGTGTTATTAAGTATTCAATAGCATGATTCTTCGCGAAATTTTCCTTTTTTCTCTCTACTTTCGCTCGCTCTCTCTCTATTTTTTTTTTTTTTTACTTCTCTATCTTAGTTTCAAAAATTATCTAGGTACATTTGGACCAAGTCCAGAATAGCAATTAAAGGAAATCTCAAGAGTTCAAGAGCAGACCCATTTAAGAAAAATGTTTTCTTTTGTTCGAAGTGTAATTGAATGAAAAATGATGGGAAATATAAATAAAATGTATGTATAAATAAATAAACAAACAACTATCACACATGAAAGTTTTAGAGCATTTCAAAATAAATATAATATCTGCAAAATTTCCTTGCCTTAATGAAGAACAGGAAGTACAGTAGAACGCCGATTATCAGAATTAATTGAGAACGGGGTCGATTAGGATAATCTAATATTAAAAAAATCGGACATAGACTGGTAACAAACAAAAAAGAACTGTATCACACATACCTAAATAAACTTAATTAAGAGGTTGAATCACTACCGAGCAGGACCGATTCGGACGATTGACGATTCGGTTACTAAGCGTTCGGATAATCGGCTTTCAACTGTAAGTTCATAAAATTATTTTTATGTACGCCTGGTATTTATTTGATTATGCAATGTGCAATAAAAATCGTAAACACTATAATTTTCAGTAAGTATTTTGTATTCTTCTTTTGTTTATTATTTCTCACTCTATCTCTCTCCCTCCTGCTCTCTTTGGTATTCACTGTCTCATTCTCGAATTTATGGCGTAATGGTTGTGACTACTGCCCGTAGTCCAGAGATCCCGAGTTCGATCCCCGGTTGGAGCAGACTTTTCGAAGAAAATTCTGTTCCCTCCAAACACGTGAGGCTGGCATTTCCGGCCCTACCCAGGCTGGGTGAGGTTTATGTGGGTAGCTGGTACGATTCCCAGCGAATGGAGGGTAACACCCCCGTCCAGATCAGGACGTTAAAACCAAATTAATAGAATCGTTGGCGTTAGGAAGGGCATCCAGCCATAAAAAACGTGCTCCACCCTACCAACCTCAACCATGAGGTTGAACAATGCCGACCCCAAAAGCAACATAAGCTAATATGGGATAAAGGCAAGTCGTTTTGTCCTTCTGCCTTTTCCTTACCCCTTATTTTTTTTAATCCTAAACTCTGAATTTTTTCATTAATCTTCGTTTCAAATTCCAATCTTCCATTAGTGCGTAGGTTGATATCCTAAGTTAGTTTGTCTTTTTGTTCATTAAATTAATCATTGTTATCGAATAGAATGGGAAAGGTTCAGCTGGAATTTGGTCCCTTGTAAGGCTGGCTTATTAGTTCAGCCAATGTATAGAGACAATGTCACAAATTACAGAACATTTTAAGAATAAAATAAAATATTTTTATTATTTATATAAAACAAGTGTTTTATTACAAATGCTATTATTGGATTTTATCAAAAATTACTATTTTTTAAATATCCTAATCTCACTGAAGGTAATATTCTCACAAATACTTTATTCACAAAAATATGTCAAAGCATAACCAGCCTCCGTGGCCTAATGGTTGTGACTACTGCCCGTATTCCAGAGATCCTGAGATCGATTGCTTGTTGGGGCAGACTTTTTGAAGAAAATTTTGTTCCCTCCAAACACTTTAGGCTGGCATGCCCGGCTCTACCCAGACTGTGTTAGGTTAATGTGGGTAGCTGGTACGATTCCCAACTACTTCATATCACAATAGATCTATTTATTTATTTACACTTCATTTTTTTTTACAAAACAATCAACAAAAATAAAAATTTATACAAAAAAAAACTTAGAAATATGTACATTAAAATTAAGAACAATATCAATTTTTAATTACAATTGTTTTGTAATCCGGGGCAAAGTTAATGCCTCAGGCATTCTCTGCCGATTAACTCCAAAGTGATTTGATCGGTGCTTCTTTCGTGGAACTCCAACCAGTCTATTATAATGTCAAAGCAGCAGAAAATGACTCTGTACCTCTAAAACAAACAAAACGGGGTTTTTCTCAAAAATATAAAATTTCATTTAAAATAAAATTTGTCTTTGTTTGCTAAAGGTAGAAAATTGAATAATGTTATAATTTAGTTTCTCACGAATCGGCGGTCTTGCTTTGAAAACGGTATAAAGTTTCTTTGATCATTTATTCAAAACGTTAAACCACCAGCTACAAAATTATATGAAAACTTTTTTAACATAATTATTGTTTTCTATTGTACACGCTAGTGTCCATTTCATATAGCATGTAGGGCGTTGAAGGTAACGATGCTCGTATGATCACCGAAGTTAAGCAACCGTCCAGCGAGGTGAAGACTTCGTGAAGCTAGCATTCCGGCCCAACCTAGGCTGGGTAAGGTTAATGTGAGTAGCTGATTTGTGAGTTTCTCGCGAATGGAGGGTAACTCCCCGTTGTGATAAGAGCATGCAGTTGAAAGCGACGTTTAATTTTTGTTGAAAATTTTTCCCGAATTTGGAATTGAACTCGGGATCTCAAGACCACGGGTAGTTGTTCAAACCGTTACTTCACGGAGACTGTAAATAATTATTGCTATAGAGGTATAAAAATATAAAAGCATTATATAATATAGATGTTATATCTATACTGACCTCAAATTAACAATATTCTTTCTAATCTCAATATTCTTCCTCTCTGTTTACAGGTAAGGCATCTATCTAAATAAAAGATCTACCAAGTAGTTTGGTGCATAATTTGAGGTAAATAAATTACATATTTATAATATGATAAATAATTTTCAGGTACATTCATATTGTTTTTTAATTGGGTCACGGAAAATAAAATTCTGTATAAAGTTCCTTCTGACTGTCCCCGGTTTTAAAGGACATGTTTTTTATCGATTATTAATAAGTTTGTACATAATTAATATAATGTATGCACAGTAAATTATGCACATAGATTTCGTATCTTTTATTATTATTATTATATTATGCTTCATAAGCTAAGACAAAGTAAAATATACATATACAGTAAAATACCATGAAATTATAAAGAAAAAATAAATAGATTGAACAAAAAAGTGAATAAAGCTAATGTCCCACCTAAAGAGCGAGGTTATTGCCTGTGGCAATCTCTTCCAGCCAACCCTTTATCTGTTTTGCAGATACCTTTCTATGAGATACAAATTCTGTGTATTCTCAGTATACTGTATCGAAAAGTCTATCAAAGAAACTGTGAAAATTGTGTCTTACGGGTGAGCGGATAAGATGTTCGGATTGTTCAGTTCAGCCCTTTTTCGGCAGAGTCGTTAGTTATATTCAATCTTATGGATGAGAAAATTTCCGATGTTTCTTCAAGCGCATTCAAATTTCGGTACAGATCCTTTATTTGTTCAAGTGCTCACTTTCTTTTCTCCAATTGTTTATTATTAAATTTCCAAACACTTTCCTAAAGGGATTTTCCCTTATGTAACCTTCTTAGGACCTATGTTACCCTAAAACTTTAACAAATTTTCATGTCCTTGTTTTGCGCCAATTTCTTTTTTTCATTCCCATTCTGCTGTCTGTTCTGTTCCTGTTTACTGTCTTTCTCAAACTGTCTTTTTTTCTTATTTTTTTTACAAAACTGGCTGGGGGACTATAAATAGGGAGCAGACCAGATTGGCTTGGTTCTGGGGGCCCATGTCAATTTAAGCCTCCTTGTAATACACTGGTAGAATTGCTGAGTCATTCTCTACTGTCTGGCTACCATCGTTTACGATGACGCCACCCTATGATGATGAATAATGATGATTTACAAAATATAATACTCCACAATGTACGTAAAAAAATGCTAAGTTTTTGGCAATTTGCTTTTTTAGTTAAATTATAAAAATTTAATATCCAGCCCACACTGTGATAGTTAAAAATATGACGTGTTGGGCAATGGTCTTATTGTCTTATGCACTAGTATTCATATTGTCTCCTTCTTCAATTTGTTTGCATCTGATGTTTCTAGGTTTAATCACTTTGTGATATCACAAATACTTAAACTCTCGTTATTGAGGTTGAAATTAATAGACAAAGTCTCAAGACATTGCAAAGGGTCGATTTCCTCTATCTCACACAGTACGCAATCCATGACTTAGCGCCACAGAGGTATTACAAAAAACGTCTATAAATTCCGCCCTAATTGTTTGCTGAACTAAGGACTCGAAACACCAAACTCCAGTTTATAAGTCCACCGACATATTGATCGAGCTTATTTTACACGTGAAATCCCTTAAATTGGTATTATTTAGATCATTTTGACTTAAAAAATGACGTTTTCTTTTTCAATACGACTCTATCTGTTACCTTTTCATAAGAGCAGCAAGTTTCATTTTCATATTCCGTATTTGAAAGTGTTTTTTCATTTTGACTCTAAGAAAAAGCGCTGAGCTTCTAGTAAGTTTTCACGGCTTGTTTACCAACAGCCAAAATGGCGGCCGCCTCCCTTCTGTTCGACATTTTTCTTTACAAAATTTTCATGCACCCTCTGTCTTTCTCTCTCGCTTTTGACGTTTTTTTCTCTCTCTCATACACACACTCACTCTCTCTCTCTCTCTCTCTCTCTCTCTCTCTCTCTCTCTCTCTCTCTCTCTCTCTCTCTCTAACCATATTTTCCATTGTATATGTAGTTTTTTTTCTCTTTTACACATCACACAAATTCTATCTCTCTCTCTTTGCATATCTCCTCTCTCCTCTCTATGAATTTTTTTTTCTTCTTCTTTTTTTCGTTGTTCCTCTTTTCTTTCACCTTTCAGAAAATTATTTTTTCATGGACTGTCACCTGTGTGACATAATATTTTTGCTGTCTCTTCTACCCGTTACTTCTGTCTCTCTCTATATTATTTATCTCTCTCTCCCCTTTCCAGTCTCTCCTTATATTTACTATTTTATCTCCCCTTTTTTTCTCTCTCTCTATCTCTTTTTTCTTTATTCTCTCCTTTTTATTTTTTCTCTCTCTCTTTCTTCTCTCTCTCTCACTCTCTCTCTTTTTTTAATCTCTCTTTTTTTAATCTCTCTTTGTATTCCTTCTCTCTCTATCTCTCTCTCTCTCTCTCTCTCTCTCTCTCTCTCTCTCTCTCTATCTCTTTTTCTTTATTCTCTTTTTGTATTCCTTCTCTCTCTCTCTTTCTTCTTCTATCTCTTTGTATTTCTTCTCTCTCTTTTTCCAGGTAGGTTTTGTTAAAAAAATAAAGAAGATTGTATGAAATTATTATTCAGTGTAAGCAAAAAGTCACACCCACCCCTTGAATCTCCTGAACGACTCCAGATATGAAGAAGCGATAAAAAAATGTCGCCTTATTTTTGGGATATCGAAAATTTGGCCCAAAAATTCAGCTGTGGCAGGTCGTTATGGATAGGCGAAGCAGCTTAAGATGACTTATCAGAATGACTTAAATGATTATCAGAATGACTCAATTTTAAAGGTTAGTCAAACTACCGTATCTTTTACACCCCCCCCCCTCCCGCCTAGGTGAAAATTTCTTCTCCTAAAAGCCAAAAAGATAGGAAAAAAAATTCAGTCGGGAAAAAAATATTTCGGTGCAAAAGTTCCTATGACGAAGTGAACACTAATTGGTTCTGTCCGATTCCAAATCCTAAGTGCAAACAAGTTTGGACTTGAAAGTTTCTGTTCTGGGCCTGTTTTACTAGAAGTTGGAAGTCAGACTAAAACGAGAGTCAAGAAACACTTTCAATACTGCTTCACCCAAAACTAAAAACTCTCATAATTTTTATCACTTGGCTAATAATCAGCCAATTTTTTTACAATTATTGTAAAAAAAGTTCATGTGCTGAGTTTGCTAAAGTCTGTCGGGAAAGTTCGGTGGTTAAGACGTGTGGCTGGTAATCCTGAGGTCACGGGTTTGAATCCAGCAGATACATGACAAGATATTCTTCCATTTGGGATTTCACTACAAAATAATACGTCTTGGGCTTACTGTTGGAAAAATTGTACTCCAATTAGAGGCATTAGTCTCAATAGGCCAATCATAAGTTAGGCGATATAAATAATATAATATCTTACTGACCCTAGTCGCTTGGTCGATAAGGCGGTGGACTTGTAATCTGAACGAGCACGCGATTAGCTCAGTGGTTAAGAACTCACTTGCCATGCGGAAGGCCGCGGGTTCGATCCCCGTGTGCCAACAAAAATTTGTATTCTTATTTTGATTACAATTAATTGTTTGTAAGGGATACTTTCCGGTGCGCTCGTGTTGACCCAGCACGTAAATGGGAAGTATTGTGTCACTTCTCACACATCAGAGGGGTGGCATACTACGGGATGGGCAGGCTATAATACAGACCACAAGCGTCAACAGTAGCTCCATTTCATGGCTACGAAATAAAAAAGGCTGTGAAACACTCACCTTTTTTTCTCTTTTCTTTTATTATTTTTTTTAAGTCGGTGGTTCAAGATAAGCAAATATTTAGTTAACACAAGTTAGAGTAAATTTGATATTTCAATTAACAACAAACATACTTTTAAGCTCAGAGTCTATTATATGTGGTCATCATCATAGGGTGGCGTCATAGTGAACGATGGTAGCCAGACAGTGGGGGAATGACTCAGCACTTCTACCACTGTCTTTACAAGGAGGCTAATAATTGACAAGAGCACTCAGTACCAATCCAATTCTGGTCTACTTCCTGTTTATAGTCCCCCAGCCAAACTGTTATTTTTTTTTTTTAAATTTATGAATATAACTTAAGTGAACTGCTCTTGAAACAGAACTCTCGAGTCTCTAGACATACCTAAACAAAACTATGGTCAGAAAAATTTCAATTTCAACTTGAAATTGTTTGTCTATGTTGTAGAAACCCGCAGAATGGACTCAGAAGTCGGGACATTAACTTTCACGGCGGGAAGTTATGGAGCTGTGAACTTGGAGAGAAAGAGGATCAAAAAGGATGAGAGAGAGGGAGGGAGGGAGGGAGAGAGACAGAGAGGATAGAAATAGAGAGAGAGAGGAGAGAGAGAGAGAGAGAGAGAGATAAGAGAGATGAGAAAGAGAGAGGATAGAGAGAGAGAGAGAAGGAGAGAGAAGAGAGAAATAGAGAGAGAGAGGTAGGGAGAAAGGAAGACACAGAGAGAGAAATAGAGAGAGAGAGGTAGGGAGAGAGAAAGAAGAGCGAAATAAAGAGAGAGACAGAAAGAGAGAGAAAGAGAGGAGGGAGAGAGAGAAAAGAAATGACAAGGCGAAAGAGGAGTCCGTAAGGAGTGCGAAAAGGAGGTAAAGAAAAGTGGACGGCAAAGAGATAGGGAAAAATAAGATGATTAAGAGAGAAAGATTGTGCGATCAATGAGTGAGTGAAGAGGAGTCGAGAGAGGGAGAGAAAAGAGAGAAAGAGAGAAAAAGGGAGAGAGAGAGAATGAGAGGAAGAAAATCATATTCATATTTAAAGTGAGAAGAAGAGAAAGAAACTTGGGGCAGAGGGAGGAAGAGAAACATATAGGTACCTAATTATGGAAAGACAGATGAAGAACAGAAGAAGGGGAAAGGATTTTTTTTGTGAAAATAATCATTTATTTATATTTTAAGCTGATGCTATAGGAGAAAGGAGATAGTAGAAAAGAGAAAGTAGAAAAGAGAATGGAAAAGGAAAAAGGAGGGATAGAAATTAGAAAGTGAAGAAGAAGGACAATGAAGGAAGAAAAAGAAGCCATGACCACATTACGCACTGTAAACATAATTTCCCTTCTCGGCCTAAACTCGTTTATGTCTGGGCTGTGTCCCTAATAGTAATTTAACATAGTAAATTTTCCTGCTCTTCTCCCTCCCTGAATTTTAACACAGTACGTTTTCCTCGTTGTTTCCAACCCTCCTAAACTTTGAACATACTAAATTTTCCTTTCAATTTCACAAACAGTTTCCCGTCCTTTGAACCCGGGGGTGCTTGTACATTGTAGTTGGTTCTATTTTCATTGAAAATCAGGTTAGGTATATGTAATATTTTATCAGAGTATAAAATATTGTAAAAGATTTTGAAAAATAAAGTAGAAATTAGGCTCCTAATTATGCTAACTCTGAAATTGTGAAGAGTTCTTATATTTTAACTTATACAAATCATACCTAAACTGTTAACTTGATTTTAAATTGTTTTACGAGTACCTATGGGACACAAGTATTTAATATTGTTTCAATTTCTGCCAGCATTATGATTTTTCACATATTGTTTACGGAACACTGGATTTTTCTGTCTGACGGTTTTATAGCTCTCATAAACATATACACCATAACTCACACAATAATTATTACAAAATAAATATTATTCTTATTCATGCATACATAATAAATATATAATAGATATTACGTATGTATATTATAAATTTATCTAGACTAGGTAAGTAGGTAATCTAATGATCTGGTTGCCGCCACTTTACTGTGCAACATTGAGGCTTTATAATAAATAATTATTTTGATTTATTTATTTATTTAAAGGTATTTTAAAGGTCTCGCCATCAATCAATCAATCAATCAATAGGCGCTACAGCCCGGGGTGGGCTTTGGCCTCCTCTACAATGCGCCTCCATACAATACGGTCCTGAACCTGGTTCCCCCATCCAGTCACTTGCATTGTCCTGTCCAATATTCGAGTCCAATTTGAGGTTCCGTTGAGTATTCCAGATCAGTCCGTTTTTGTTCCGAGGCGCAGTTTGAGGATTCGCAGCAGCCTTTGTTTTATGTGGTTGGGCAGCTAACCCAGCGCACAACCCTCCTCCTTAATCCAGGCTTGGGACTGGCATAGGCACTTGCTTTTACAAGTAGCCACCTATGGCGGAGTTAAAGGTCTCGCCATAAGGAGTTATAATCAACAAATTTCATTATTCTGGAACTTACTGTTAACGAGTTATAGGTCAAAATATATGGATATTACCTAGGACGTCCGACCCTGTATCTCAAGAACAGTAAGTCGTAGCTCAATGAATTTTTTTGCAATGAACTTCTCTCAATGGGGCCTTTAAATAAATATGCCACACAACGTACCATTTTATTTAAGATTTTAAAGTTGGTCCATGACCAGCCTGATTGGGGCCGTGTAGGCAAAAAAATTTGCTGAAAATTAATCTCCCTAAAAGTAAGGAATAATCTTTTTCGTTTTTTGATTATATTTTGAGTCGTTTCCGACAAACCCGGGCATGAGACTTTATGTGGAAGCCCTGTATACAGATGTCCTAGCTTGGGGGCGGGGTTATTATATGCCTAGGCATGGCCGCATGGCTCATCACAAGTGTGTTGATTTGTGTTTCCTTATTTTTTCTTCATTATAATTTCCATCACTAGACTGTTGAGCGAGGGTAGGGAACCTAATTATGGTGACGGTAAACAATAGCACATTAGGTAGCCTGATGAATTGTTTCCAGACACGATAGGTGATGTGGCTACCACCCTTGTGAGTCATAGTCGTATAGTTGTGTTAACCCATTGCGTACCGAGCCCGTTTCACCTGATAAACCCAGGAGACCGGGCTCAATTCAATCAATTTCAGCTGTCTATCACATATGATACACAGGTTTCCTTTGATAATTAATAATAAAAAAAAATAGTTACGATGCAACATTGTGAACATTAACATTACTCTGCACAACAATACAAGCATGGCATTACAAATATGACAAATAAAATAGAGAGAGAACATATAATATACCTATATGAACATGAAATTATGAACAATTTTTTCCAGTGTGGTTTTGATATAGGTACTAAAACGTTTGTCTGTTTGTCGACCTGTGGAATTTTTTTTAAATAGAAATTCGCACAAGCTTCGTATACAATGTACAAGTAGGTTATTGAACTCGATGACAAACTCAAAATATTGCTAGCAGAAATAGACTCTTTAGTCATACGCCGCGCCGGCATGTATAAATAAATTATTTGTAATAATTTTAAAAAAGAACCGGAACTCATAAAAAAAAAACAAACTTGTCAGGCCCGGTTCATTTGTGCAAGGCGTCCACGACGGTCTGGTAATCCAGAAATCGAGGGTTCGAAACCCAGCTGGGACATCACAAGTAATATTGCGGATTGGGCTTACTGCTGTAATATGTATTAGTATTATCTTTTTTCTCTTAGTCTTTGTCCAAAAGGTCATTGCTTCGGTCAACTTTTTCTTCATAGTTGAGGTTGGTTGTTTTGGGCACTGCTACTTCCAATTTTTACGGCTAGATGGCCTTCCCAACGCCAACTCCAGTGATTGTTTTTATTTTGGGATGCCTGATACTGTATATCTGTTTAACATATCGAAGCAAGACAATACTAGTCGTTTTATATGACAAGAAAAACTGTCCTTGCTTCATAATATACTATCAGGGGTACAACACGTGTTTGTGTCTGTAATACGGCGTACCCCCGCAATTTCTCATCCACGAAAAAAAAGAAAAATCAAAATAATATTGCTTATAATTTTTTTAAACCTTCCAATGGAGAGCTTACAGTTCGAAAGCGCACACAAAAGGTTACAATTCTCCCCATAGTATCAAAAGCTTTGGATGTGTCCCATACTCCTTTGAGTATTTTTTACCTAAGCACAATAAATTTGTCCTATATACATTGTACTGCCTCATCCATGTATTCCTATCCCAAGCCTGATTTGATTCAAAAGAAAAAAAATCCGTTTTATTGAACAATCAGTCAAATAAACCGTAAATTGAAATCTACACATATGAGGAGCATACGTGCAAAAATGAACATCTCCGGAAATATGAATTTTCAGTATGAAGGTAAAACTGTATGTATGATTTTCTTTGTGGTGAAGCACAAGGCCTCTTCACAATTTTTGTGGGTAGCGCAGCATTACTAAGAGCCTCCTTTACATTTCGAATTATTCTATTACATTAATTTCTTTTTACTCTGGTAATGCCGCCACTGGTCGTTACTCATACAAGTAACTACTCATTTTTCCTCACGAGGTATGAGTGGACCCCGAACATCCAAGTACAGAGCAGAAAAAATCCTCCCCCGCTGGGAATCGAACCCAGGTCACCATGTGTGCAATGCCTAGCGCGCTAACTCGCTCTGCCACAGTGACTACTACTACTACGCTCTGCCACAGTGAAGGTAAAACGGATATTATGAAAAGTAAAACAATATAGAAACAAGTATGGATCTGTTCAAATTTTATTGATACGGTCATTTTGAAAGCGCAATTAGTATGGGATGTGTTCGAGTAAGGTCGTTTATTGTTTGATTTTTGAATTCCGCTCAGTATAAACTGTTAGAATCAATTCCTAACTCCATTCTTGTATTTTTGGAGCTATTCATTTTTGCACGTATGCTCCTCATACAATACATGTACCTCAAAAACTGAAAAAGTAAAGGACAAAAACAATCAAATAGTTTTTGATATTCGGATATTTTGCAATTGATGGAGAGAGGGTTTTGAAATTAAACGTTGAACAGGGGGAAGAAACAAAAACAAAATAATACCTGAACTAGTGACTTTAACCGATGAGATCAATATTTCTGAACCAAGGCAAGACGAAATCCAGGATACCTTTCGACACTTGAAATTGATAAAGCACCAGGGAATGACAACATACCTAGCGAACGAGCTTCTTAAAACGGATGAATTATTAAAAAAAAAAAAAATATGAGTAAAAATACAGTCTTGCGTAGTCCTCTCAATTTTCCATCAAATATATAAAAAAAAAACTAAAAAAAACTCGTATTTTATTAAAAACGAGGGTAAAAAATGTACTAGCTTCGCGTTGGTTGTTCTTCCCACCTTTCTCGAAAGCCAATATTGCTTTCCCCATTTACTATTCTTCGTGATGGCTTATCTAATCCGAATTTTATTGAGTTTCCTTCTTTTTTTCAGGTTTCCTTCTTTCTTTCTCTAACGTTTTTTTTTTCATGTTGTTTTTTTTTCTTTTGTTTCCAGAACGATGTCACATATTTTCGTGACTTTACTCACAGAAATGTGCTATCGCAATTCTCTTATCTAGCTTGTAGCACGCTCTAAAGTTACACCTTTCTAGATTTAAAAGTAGGAGAGAAAGATTTTCAATTTGTTACACTTTAGTGTCACCATCGCAATTCTGTTTGGCACCAACGGCACCTACATCTACCTACATTTTGCACATGAAGTCATACTACCTTTTCAAAAGTCGAAACCGCTTTTGAAATTTTCCAGTATAATCGCAGTTCTAAATTTAAAAAGCCCTAGTGCCACTGTTTCTGAAAAATCGTCACTTTATTTCATCATTCAGTTCAATACTTTTTCATAAATTTCCTGTCTAGTCGCATTTCAGAACGAACACCTGCAAGCAACACAGACAGAGACTGCAGAGGAAGCAACCCAAACAAGCACTCGCCAGGCATGCTAGGACCAAGTTGGTTTTTTTCACATCTTGCAATGTTACTTCGTTAGGAGCCTTTGTTTGGTTAGAAGCGCTTCCGTTGTCGCTTCTCTGATTGTAAATCCACCGATTGAGTGCGTTCATGTTTTGGTATACCAAATTTTCCTCGTATTCGGCTTTCTTATTATTCTGGCTCACTTTATTGTAATTAGTGACATTGGTCCCTGTAATCAAGTTGTTGGATTCATTTTTAGCTGTAATAGTGACATCATGATTTCTATTATTCGTTTCAATAGATATTCTTCTAGGAATATGATTGGATTTGGTGGGAATATTCCACGTTCTAAAAGTGACGTATTTGCGATTTTCTCTAAACCAAAAATCTGCAGGAATGTTTTTGAATTCATCAGCACTGTCAGTCTGTTGCTTCCAGCTAGATCTATATTTTAAATCAGATAACATCTTCAAAGGACCTTGTGAAGATTCGGAAACCATTGTCACTGGCAGTGTTACTAAATTCTCGGACATTTTTGTTGTTCTTGTTGAATTTTCTGTCCCTTCATGAACAGTTTTATAATTTCTGTCACTTTGATTGTTTATTTTATCACCGTGAGTTTTTGCACTGTTGCTAGCATCATTAAAGTCAGGAGGTTTGTTGTGTACTTGCATAGGACTTTCTCTTGCTATGCGTCTCGGACTAGTCAGCAATTCTTCATTTTCGATGGATACTGTTGGAACACCCTGTTGTTCAGCTAGACCAGCGTGTAACAATAGGCAACTAACGAGGACCAATCTCGTTTCCATGACAATTCATACGCAACTAACGATTTTAATGAGACAAATGATGGTCAAATATCAAATGTAATCGTTTCTATTCAATATCACTGAAATTTAAAAAAAAAATCAACAGTGGCACAAAATTTTCACTTTTTCCCAATTAAAAGATGTAATTTTGAACAAAAAAGGTATGTGGCTATTTTTCTATATTCAAGCTTTGTCTACTCAATCAGATCTATGTGAAATTGTTAAATCTGTTGTGTGAAATTTTACACTGAGCAAAATATAATTGTTCCACGAGGTGTAGATTTTTCGTGAATTTTTTTTTATGCAGTGAAATACCTACCTACTCCAAACGTTACTTCACTTTTTTTTTACTTCTGGACTTTTTCCAACTTATTAAACTAGAAACTTGTTCTAAAATATATTATACAAGATACTGATGTACCTATAGTATGATTAACAAAAAAAAAAAATACAGACATTATAGTACATATTATGAAAATAATAGACAGAAAAAAGCTTATATAATTTGCTGAAAGTGTATAAAAATAAAATGAAAAACAAACAATATTTAAATATTATGAAAGATAAATAAGTATAGGTTTATTTGCAGTTGCTTTAGTTAGTATCACGAAAATATTTCATTTGTTTATTGAACATGTAAATATTTGTTTCAAACAAAAATTCGTTTATGCATTACATTCTCGTAACCAATGGAATGTATAAGTATTATTATGGAAGGGTCAGTAGTTTAGATTATATTATCTATTTTCCGACCTCAGTAGCTGGATCGATAAGGAGGCGGACTTGTAACCTGGAGCTTGGTGGTTTGAGTCCCAGTTTCAACGTAGATTTGGTAAAGCGAGTTTGAGTAGTTGTGATATATTATCACGAAAGAATACTACCAAAATGTAAATTTATTAACAGTAATACACATCTTCCATAGTAGAACAAACTGGAAGTGTGCCCAGCACACTAGCCGCATTCCCGCGCTGTATTGCAATGGAGAGTCTTTACATTAAGAACGCTTTGGATTTGGAAGTACCAGTGAGCTGAGACAATCCGTCTCCAATCTTTTTCACAATAGCCCTGGTTTCTCTGCTCCAGGGACCCATCGTTTCATACGCCAGAGGAGTGAAAATATAGTTTTGATTTGCGATACCAATATATTTATTGTGTTTTTTCCGGCTTGCCTCCTCTGCCGCATATCCAGCTGTATCCTTGGTGTTATTGATGTAGGAGTCGGCGAAGTTATTTACACATGTACTGTCCCATACAAGCATTTGGCCATGTGACCAAGGGACAAGTGACATTCCGTCAGGCCTTTTTCCATCATCACGACTGAGGCCAGATGGTTCAAGGCTTGAAGGAATGTGGATAGAGGCTAAACTACGGTGGATGATGTCATTGAGCTCACTATGCCGAGAATATCTCCCTTTACTTTTGACACAGTTCAGTCCATGAATTCCATTTTCCTCCACAACAATACCGCACTCACACGTATGTTTTTTCACGATTTTACATCCGAGCCTTAATCCAACACAGGTTCTAAAACTTCGGTTCTCCATGAATGTACCAATATTCTTGGAAGGATAAGCTTTCAACCAAGCTCCTGATTCTTTCTGCTGCACAGCCAGTAAGCGGGCTGCATCAAGGTAGTTTTCCGGTTGGAGACTCAAGAGGATTTGTTTGAGGTTAATGGTATCCCAGCTTTTCTGAAGATGCAATTCTTCCGGTATAACATTGCCGTTCAATTGTCTCCACTTGTCTAATGCTTCGTCCAGTAGGTGTATTTGAGATTCTTGGTCCAGAAAAAGAAGTACTTGAGAGACCAAATTCCTCACACCATGAATAGAACTTAGAAAAGCAGGGAGAGCAATATCAGAGACTTTGCGTATGCCAATTCCTCCGAGATTAATTGGGAGGGTAGCTTGATCCCACTGTGCTTCGTTAAGATTAATGTTCAAGATATTTTGTAAGGAATCATGTATTAACTCATCTATAGTAATAATCACATCTTCAAACTTCCAAAAAGGTGAAGTTCTCACGAAAGTAATTAACACAAATAGGAAAACTATATTATGTATTTTACTGAGTCTTGTGGAGATTTTATGTAAAATATGTTATGGTTGAATATATTCGCGATATAATTTAAAATAGATATATATATAATTATACATCAAATTTTCTTATTCCAATATATGAATATCCAATAAATGCACTTATGAATTTCAATGAAAATGCTGCCGAATATGTAGATAGAAACACAAGATAGCATTGATGATACAGCAGAAGCAGATGAAAACGAAACAGACTATCAACGCTAAATTTTCTTGTTTTGTTGAAAAGCTGAATAAATTTAGAGTTTCAGTCCCATTAGATACAGTTTCATTTGCTTTTTCTGAAACTATACTTTGAAATTCTTCAATACTAGATTTAATAGGAATTTCTTTTTCTTTTGGCATTTCTTTATGGATTGATTCCAAACTATCGTTTGTTTTGATCTGATTTTCATTACTGAAACCCAAATCTCCTGAAACTTTATCAAGGTTTTCTAAATTTGGATGCAGTTCCATACCTTTTGAACTAATTTCATACTGTATGTCTGTTCCATAATCTTTATGGGTTTCCAAGTATTTTCTTATTTCCTTTTCTATTTCTTCTGTTAATTTGAAATCACTGTGGTCCATTTCATTTGTATCCAAATTATTTGGCACTGCATTCTCTCCAAATTCAGTTTTATTATTGTTGTGATTTTCGCCAGTTTGACTATTAGAATTCTGATCAAAATACTGTGGGAATGGTGTATTTTCAACTTGGTTGAACTCTACCGATTTTTCCATTTGCATTTTTTCCGAATTTTGTAATTCAGTTTCTCCTGGAATGTGGAGTGGATTTTAAATTCACTTACTTCACAATGTTAACAAAAGTCTGTTTCAATATTTTAGTTTTTTAATTCACAAAGTGCCATTGCATTTAGAGTAGGTCAGAGGGACAATGATTTTAAAAATGAATATAATTTTTTCTCATAGAAAAGCACTGAGCCATGGCTACACTTACTGAAAAAAAATATATGCTAGATGCATATACAAAATACATAAGTAAAAGTAATAATTACCAAATACAATTATTATTGTATGCATTGCACATTTAATTATATTATAAACTTATTATAAAGGGTTGGGTGGAAGAGATTACAATAGTCAATAACCCCGCCCTTTAGGTAGGACATAATATAAATATATTTTGTTTATTTTTTTCTTGTTTATATTAATATTATCAACTTTGTATTTTAATTATAGGTATGTTTTACAAATAAAGAGTTTCTAAATAAATAAATTCTTCTCACTTCATAACTCTGGATATTTAATTATTCTAAAATTATGGTAGACATTCGCCACAGAATTTTTGTATTCTAAGTAGGTCACAGCAAGTCAAAATAAAAACGAAAGCAGTTCTAGTGGAAGAAATAAAATTCATTTGAGATTCTTTTGCAAAATTCAAAACAATATATTGTTTGGGTCTTCAAGATTTAGTGTTCTAATGTTTCAGAAAAAAGGATTTATAAGTAACTTTGTATGAAAAAGCTCACCCTTTTGACATAAAGGCTCTTTATATCTTTAACACTGCTATTAGAAATCATTTCATTCTGATTGGACTTGTACTTGAGTTAGAACATCAAAAGCTAATTTTATAATATATGATGAATCTTTCTTTATGATGAATCCTTCTTCATATTTTTTACACTACCATTTACTCTTGGGCAATTTCATAACCATTGTTGATTGATGTATCAAAATGTAAATCTAACCTATGATGTTTCATGTAAGATTCAGTTTACATTTCGTTTGCCTAATGTGTATTTCAGATAATTATGATAATTTTTATTTTTAATGAAAACTCTTTTATTTTAAAAAGTCAAAAGATACCTATTTATTGCTACCATTTTTAAAGATTCTTCTTTTTTATTCTTTATGAACGATATGCTCTATATTCAAACATTGTGTTGAATTTATACCAGTCCAGTAAAATACAGTTGCAATTGTCAGTAATTGAAACATATTAATGATTACTTTTTCAAATTATGTGGAGGCCAAGTTACTTTTTGTAATGAACACTTCATTCAATTTATTTGTAGTCATAGTTCCTTTATTTTAGTGAACAGTTCATTCAATTTATTTGTAGACATAGTTCCTTTATTTTAATGAACACTTCATTCAATTTTAAAACACAAAGCACAACACATGATACAATTGATCACTGTGCACAGCACAAGTACAACAAGTAGAATGGTGGTTATGCCTAGTTCCTTTACCATTTGCTTATCATCTCCACCACTTTCCGAACTGTTTTTATTTCTAACCGTTTTGAGAATAACAGAACTCCGTGAGATTTCGTTGTTTTGCAATAGCTCAGACAAGTTGCTTTGTTTCAGACTGACGTTTGCTGACTTTGTTGCATTGGCATTGTTTCCTAGTTTAATCGTATTTTTTGATTTTTCTTCAGGACTCTTAAAGTGATCGCTCCAGCTATGGTATTTATCAAGTATCTCGCCCAAAATGTCTCTGTTTGATCGATGTAGAGCTTCGCTTCTATCCATCATTTCATTTTCTGATTTCACAAACCACGATCCTTGAAGTTTATACATAGAAAACTTTGAATTTCATTTTAAATACATACCTTTATTGAAAACCACGTATTTTTAAAGTTTTTTTTTAATTTTTGCTATCTGTACTTTTCTATTTGTGGGATATTTAAACGAAAAATATAATGTTTCTTCTAAAAAAATGCATTGTTAATTTTGTACCATTAAAACATAAATATTATAGTGTCGAGAAATTGAAAAATTAACAACAATGAGAGTTTTCCGTTACATTCAAGAGTTTTTTTAAAGAAATGTATTAAAAAACTCCACCGCTCTTGATCAATTCAATTTCCCATGATTTAAACGCTTTCTAATGATGGAATAAAATGTTCATGAAAGTTGATTGTTGGAAACGTCAATTTGGTTTTACATCACACGTTTTTTGTCTGATTCAATTTAAAAAAAATAAATACATAATATATGTATGGCCGTCATTTTGATATTGATACTAAGAAATAAATTGTTGTAAAGTAAGAAAAAATCGAATTAATATCCACCTATAAAATGTTCTTCAAGTAAGAAAGGCTGGGTGAGGTTAATGTGGGTAGCTGGTACGATTCCAAGCGAATGGAGCGTATTTATTATTATTATCTGACCTGGTTGCAGGGTTTTCAGTTGAACCCTTACAATTAACACTACGACGTAGGTAATAAGATCTATTGTGACTAGTGTATTATATTTGGTTGTAACGTCCTGATTGAGAAAGATAATCAGGACGGGGATTTTACCCTCCATTCTCTGGGAATCGTACGAGCTACACCACATTAACCTCACCCAGCCTGGGTAGGCCGAAAATGCCAGCTTCACGTGTTTGGAAGGAACAGAAATTTATTAGAAAAGTCTGCCGCAACCTGGGATCGAACTCGGGATCTCTGGACTACAGGCAGTAGTCTCAACCGTCACGCCACTGAGGGTAAAAGCCTCTTAATTATATGTATTTTTTTATAAAAGTAATCTATTAAATTGAAAGAAAATACTATTTTCTACCCTGATAATTTATTGAACAAGTTGTGAATTTTCTCGATTACAAAACTAGTGTCGCGGAAGTTTTCGTCCTATCAAAAGCAGGTAATAATAATCAACCATTTAAACTTTTTACATGATAAAACTGCTTGTTTTACAGCTTACTTGTCAGAAAAAATGTTCGACTACCATACTTTTTACAATACTTTGCATAGACTTTCAATCTGAATAGGAATCGGTAATAATAGAAAGTAAAACATAGTATCATTATGTAAATAATATGGAAGTCCTCCATAGAGGTGACTTATTATGCTGTCATAATTTCAAATTAATGAAGGAAAAAAAAAAATAAACTGGTAGAAGACTGATCCCTATGATACCTGAAAAACTGATCATAGCGATATGATCAGAATGTACTTACCGGTATTATTCAAATTTTTCGTTGCCATTTCAGCTATTTTTCTCGTTAGTATGTCGACAACATCATCAGTGGATATCAGTTTCTTTCCATGGCCTTCCTCATCAAATTTTGAGATACTTTTAATTGCATCAATTTTTTTGAGAAATTGATTTTTCTTAAAGTCGTCATACATCTTGTCAAAAATTTGACCAGAATGTATATCAGATGTATTTCTTTTTACCATTGAGTGATTTTTCTTTTCAAGCTCTTGAAGTTTTTTTAAAAAATTGTACAAGCGTTTGAGAATCTCTTGTTCTTTTACTTCCCATGTTTTGTGTACGGGTTCATCATATTTGGGCTCTGAATTCTGGCTGCCATTCTGGTTTTGTGGTTTAAAGCTTTTTTTCTCAACTCCCAGTATGGTTTCAGTTGAAACAAATGTCACGGCACTGTTACCCAGATAAAATAAAAGTATAACCCAGCAGATTATCGGATCTCTCATTCTGAATATATCCTAAGTATGGTATTTTATTTTACCAAATAATTAATTTATATTAGAATTTTGTTTACATATTTTTATATCATTAATGACCATGTTTGTTTCTCATCGAGATAATTATGCTTTCCACAGTCAATCACTCAGGATAACTAATTTGCATAAATGACTTGACTATATATTGTAAAATTATCAGTTGATTTCTTTTTTGTAGATTAAAAACACAGCATTTAATTACACAATTTAAAAAAATGTCTTAAAATGCAAGCAAAATACTAGTATCTTACACAAAAAATTTGGATAGGTAATAAAATGGAATTCAATACCGCCAATAATCAAATTGTTCTTGAGGCCAAGAATGCACTGGTATGATGTTTAAGTACCTCTCCTGAGAAAATAGAGATAACTAAATTGGCTGATAGGGTCTCTGGACAGATCCTAGGCCTGGCTTTGGTTTACCATGCTGAAAGACTTATCTGTATATTACTTAAATTAAATATAATATAATTGCAACAACAAAAAAATATGACTGCGTGCCGTCAGGTTTTAATCGAGTTATTTTGCATTAAAATACAGTCAATAGTATTTTCAACAATATTAAAAAAAGTTTTGGGGCGCGCGTAACTTTGTAAAAATTACAAAAATAATTTCTCGAATAATAATATATTGGATTACAGGCAATATTACCACAGACTTTGGTTCCTTCAATGTCGGATATGACTGCGTGCCATCAGATTTTAATCGAGTTTTTTTTTGCCTTAAAATACGGTCAATAGTATTTGAAACAATTTTAAAAAAAATAGGGCGTGCGTGACTTTGTAAAAATTACAAAATTGATTTTAAAAAATATATCGTAATAATAGAACGCAAATGACTACTGCTAGTAGTGTGAATTTTTTTTTTACTCCGCGGGAAAAAATATCTTACTAAAAAAAATCTAGCTCGGTATTAATATCTAGGTATTAATAGCTCGTTGGTAACCTCAGGAACAAGAGTCACAAGATTTTGCCGTACCCTGTAGAAATTTCGATAAAATTTTCAGCAACGTTGGTAGCTTCAGGGACATTAGCTTTTCTTGTTTTTATTCTCTCTGTTTATGTTGTAGAATTTTTAAAATTTGGCGCTTTTACTTTTTTGCTACCTTAACGTATATTACAAAAATATGCCACCTCGGTTTTGCGAGCAAAACCCTCGATTTACTGCACTAGCGCTAATTTGACGAAACCTTTTGAAACTAACGTTCCCGATCCCCGGTTTCGTGTTTTTCAAGATTGGTAGACCTCGGCCTTAGTGTAATGGGAGCAATCAATGTAAACAAAGCACTAAGATACTATACTTTTCCTTCAGGAAAACTTCCTCGAATTTTCGTGACATTGAAAAAGAGTACATTCAGAGAGGAAAAAAAAATCTGTATGAGTTTCAGAAAGAAGTACAAAAATAAAGAAAAAATATGGTTCCTGTGTTTGTGTTTAGTGAGTGAAAAAAGAATCACTTATTCCAAAGCTCAAAATAGCGAAACTTTCCTTTCACCAAACTTTTCTTCGCTACCATAACTACTACTACAAATACTAATGTAATACATCTTCTTGCTTATGTCCTATACGAGCTCCTGATAATAATAATGGAAGGATTTGTTGCCTGAATTCCAAATGACATAAGCTTTGGAGTGGTTGAAAAGCGGTTTGATAGGGGAGAAAAGTGGCTAACGGATTGGAAAAGGACAGCGGGGGAGGTGGTGGGAGAGAAAGAGAGAGAAAGAAAACCTTACTCAAAGAAAGTAAAAAGTTTTTATGGCAAAACTTTCTCACAAGTACAAATGAAAGAGAAGTATGGTGAGAAAGAGAATGAAGGAGAAAAAGAGTGATGGAGAAAGGTGAGCGAGAGAGAGAGATATGGAGAGAAATAAAAGAGAGAGAGATAGAGAGCGATAAAAAAAAATAAGAGTGAGAGTGAAAGATATATGAGGAAGGAAAGATAGGATAATTAAAATGATGATGCCATAGATAAGTAAATGAGAGAAAAAATAGCGTAGCCATTTACACCATCCTTGACCAAGTTTATGATCTAAGGGGAAATTAATAGACAAATTACTTATCAAAAGTCATTGCTAACCGTGGGTTTCCCTATCTTTCAAAGTACGCAATCCCTGACATAGCGCCACAGAGGTATTACAGAAACGTCTATTAATTCCGCCCTAAGTCTATCACTATTTTATGTCGAAGTCTATGTATCCATCTAGCTTGATCGAAAAGGCGTCGGACTTTTAACCTTGAGGTGGGTGGTTCAAGTCCCGGTTTCAGCGTACTCGTATGTTTTGTAGAGGGAGTTTGAGTAGTTGTGACATCACGAAAGTAATTAACACAAATATGATAACTTTAAACTTTTTTATGTCTATCTTTCTTCTACTTTCACTTGCTTTACTTCCATTGCTCTTTACCATTAAGGAAATCTTGCCAAGTTGTATTTACATAGATATGTACTGAGCGAGATATTTTGGTTCTCAAGTCTTTTCCTATGAGTCTTTTTTTCTTTTCAAAACTGTCCTATTTCTCTCTCTATCTCTATCTCTATCTCTATCTCTATCTCTCTGTCTCTTTCTCTCTCTCTCTCTCTCTACCTCTCTCTCTGTCTCTCTGTCAGGCCGGAATCACCCACCCCATATTTAAGGATTACTTGAAGAATAGGAAGCAGATAACCAGAATTGGTACTAATATTAGTTCGGAAAGAAATGTTGAAGTGGGCCTGGTTCAGGGTGGAATAAATTCAGCGACTTGGTTTAATATTTATACACACGATTCTAAATATATACACATGAAAGGAACGCTGCGTATGTTCGCAGATGATAGTTGTATTGTGTCAATCCATGAAGATGTAAAAACGGCAGTTCGAAAAGCACAGGAAGATTTTATTAATTTGCAGAAATATTTCTATAATAATGACATTTATTTAAATGACAAAAAAACTGAAGCTTTGGTCATGGGTTTTAAAAGCAAAAAAATGAACATGCATGAGCTCAAAATATATTGTCATAGTCGGCCATGCCTAACAAGTAAAGCCTATGAAAATCAGTGCGCCTGTCATCAAATAGAGTATAAAGATAATGTTAAATATCTGGGTGTGAATATAGATCGGGACTTTAAAATGAAAGAACATATTACAATCCTCGCTAAAAAAATTCGTATTGTAAAGTATAAAATCCAGAAAGTTAACGCAGATAAGTTCCCACTATCAACGAGAAAAACCATTTACTTTTCACTTGTGGACTCATTATTAAGATACGGGGTAACTCTTTACTCATTTTCCCCACAGTATGTTTTAAATCCATTAAAATCATTACAGAAGAAAGTATTGCAATTTTTGTTCGGCAGTATTAATATACAAAGCCTTACGATAGAACAATTGAATTACTATGTACTACTAGTTATGAATTTTAACAATACAAACTATCGTCAGCTGACCGAACAACCTCACTCACTAAGAACACAAAGATTTAGACGTACCCAAGTATACACAGAATTATACGGAAACCGTATATTAGAATATATCATACCATCATATCTAAATACTTATTGCTCTGATTTTCTAGAAGAAGCAAATTTATGTAGAATCAAAGCTAAAATTAAAGATAGTCTACTTTCAAAACAAAATAATTAATAACTCCTCATGGTAGAACTTTTATATATTTAAAATAAAAGATACTATTAATGTTTAAATAATTATGTTTTGTACTAGATTTTAAGTAAATATTTATTTTACAAGTAAAGGGAAGAGATCCGTCCCCCAAAAAGTTAGCATTAGCTTAGGGGATGTTATTTATGTATATGTACAAAAAAAATAAATATAAATAAATGAAAATGTTCAAAATCAATCAAAATCAATCAATCTCTCTCTCTATCTCTCTCTCTCTCTGTCTCTTTCTCTCTCTCTCTCTCTCTCCCTCTCTCTCTCTCTCTCCCTCCCTCCCTCCCTTAGAAAATTGTACAATTTTTCTCTCCTTTCATTAACTTCCTATTTTGCGGTCCTATACAAAAATACATGTCCCGTGATATCACAAAGGAGTCTATAATAATAATAATTTTGCGCTGAAGTGCGCACGCGCAGGGAGCTGTGCTTGGTCCACTGCTGGTGAAAATGTCGTGTCTGCCTCTAAGATATTATTCTAAGGGGGTGAGGGGCTCCTAGTAAATGTGACCCGTGGGAAAGCTCCCTGAGTTTTGGGTGGAAAACCATCCGCCTTATTAGGAAAAGAAATATTCCTTACTCCCAATTTTCTTAAAATTGTGAAGAATACTCGTATACCATGTGAACCAATCACGAAGAACTATTTCCCCATTATAAATTGGTAGTGATTTTTTTTTTTTTTTTTTTTTTGGAAGTCCTCTCACTATGATACCAAAGCGTACCTATTTATAGAAATACATTTTCGTTCACAGTGTATTTCTATAAATACGCCGTCAGAACTTTTGGCCATTATAAATTGGCAGGTCATCAAAATTGGCAAGAATATACAATGTGAACCAATCACGATGAACTATTTTTCCCATTATAAATTGGCAGTCTATTTTTTTTTTTTTGGAAGTCCTCACTATGATACCATTTATAGAAATACACTGTCGTTCACTGTCATATTGAAAACAAGACGTTATAGGGCACGTTAACCTCAGTTGCTTAACCTCTTTGCTTAACCTCAGTTATCATCATAATTATTGTCATCAATTCATCATATTTCGTTCTCTCTTCATTTTTTCGTTACAAGATACCATCTCCTTATATTCGTTGGAGGTTGGTTGTCCAGTTTTCAAGATGGAAGAAATATTGGCAAATAGTCCAGTCAAACTAGAAATATAAAAGACATTCGTCAGGAGAGGTAGGGTTTGGATGAGTGACAATTCCAATTCAAACCCTCGTAATGCTGACAATTTCTGGCCCCCTTCAGGCCGGGTGAGGTAAATTTGAGTTGCTGGTTTGTGAGTTTCAAGTGGAAAGGTTAAAAAAAAAATCATCTGTACCCTTCGTTTTAATACCTATTATATTTTTGTTTTTTCCCCCTATTGAATGTACCTACCTATTTTATTATTTTTCAAGGTGAGTTTTTCGTATCTTTTCTGATTTCGTAGCAATGAAACAATAGCTACTTGCTTGTGGTCTGTACTGTAAATTGCTCGTATCGTAGTATCTCCCATCTGATGGAAAAGACAATACTTCCACAATAGTTACAAAATATTTCCCATCAATTAATTGTACCAAAATTTTGAATACATTTTTTTTTTTTTTTTGATCCGAACCCTTAGTACACTTGCATATTACTGTTTCTCGTAATTTTTAATTTTTCTTTCCTTGAGTTGCTTTGGAGCATTGAAGGGCAAAATTCAATGGCTCGTAAAAACATTTTTCGGAGATTTTTTTGGGTGATTTTGACTGGACTAAAGAGATATTGGCAAACTACGTGAAAAAGTGTGGGGAAATATATCATATTGAACCCGAGGGATTTTTGTCTCTCTGCCTCGTTTTAGTTTTCCTCCATTTTTCATTTTTTCCCTTCAATCCTTTTTTTTTATCTCTCTCGTTTATTGGAGAGAGACAATGAAATAGAGAAAGAGAGAGGCAGGATTTAGGGAGACAGAGATTTAAGGAGAGTAGAGAGAGAGAGAGAGAGAGAGAGAGAGAGAGAGAGAGAAGAGAGAGAGAGAGAGAAGAGAAAGAGAGATAGAGAAGAGAAAGAGAGATAGAGAGAGAGAGAGAGAGAGAGAGGAAGAGAGAGAGGAGAAGAGAGAAACAGGATTTTAGAGACAGAAAGTTAAGTTGACAGGGTTTTAGAGAGATAGAGAGAGAGAAAAAAGAGAAAGACAGAAGGGATGTGAGACAGAGGAACAGAAATTAGACCCTAGTTTCTTAGACACAGCTGGACTGTGTCTAGGAAACTAGGGTCTAGTACTAGGGTCCTCGTTGTGGCCGCCAACAAACGCCCAAGGACGATCCCTACAGCTCAACTGAGTGTCTCAGCAAACCTCATTCCAGACGACTAGCAAACACCCCACCCATACTAGCTTACATCGGCAGGTGTGTAACTGTTGTACGTTGTTCTATGATTCGTCTGCGTGTTGTGGGATCGTATCGCAATAATTGGACGACACGACATGTTGTGTTTCTATGCGATCATACAATACATGCTGTTTAAGTTTTCGAATTATAAGTTACAAAAACAATAGCTCAGCATTTTCATTACATCAGTCCGGAATAATACAGATGTATTTAAAAAAAAAGAAACATGGAAACTGCGCTTGGTATTTTTTTTTTTTTTGGTTTAAAGTCAATTTGCAACTGCATGGTACACGACCCTCCATTCACAGGAAACTTACAAACCTGCTACCCTCATTGAATATGCCAGCGTCGATGGCGCGTTGAAAGCACGGGTTCTCGTAGGATCATTGAAGTTTAGCAACGTCCAGCGATGTGAAGACTTGGTGATGCTGGCATTGCGGCCCAACCCAAACTGGGTGGGGTTAATTAGGGTAGCAGACTTGTGAGTTTCCTACGAATGGAGGGTAACACCTCCCTTGTGATATGACCATATTGACCATGCAGTTGAGAGCGACGACTCAGATTAAAAAAAAAAAAAAAAACACTTGAATATCCTATTATTTTATTTACACAGTTCAATCTGGATGTTATAAGAGAACTATTTCCAGATCCAATTTACCTCTCTTTAAGGCGATATAACCTTTTCACAAGAGAAACCTGGACACAAGAGCGGAAAATTCCGGTCCCTTGAGTTTTCCTACATCCATGCTTGACTGTACAGTCATGACTATTACATAAATTACAGTAATGATTACTAATGGAAACTTTCTGGCCACATGTTACAGTTAATTGCTTTTGACAACTTATGTCCCCATGACTAATATCACTAATGAGCCATGCTCATGCTGAATTTTCTATAAAACCAGACGGCTGCTAGGAACATATTTTGCTTCTTGCAAATTTGCTGGCATTAGTGAATTTGCAGACGGTTAGCCATTGTTTATTTGTTTTTTTTTTCTGTCTAAAAAGATCGGTCTGTAGATTCTTGTTCTCTTTCTACGTTTTTTCCCACTCAAGTGGGCTTCACATTTCTTGACAGTATTTTCCAATCTATAGAATAAAGCTTTTTTTATTTTTTTTCTTTCATTTATTATTTTTGAACAGGACTAACTAACTCGATCTTGCTGGTCGTCGTGCCCCTACAGTGCTTCTCTTAGACTGTGAAATAGGACCTTGAGTCCCATTTTATCAAGAGGCATTTGAAAGGCGACCATGGTTCTCTATCGGTCAGTTACTGTCGTGAGCTTAATGTTCTGTATGGGTGAGTCCTTTTTTAAAAAGTAATTGTGCCCCGGAACCGCTTTCTCATTACTGCAGGGCAGTTTACCTTTACTCGAATTTTTCGCTCCGTCCGAGATTCGAACCCACAATCTCCGGTTCTGTAAATAATGCTCTTCACCACTAAGCCATGCGTGAGTCTTGAACAAATTGCCAGTTTCCGAGCAGTCTAATTTTGTGTGCGTGTGTGTTTTTTGCTTGAAGTCCCTTTTAACATCCATATTTGTAGGTCATTCGAAACGGGGGTTTTATCCTCCTTTTGGTAAAAACCCATCAGTTAACACATAAAAATAACCGAGCCTGGGTTTGACCGGATAGTTTATTGGACCGAGAATAGCCACCGGCGCGGCGTACCAGGGTTTTTTTTAGATGTATTTTTTGTAGATGACTTTTTTGATATTTTTTTATCTTCCACTAAAAAGTACTTTTATTATTGTTTTGTAAATTATTTTTTACAATCTTTAAAAAACTGCGTAAAAGAAAAAACTGTGATGAATTTGGTTTTGTGTCTGTTTGTTGATTTCATATCGTGCCACGTTGCAACGTGGCAATATCTAAAATCTCCAGACAGAACATAAGCTACTTTACCTACATGGAAACGTTATTTCATTTCAAATGTACCTAATAATATCGAATGCTGCTTTGTTACCTACCTTCGAGTTTTCACCTATTTTAAGTGCTTCTGTCTCAGGAAATAATAAATATATCGTCTTACTTAAACTGCCCGACCCTGACGAATGAGTTCCAGCTAATATAAATTTAAAAACAAAAAAATCAGAATACTCAAAGAAAGAAATACATCAGAATATAACTCACAACATCTAAATATTATATTATATCAGCAATTAAAAAAAAAAATTAGTTCAAATGGTGATTTTAAATTACAATTCTGAAGAAAATTATCAGAATTTTCCGAAATTTTCTAAAATTAACTCACTCTCTCAGGATAAATTAGAAGAGAAAAAAATAGAAATTACCCTTCAAAATGACTTTATTCTCAAAAAATGAAAATCTCTTATCGTTATAAGCAAAAAAACAAGAAGAAAAAATTAAAAAATAGACCGATTTTCATGAAATTCTTTCAGATGCGTCCTGATAAGTCTGATAACGCTTTCTTGCATCTACCTGTCAATTTGCTCTACGACTTACTGTTCTCTAGACATCGCTCTACGACTTACATACATACGAACAGACATTTTCACAAGACTCAATTTTTTGGAAGCATTAGTGTCTAAGTCTAAATTATTGTGAAATTATTGTGAAACAGGATTAGATTATTATACTACTGTTTCCCCATTACTGTTACTACATTTATAACAGAAAGAACTCTTACAATCCCCAAATCTCCCTTTCAACTGTCACACAACACAGTCTGATTGGTTAATTAAACGAAATAACCAATAATCAGGTGCATTGTGTGACGATTTTGGTCAAAATTATTTAAAAAATTAAAAACATTGAATTGTATATTAGTTGTTTAACCATCGTACTTATAAATATAAGAAAAAGTTAATTCTTATTCAAATGGAAATGAATTCATACTATTCGTCTTAGTACAAAAAAATTGTTTTAGTTTCCATTTTTTCATATTTGGAAATGCCTTGCAATCTCTTGAGCAAATTAGTCCTTTTCTTCTCATATTTGAATTAATCCAAAGCCCAGGGTCCCAATTAGGGAATCTAATCCCGGGATTGCAATCCCGGGACTCAATTTTCATTTCGGGATCAGGATTTGGATTTTCAAATCCCGGGATTTGGATTTTCAAATCCCGGGATTTTCGAGATTGACAATTTGCTTACAATTTTAATGATTAAAGAATTATTTCGCTATTAGGATATATATTTTTATATTAGAAACTGTTTCAAGGAATCTAAGGGTCTACTCTAGCACTCTGTGGGAGGGATACGTGAGTCTCCTGAGCATTGACTATGTGCGGCTTATAATGAGAACAGGATTGATCAGTATGACTCAGGAGTGGCTAACTGTCTACAGAATTCCGAACTCAACACGAATGAAAGTGAGATGATCTTTGAACCACCCACAACAAATGCAGTAAGAAAAGAAATTATAAACCTTCTTCAAAAAATTTCAAAAGAAGTGCCTATTTCAGGAGAATCAGATGTAGAAGAAGAGCAAGATGTGGTGGACAATCCTCAAATCTAGCACACCAAGTACACTTCAATCGATTTTGGAAAAAGAAATCGCAAAATCCAAACAGTCAAAACCAATGAGATTGGCAAAACATGACCTAAACACCACATTAAAGAGGGAGATGGCGATGAATGAAAATGGAGGTGATAGAGGTTTACACCTTACACTAGCTAAGAACTATTTTGACAGCATTCCACCAACTAGTGTTGAATCGGAAAGGGCCTTTTCTGCTGCTGGATTCATTCAGAATAAGCTGAGAAGTAGGTTAGGCGATGAAACCATCGATGGCCTTATTTTTCTAAGAGCCTACATTCTTAAGAAGTAGCCCTTACAATTGCTTATGTTTATTAGTTACAGATTCATGTTGGTAGTATTATTTCTTTTCTTTTTTAATTTTTTTAGTATTTTATCTCAGTTAATAACACCCTGTTAGGTTTAAAGCTAATTAAATTACTTGTGTCAGAATTTTATATTGTGTTTGTATTAATATAAATAAAACGTTGCTTATTTCAAATTTTCTTTTAAACAAAATGTTTTCTATTGAATTTCTGAGTATACTATAATTTTAGTCTATAGTAATATATCTTATATAACTCCTTTTATCAAAAATAATAGCGTAAAATGGGGCTCTAAGGGTAAAATGGGGCTCTAACGTAAAAAATTGAAAATTTTACTAATCCCGGGATTGGTCCCGGGATTGATCATTTCTAATCCCGTGATCCCGAAACCAAAATCTAATCCCGGGATTGGATTCCCTAGTCTCAATAGATCTCATTAGGTCGCAATGCTGACTGTTAGGTGTTGCCACTGGAGTGTACAACCACCTCCGGTCTAAGGACTGGCGTCAAACGCCCCCGATCTTTATTTCTAGGTTCTCCTACTCCTCCTCCTACTCCTCACACGGATTTCGGGTGCTTGTTTTCGGAAAAAGGCAGTTTCCAGCTGAAATATTTGCCCCTGGTGAATAACACGTGGGGTCCTGACGCCGTGTATGGACGCGCCGTGCCGCCCATAGAGATAGAAGAGAAGGATTTGGATGACTTCAAAGCCTACATCGAATTTGTTAAGAGAAACATTCTCAGAAATAATGTTTTTGACGAGGCGAACTACTATGCAAGGTGAGACAATTGAGACATAAGTGGGGATATCAGTTTTTTTTCTATTCAAATATTTTTTTTCTTCTTTATTAAATATTAAATTAATATTAGATCTTTTCTGTAACCGATCTCAGTAGCTTGATCAACAAAGTAGTCACCGTGGCCGAGTGAGTTAGTGCGCTAGGCCTTGCACGCACGCTGACCTGGGTTCGATCCCCAGCGGGGCAGGATTTTTTTCTGCTCTGTACTTGGGTGTTCGGGGTCCACTCATACCTCGTGAAGAAAAATGAGTAGCTGCTTTAAAGTTAGTAGCGACCAGTGGCGGAATTATAGGCAAAAATAAGATTTTGGGATATTAAAGATTTAGAAAAGTCCTATAATTCTGCGCTACCCACAAAAATTGTGATATAATAACAAAAAAACATAGCTTGATCAATAACGTGGCTTACTTGTAATTTGGAGGTCGCTGGTTCAGGTTCCAATTAAAGCAAAAATTTAGTAAAAATATTTTGAATAATCGTGATTATCTTTTCTTGTCGAGGGGTTCTGATAGACCGCGTGGGCCCAAGTCCTCTAACAACCAACCGCACTCTTACATGTAGTGACTTGTATACAAATTTAACTTCTCAGCAATTGCTTCCTTTCAGAAATTTAACTTCTCAGCAATTGCTTCCTTAAAATTTCCAATGTTGATTGTTGGTTTCTTAAAATAAAAAAAAAAATCCGTTTTTAGTGGTACAGTAGTTTATTAGCCCACAGCCACTCAGAAGGTTATTTTTTTTCTATTTTTTTTCGCAGCCATGAAACAGCAACTACTCTAACCGCTTCTGATGTATATTCTAGCTTGTTTATCCCGTAGTATGATTCATCTGTGATGTTTGAGAAGTGACACAGTACTTCCCATTTAGGTGCTGAGTTAACTCGAGCGAACCGAAAGGTATCTCTTACAAACAACTGTAACCAAATATTAAATACATTTTTTTCGGTCGGCTTTCGGGATAAAGTATACAGGGTGGGGCAAAAGTCTGGAAACCCCTGAATAACTTTCGAATGGCTTCTTCGGTAAAAATTAAAATTTTGTAAGGTAAACCGGGCTAATAAGACCTTCTTTTAATATCGAGTCGATTTTTGTTACCGGCCCCCATGTCGGGGCCAGGAGGGCCAACTTCATTTTTTTAAATACGAACCCCCACCTTGCGATACATTTTTGGAAAGGTCTTTAAATAAGAAATACATTGGTGCAAATTTTATTTTTTAAATATTAAACTGTTTGCAAATGGCGTCCAACTTTGTGTATGCAGTAAAGTCTGGAAACCCCTGAATATCTTTTGAAAGGGATTTCTCAGTTAATTCAAAATTGTGCACAGTAAGTTGGGGTGATTAGACCTTTCCAAAAATGTATCGCAAGGTGGGGTTTCGTATATAAAAAAATGAAGTTGACCTCCCTGGCCCCGACATGGGGGCCAGTAAAAAAAAAATCGGTCCAATTCTAATATAAGGTCTAATTACCAAAGATTACCGTACACAATTTTAAATTTACTGATAAAGTCCTTTCGAAAGATATTCAGGGGTTTCCAGACTTTACTGCATACACAAAGTTGGGCGCCATTTGCAAACAAATAATATTAAAAAAATAAAATTTGCACCAATGTATTTCATATTTGAAGGCCTTTCCAAAAATGTATCGCAAGGTGGGGGTTCGTATTTAAAAAAATGAAGTTGGCCCCCCTGGCCCCGACATGGGGGCCGGTAACAAAAATCGACCCCACTCTAAAAGAAGGTCTTATTAGCCCGGTTTACCGTACAAAATTTTAAGTTTACCGAAGAAGGCATTCGAAAGTTATTCAGGGGTTTCCAGACTTTTGCCCCACCCTGTATACTGAAGTCCTAACTAAAAGGGAGTTATTGCCCATGGAAATCTCTTCCACCCAACCCTTTCCGTTTTGTTCGCCCACATGGTCACGGAAAGTAACTATTATTTCATTTCGTCTGAAATCTCATTATTTTTCATCTCATCCACCTCAGACTCTACATAAACACAAGAGTGCGGAGAGTGCGCAATCCAGAGATGCTCATTGACACTCTCCTGGAGTTTTATCAGTCCCCAATGAAAGAGCGACATGACAATTTGGGACTCATCATGAAGGTGTTCACCGACATAAGGTCGGGAGAGGTAATGGACCTTTTTTTTCTTGTTTTTTTTTTAAGTTTTACCTTGAAGGTTTTACGTTGAAAAAAAAGGACTGCATGATCAATTGGTCAAAAATATCACATTATCACAACGGGAGTTTCATGTATCTCTCCTCTCCCGGCTTCACTAAGCCTGAGTGCCTTTGATTGGCGGTGGGTAGCGGTAATGTTTATAAATCAACCACCAAGCTCTTACCTACTTCCCCAAGTTCGACATTAATACTATTATCGCCATATTATTATTGCCCTGATAGGACTATTATTTTTTCCCTGCTATGATCAGTGCCATAATGTGGCCAAAACCATAGTGAGAAGATCCCTTGACAAAACGCAGAGAGTTGCGAGACGCTTATGGCAATAAGAACCAAGGGCAAAATTAATGGACAAAATCGACAGCTTTAGTCATTGCTTAGCATCGGTTTTCCCTAGACGGTACGCAATCCGAGTCTTAGCGCCACGGGGATAAGTGGTCATTTCGCCCCGGATTAAATATAAATTAATGTTGGTCTATATAATTATATATTTTGTGTATTTTTTAAAGTTTTTTTTCCCCCTTGTTATTAATTTATTGTGGATTGTTTTGTATGAAGAATAAAGAATAAATAAATAAAAGGTATTACAAAAACGTTTATTAATTTCGCCTCAAATTTGAAATTCGAGACCTATTTTGTATGCAGTATGTTTGGTGATCATGTTTCGTGTTTAATATCTGATCCATTTGATATTTAATAGGTGGTTGATCCGGAACAAATCAATATGGCGGAGAAGATCAAAGGCTGGGCAGAGGCTTTGAGAACTCAAGCTCTCTATATTGCGGCTGTGAGCACGTCCGAACTGGGCTTGAGTTACGATTACTTTGCTAGAAAGAGATCGCAAGAGGTTCTGCCTGATTCAAAAATCAACGCCATTGTAGGTACGTCCTGGTATATTTTTACTATGGTCTACTGATTTTCAACCTTTTCATAGAGCCACATAGGAACATTGGTGTTAATTATTATTATTATCCAACAATTTTGATCAATCTTTATTTACAATATTTTATATACAGGTACAGTGCTATAATTAATGAAAGGTAAACAAAGTTTGATCAAGGGTGGTGATATTGACTTTGGCATTTTCTTCCTTTGAGAATTAATTAGAGCATTTTGAAATAAAAAATTAACTGGAGATTGCTTCAGGTGTAGGTAGGTAGGACAATGTAGATAAAATAGGGCCAAAATTTATTTCAGACTATATTTTGGACAAACTGTCTCTTCTTAGCGGTAACTTTTACAACGCGAAGAGGTATTTTTTAGGCATATTTATTGTGTGATTAAAACAAAAGAGTGTCTGTACTCCAACAGTTATTCTGAGCCTCGGGCCTGAAAGCTTTCTCGATCTTATTATCCTCAAATCTTCCTATCAACTGCACTCTGATTGGGTCATTTGGGAAAACAAAACTTCTGATTGGCTTATTTGAACGAAACTTGACGGTTGAAATGGAAATCTAGGGATTTTGACTGTTTTGAGAGTGAGAGAACTTTTTTGGAATGAGGCACTGGTGCCATTATAATTATTTAGGATTACCAGACTAGCGTCTGATCCTTTACCACTCGACCAATGTATGGTATTTCACACCACTGCTTTTCGCTATTATGTACACTATATGTATAATAAAACTATTACATTCATAGTCACCATACTTGTGATAACAAGAAAGTTGTGACAACCCCTGAAACTCGCCTACCTATTAATAAAATTCACTGTACAACAAGTAACGAACTTGCTGACTATATTGTATGTAGATTCAGCTACAAAAGTTTGTTTATTTTTTCTTTTGATTTTGTATTTCCAGGAGTGATCAAAATTAAGCACATGAATGACACTGGTTATATGATTGTTGACATGAAGCGAGCTTTGACCCCTTTGCCCTTAATTTGGACCAATACACAGAGTGCATCGACTCAATATGGTAAAAAATGAAATAATAAATACCTCTTTTAATTTAGGTTTAACGTCGCTTACGACGGGTCATATTCTCACATTGATTCAAATTGATTTTCCATAAATTCATCAATATCTTTCTCTTCTTACACAGGAAGCCAAACATTTGGGCAATGAAATTGATTTGCCATGAATACATCAATATCTTTCTCTTCTTACGGAGGAAGCCAAATGTTTGTGTAATGAAATTGATTTGCCATGAATACATCAATACCTTTCTCGTCTTACAGAGGAAGCCAAAAGTTTGGGCAATGAAAGCAAATCAATTTCATTAATCTATCTTTCTATATCCTTTATATCTTGATATTCTTGATGTATATCTTTTTCTTCTTACAGAGGTAGCCAAAAGCTTGGGCGATGTCTACAGATACAGGATTATAGGCAGGGATAAGACTTACATTAAGTTTAGAAAAGAGTCTGAAGAGGTCTCCATGAACGCTATCTACATTGAGTTACCTCTCTGCTCGTTTCTTCACACCATGAACTATCAATTCTACCACAAGTTCAGAGCGACCACCATATTCAAACTCTCAGAGGATCAAAACTCGCGTCAGGCCTACATCATGTTCTACGTAAAGCCCATGCGAGTGGACCCGGAGAAAACTTTCTTGGTGTACTTTGAGAGAGGGGATTCTGTGAAAATCTACACGTTTGAACAAGTCGCGGATTTAACTGAGGTGAGTCACCCATTGATCTTCTCAAGTTTTTAACTCACTGAAATTATATATTTCAAAGGTAAAACATTTCATCCAACTCACTACCGAGAGGAAGCTTGCCTCTGATGCTCGAGCTATCTTCTCAAGTAGGTTAGTAGGTAACACCTATTTCAAGTGTCTTATCTATTTGAAAAATACTTCAGCTACTTAAGAGGTCTTACCTACTTGAACAACAATTCCAGCTATTTCAGGTGTACGCATATTACCTATTTGAAATAAAATTCCAAATTTTCAAGGTGTCATATCTAGCTATTTGAAAAACAATTCCAACTATATAAGGTGTCTTACTTATTTAAAGAATCCTAATCTATGTGTGTTACCTATTTGAAAGAATTTCCATCTATTTAAGGTGTCTTACCTATTTTTTTTTTTTTTTTTTTTTTTTTTTTTTTTTTTACTATTTAATGTGTTTTGTCTAATTTGAAAGAAAAAATCCCAACTGCATATTTAAAGTGTCTTTTTGAAAAAAAAAAAAAAAAAAAATGCTAATTATTTTAAGCTATTGCATTTTTTTTCAATGTTTCAAATGATTTCGTTGAACATATTGTCAAACAGTTACAGCTAGCAACCTGTAGCTAAAGGGCCAAGATGTAACTTAACGTATTCAGTTAAGTTAAAAAAAAACTTAGGTAACATATTTTGCTTGCGATGCGGAGAAGAAATATTCAATAATGAATAAAATCCTTTTCAATTTTCATCAAAAATCTATAGGTAAAGTTTTAAGGACCCCAATAAACATGTACCTATACCAAATTTCAACAATTTTGAAAAATCCGGTCGAGAGTTATCACGGAACAGACAGACAGACAAACGAAAGCCAATTTGTCCAGTAGCCAAGTTAAAACAGAACCTCACTGTGTTCGGTTAATAAGTCAAAAATAGACCACTCGTATATTGATCTTATACGAGATTTTGATCTTAAAACCAGTTCAAGTATATTTTATTAAACAGAAAAAAACATTATTTAGAACATCATCATTTGGATGACAATTTTTTTTTTTTTTTTTTTTTTTTTTATGGATGACGTTAAAAACATATCTATTTATATTTATAGACCACTCATTCTCTGCTATCTTAGTATAATTATGTAACATACCTATGTACCTATATTTCTCATTTTTTTACAGGACGAGAGAGCAGATATATTCACGAATTTGGAAAAGATTTTGAACATTGATCAAGAAGAGTTGAGACAGACATTTCAATTTTTTGAGAACGTGAAAATTCTATACATGCAAATAATGAACATTGCCATAGAAAAAAGAAATGAAATGCTAAAAAACAATCGAACCCTTTCGAAGTTGTGAAAAATCGAAGCGATGAGCGCAAGAAAATGTCTGAAAATTTCAAAGTTCACACCCATGTTATTTCTGCATCGGAAAAACTCGGTTAGCATTTTCCGCTCCGGCCGGAATTCGAATCCGCAACTTCAGTAATCAATATTCGCTTAACCACTGAGCCACGGAAATCGGAAAATCAAGGATTGAGATGAGAAAATGAGATTTGAAAATTATTTTGACTCGATTTTTTTATTATTATTTTTTTTTTATTGTCTTTTTAAATATACCCATCAAAGGTTAAATTGTTTCAGAGCCTTTATTTCGTAGCCATAAAATAAATTATAATAATACCCCACTTTTCATTCTTCCCGATTAAGACTATTAAGTCCCGTCATTCCAGTATAAGCTTGAGACGTATTAGTGTGTGGTAAAAATCCCAAATGGCAGGATATTGGGATAACTTGTCATTTCCCGGCTGGGTTTCGAACCAACGACCTTTGGATTCACAGAGTGCCGCCTTTATCAATGAGCTACCGGGAAAGACTTTCTTTAGAGCTAGTTCATCCTGTATTATGCCTCTCCTCTTATCAGCTAAAAGTGACACCACGTGTAGGTAAGCCAGAAATTGTCTAATCCTGTTCTATTGTTTTATTTTATAAATCTCAAAAGTATTTTATAAAAATTATTATAAAATATCAAATAATAAATATTTTTTAAGATATAATTAATATAGTTATTCACATATACATACATACATACCTACGTAAATTATGTACCAACATGGATTTTCGGTCTTTTTTTTTAAGGGTACTTTATTTGTATTTTTATAAATCAAAGAACATTTTATCAAAAACAGCAAAATGAAAGAACATGAAAAAATAAATCTACATTAATAAAAATAAATATAAGTTATAAACATAATATCTAATTATCCATCGATAGTGCGCAGAAAATTTAAGAAAAGTGTTATTATTTTAATAGATATTAATTGATAATTTTCTTTGAAATAAGATATTACATATTATTATTTAGATAATAGGTATTAATGTATTTCCATTATTTTTATACGTATCTTTATAAAAAATTACAACATCTTGAGACTATAAAAATAAATTGTGTAGTTATTTTTACCTAGGTAAAAAAAATATTTGAAGAATTTACCACAGATGAAAAGTCAAGTTTTTTCTCCCAAGGATCGCTATGTAATTCTCTGATATTTATTATTTTTACATAATAAGTATTAAATCATAGTTTTCAAAGCTTTGATTGTGTGAGAGCTTTCAATTTTTGTGTTGATTGCAATCCTAAAACGGGTTTTCCCCAATAAAATCAAAAACTTTACAGGGATCAAGTGAAACGGTCGTTTCGCGAAAGAACACCTCCCAGAAACTACAGTGCTTATACAATTACGAGTATACATTGACAGATCAAATGTTTAATCACTTTTTTTGGTGTAATCTAAGTGATGTGTTAAATTTGACTAGCGTTTTAATTATTTCAAAAAAAAAAAAAAAAAAAAAAAAAAAAAATACAAGAACAAGAACCTTTTAGTAAGCTATGTTCTTCAAGTAACAAAAAAACTCCAAAAATTCCACCATGACTTGGACTTGAACCCACAATCTTCAAATGAGTCCGCGATGTTTAAGTTCCTCTTCACAAGGAAATTTTACAGGGATCACACGAAAAATCAATTTATGTAACCTTTACATAGACTGGTGTGAAACGTGTTCAAACAAAAATTGGGATAAAATTGGTAAACGTTTTGTAATACCTCTGTGGCGCTAAGTTTCAGATTTTTTTTTTTTTTTTTTCCTTTTTTTCTAAGTTTCAGATTGCACACAGCGTTAGATGGGGAAAACCGATGCCTAGCAAAGATTTAAGTTTTCGATTTTGTCTATTAATTTCGCCCTTAGCGCCACAGTAGTTTTACAAAATTGTCTATTCACTCCGCCCTTACAATCCCGACCTTCCGGTTGCAAAACCCCTCCCACGAGTTTAAATACGCCTTCCAATTTACGTTGAAAGCCTTCAGTTTTGAGCGTGTATGCAACCATGCAGTCCCCGTCAAAATGACAGAGATGTACTACGTGACATTTGACACGACATCAGATGTGCGCGTGACGCCTGACGACACGAATCCATTACCGAATACTCTAGGGAAATGTCTTATGGGATTATTATTATTCTAATGTCGCCAGCCTCCGTGGCGTAACGGTTGTCACTACTGCCCGTAGTCCAAAGATCCTGGGTCGATCTCCGGTCGGAGCAGATTTTTCACAGAAAATTCTGTTCCCTCCGTACATGTGAGGCTGCCATTTCCGGCCCTACCCAGGCTGCGTGATGTTAATGCGGGTAGCTGGTATGTTTCCCAGAGAATGGAGGGTAAAACCCCCGTCCTAATCCAGGACGTTAAATCAAATAGAATCGTTGGCATTGGGGAGGGCATTTAGCCGTAAAAATTTTTGCCAAACCAACCAATCTCAACTATGAGGTTGAACAATATCAACCCTGCTTAATCGGGATAAGACAGAGTAAAAGAAGAAGATTATTATTCTAATGTGTTGATGATTATGCATGACCACTATGCCTGCCTGAGTGATAAGGGATATACATCTCCCTTGCCTTTATCTCATATTAGCTTATAATATGTTGCTTTTGGGGTCGGCATTGTTCAACCTCATGGTTGAGGTTAGTAGGGTGGAGCACGTTTTTTTTTATGGCTGGATGCCCTTCCTAACGCCAACGATTCTATTTGGTTTTAACGTCCTGATCTGGACGGGGGTGTTACCCTCCATTCGCTGGGAATCGTACCAGCTACCCACATTAACCTCACCCAGCCTGGGTAGGGCCGGAAATGTCAGCCTCACGTGTTTGGAGGGAACAGAATTTTCTTCGAAAAGTCTGCTCCAACCGGGGATCGGATTTGGGATCTCTGGACTACGGGCAGTAGTCACAACCATTACGCCACTAAGGCTGTCTGAGTGATAGAGGAATGAACTGAAGAAATGAACAACGACCAATGTTCAATATTTATTTGCGAACGAGGTTAACAAAGTGAGTCACTGCCTATCTAACTCGATCGGTACTTGTCCGTTTCTATGTACCTAGGTATGTAGCTGCTATCTTTATGTATGTTTGTAACGCGATAAAATATGTAACTTTGGTCCAATCGATTTGAAACTTTTAATAATAATACAATTTATTGGAAGGTAACTACCAGGTGAGGTTAATGTTCAATACTTTTTCTGCCACCTAACCCTCAGTCTTATTTTTATGTGGTCACAAACTCAAAGTAATGAGGAAAAATTCATGTACTGGGTGGAATTCGAACCAACGGATCCCTACGCTACCTGGATTACCAGAAGAACGCATTTACCACTTGACCACCAGTGCACATTTAGGGTATCTTCCATTCATACTTGGAATTCTCTGTATACTTTTTGCACTACATCATGTTAGTAAGGTCGACCTAGGCTGAAATTTGTAGCAGTATGAGTGGACCCATCAGTATGGCTTATCGCGACAAAAGCTGCAATATTTTTTTCTCTTAATTTACGGTTCCCATGGGGACCCAATATACAAAATAATGAAATACGATAATTTAACATTAAAAAAAAAAAAAAAAATATTAAAATATTATGCATTTATTCAATTTGTCTAATCGAGCTGAAATTTTCAGAGAATGTTCTAGACCCTAGAGTCTAGACAATACATGTGAACTCTAACGCGAGCTCTTATCAGATTGATCAACTAGTTAGTTTTATTTATACATTACTGGTATCCGAGTATCCTTTCAAAGGAAATATCAGTGTGTAATTATACATGTATCTTTATTTATTTATTTATTTACACTTTATTAATAGGACATATTATATTGAACACAAATAATTACAAATTAAAATACAATATAATAGAAAAAAATAAAGAAAGAGTAAATAAATATATAGATACATAATAATTATATGTCCTAACTAAAGGGCGGGGTTATTGCTTTGGCAATCTCTTCCACCCAACCCTCATGTATAATTGTATAAAATGCTACACCCTTTTGTTAGTTGTATTGGGTATAAGAAAAAACAAACAATAAGATCTCGTTTCGCATGCTTTTAACCACTTGAAAGCTGTGGGTAGTAGTCAGCTGAAGTCAACCAGTATTATGTGATTGTAAAAAACAAAAACTGAACTCATTGAACAAAACTGTTCAATGAGTTCAGTGACAACTCCTACTATTCGTGTTTAATTTATGTATATTTTAAAATATTTTTTCTAGTCTTTGTGTTCTATGTTTTAAACCGGTGTTTTAACCTTAACAAATGAAAAATACATCATTTTTTTTCATATAAATTTGTTAATTTTTACCTTTTAACGTATCGCGAGAGTTAATTTTTAAAAATTAATTGTAATATCTGCGTAAATTTTGAAGTTATCAAATATTTCACTATATTCTTGTGATAATAACAACTTCTGTTGCATGATACTGCTCTCATAATAACAACAGTTTAATAATGACAATAACTGTGATAAGGAAAAATATTGATTCTTATCTCTAATGTATCTTGGCTCGTGCATAATACACTGAGTGTGAACTTAACTACGACCTCTTAACCATGTATAATCTACGAAATAAAGGTACAACAAATCGAGTGAATAGTGCTAGATTAATTGTTTCAAATAAACCCACACCAGTTTCTAAATGTAACGCAGCCGCCTCTCGTTCTAAAAGTTCAACCTCCTCTGACCCCTCATCATTACAATGTAATACGAAAACCAATTCACAAGTAATCAAGGCTAACTCAAATAAACATGTTACTAAACCCGTTAACAACACACGCCCCTCGGATTGCGAATCAAGTACGATTTCAATCGTTGAAGAGAAAATCAAGGTGATGGAAGAACAACAGCAAACCCTTATTCAGAAGGTCCAAGAAGTAACATCTGAACTTGAAACGGTTAAATCGAATCGCAATAGCCCTATTCGACACCTGGTACAAGCAAATAAATTTACAAGTGTAGGTACGCAAACTGACGAGTATGAATTGGTTCATATGAAAAACGAGCTAATGAAAAAAACACATGAAATTGAATCTCTTAATTCTAGAATTAAAAATTTAGAGAATATAATAATCAAAAACAATATTTCTCAACCCAAGAACAACTGTTTTCCAACGGTCAATACCCATGTAAATAACAACAAATTCACGTGTTATATGATTGGTGACAGCCACGTGAGAGGGTTGCGTGAGAAGCTCTCACCTCTCCTCCCCAGCAGCTGTACGGTGCAGTCATCCTTCCAGCCAGGAGCTGGCTATCATGAAGTGGCCCAAGTTCACAACAAATCTTCTAACCTAATCACACCAACCGCTCAAGATTATGTCATCATTATGTGCGGAACTAACGATGTGGCATCAACACATTGGGATATCATCAAGAAGGGACTATATGACCTGATAAATAAATTCCAACATTGTCAATCAATTTGTATTTTGGGTGTCCCTTATACAGGGTGGACCAAAAAAAACGTTTACACCCGTTAATGGTAGATTACTGACGACATTTCCAGGCCGGATCTGCAATCCGTTTTTTCGGATTCGCCTTTATAACTGCACAAAGTGATTTTTTGCAACTTTCTGAAAAAGTCCGACTTTGGCTTATTCTTCAGGTCAGAACTTTTTTCCTATTTAAGATGAGTTGATTCTGAATATTTCTGCAGAAAGCCAACAAAATTTCGATGTTTCTAGCTACACTACTTTGTTTTTTACGATTTGGTTTGGCATCTTTTTTGACACCTGAATAGAAAAAAAATTCTCATGTAAGTTTTTTACACTTTGAAACACTCAAGATTTTCCCGAGCAAATTTTGGCACAGACATGGGCAAGTTTGATAAAAGTTGGCGGCCACCCCAAGGATGCTAAAAAATAATTTTACGATTTTTTATCACGTGATCTTCTGGGAAAACGAACCAGGTAAGTCTCAAAAAATGATGTTCAAAATCTTAAAAGTGTTGACCGTGTAGGGTCGTCTTGTACTCAAAGAGTAATTAGCTATTTATGTCTGATAATTATTTTCCTTGGAATTAATTAAAGGCCAGTCAAATGAATGATTGTTTGTTTCTCGATGATAGTTTTCAAGCATATTTTTCTGCATTCTATGAATTATTATTTTTAAACTTCTTGAGTTTTTTTAGTAAAAGTTACATAATAATTATTATTCGGATGCTGAAATGGCAGATTTGCATTTGGCAGACTATGGAGCTGCCAACAGGAACATTTGGGATCACGTGAAAAACATAGTTTACGAAATACCAGTGGAGATGCAAGAGTAGCAGAATCTGGTAGCAAGAATCCTGTTGGCATTTGATGACCTGACAGAAAAACCTGAAATCTTCCGCAACATTAGACGGAACATGATTTGCTGTCTCTGGCGTTCGGACCCGGGTGGGATCTTCCGCATGGCAAGTGACTAGCTTACCACTGAGCTAATCGTGCGCTTCTAATCGTTTCTCATTGAACATACTCAGACAAAATGTTTATTTTTAATACCATTTTGATTATACCCAAATAGTATAAAACATAATAAATTTTTATTCATTTTACAAAATATTATCTTGTTTTTTTTCAGGATTTCTATTAGAAGTTGGCAGTCTGTAAATATTTGTTATTTAATTAGTATTGTTTATGATAGAAGAACCTACCTACATATTTACCTGGCATTATTTTATGAACTCTACTTTCGTTAGGAAAATTCACCAGTTTACTTTCTCTCTTAGGGAAGCATAAGAAAAACCATCCATTATCAAGGCAGTCTCTCAGGGTCTTACATGAATAATAATTATGTGAATTGTGATACCAATAGTATCTGATATAACTCAATTTACATATGGTATTACCTCCAAAAAAACCATAAGTTGTTGGTGTTACAACAAGTCAGATACAGGTATGAATAAAATATTCCTTCAGATTTTTTTTGATAATTAAAAAATATTGATCGCCGGGAATTGAACATCGGTCATGCGACTAATACTCTTAGCACTAGAACATCTAGCTAACACCACTGACAATCTGAAAAGCACGAAAACTATCATTTGAATTTTCCTAAACTGGCTGATGAAGACATGTAAGACCGCGGTATTCAAAAACAGCAATGTAAACAAATTTTGTAAACAATACAAGACGCCCTTACACAGTCTACAGCTAGAAAACTCTTAGGAATTTTGAAGAGTTTTTGGCAAAAATCTAATAATTTTTCCCAGAAGATCACGTGATAAAAAATCGTAAAATTATTTTTTAGCATCCTCGGGGCGGCCGCCAACTTTTATCAAACTTGCCCGTGTCTGTGCCAAAATTTGTTCGGACAAATGTCGAGTGTTTTATTTAGTAAAAAAGTTTTTTCGTGTGTTTTTTTTCTGTTCAGGTGTGAAAAAATATGACAAACCAAACCGTAAAAAACAAAATAGTGTAGCTTAAAACATCGAAATTTTGTTGGCTTTCTGCAGAACTGTTCAGAATCAACTCATCTTAAACAGAAACAAAGCACTGACCCGAAGAATAAGCCAAAGTCGGATTTTTTTTCGAAAGTTACAAAAAATCACTTTGTGCAGTTACGAAGGCGAATCCGAAAAAACGGATTCCAGATCCGGCCTGGAAATGTCGTCAGTAATCTACCATTAACGGGTGTAAACGTTTTTTTGGTCCACCCTGTAGATATAGCAATAGAAAACTTAATTTTCACATAAGCAAACTTAACACAAAAATCAAGCATTACGCATTATCAATGTCAATTTCTAATAATATTTCCTTTTTTGACCCAAATAAATGTTTGAAGCGAAATAACTATGCAACTGATGGGTTACATTTAAACAAAGAAGGGAAAACTAAACTTTGCTTTAAATTGAAAAATGCAGTTTTCAATCTTAAAACAAGCCATGAAGCGTATCCTAAACAAATAAAAAATAATCTTGGTATATTTGATAATAAAGTGGGTAATTATGATCTGATAAGTTTTGATGAACCTAGGGAATCATTTCAACTATGCAGAGACAACCCTGAAAACCAGAGGAACTCTGACCATACTGCTCTCTTCACTAATTATACACAATTATTCCCAGAACTAACACCTGGTCCATCAAACCACACAACACAACATAATTCGGAACCAGACAATCAAAACGGGGAGTCAACTTTCAGCACTCCTAGCCTATCTAATCACATACACAAATTAATCAACAATGGTCCAACATCCAATTACTACACGATAGCTCATGCATGTAACTCAACGGTCTTACCGACCACTAAGCACCACCCATATAAATATAACATAGAGAATCCCGATCTTAGCGCAATATCTCTTAGTCCCATTACATGCATTACCCCAGGATTTAATAGACCAAAAGTTTCAAATTTTCAAAAACTAGGCCAAATCATAGAAACCTGATAGTACTTACCACAGATCAGAGCACCAATCATCATGTTAAAATTTACTACCAGAATGCCCAAAGTATCCGAGGCAAAATTAAAGAATTTATGGTAGGGGCTCTGACCAGTGATAATGACGTCATTATAATTTCTGAATCTTGGTTATCTGATAATATTCTCGATTCTGAATTGGGACTTCATGGCTTTGTTATCTATAGATGTGATAGGGATTACGACAACCGAGTGGAGGATCGCGGCGGTGGTGTTTTGATCCTTTGTAGGCAACATATAAAATCGTGTTTTATGTGTTCAGATAATAAGAATAAATTTGAATCTCTATTCATAAAAATTTGGTTGTGCGGGAAACCTATTTTAATAAATGTATCGTACATACAACCACAAAGTAATTTAGATACATATAATACTCTGGTTTCTTTTATCGAGTCAACTATTCAAAAAGAAAAGAAAAACACAAGCCTCCTAATATCTGGAGATTTCAATCTACCATCAGTTACATGGTCCTCTATAGAGCATAACAAAAACAAGGCTCTTATATATGATGAGCAAAGCCTGTCACCACAGGCCGAAACTATACTGGATTTCACAAAATGTTACAATTTGCATCAGATGAATAATATTAGAAATCAAAATAACAGAATTCTAGATTTAATTTTTAGTAACTTAGACTCGATAAAAATTTCTTCCAGCGATCAACACATTACTTCTGAAAATCCAAACCACCCACTTCTCTCTCTTCAGCTCTACTTACATAAAGACCAAAAACAAAATACACAAGAAGAACCTAAAAGAAAAACCCTTAATTTTAAGAAAGCCAGTTTTGAGCAAATATGCGAGTATTTAAGAAACATAGAATGGGAAAAAGAATTAAAAAATGTAGATCTTAATCTTAATCAATCTGTAGACCGATTTTACAAAATAATCAATAATTCAATATCACTCTATGTCCCTGAAATTACTTATGGCAATTTTAAATTTCCTAAATGGTTCAATAATGAACTCAAGAGCATGATAATTGAAAAGAAAAAAGCTCATATTACATATAAATTTTTAAAAAAGAGATCTGATTATTTAATCTTTGCGGGATTAAGAAAACAGTGTAACATCCTTGCGCACTCACTTTATAGACAACACTGTAAAGAAACCGAAGCAATGCTTCGAGAAGATCCTAAACGTTTTTGGTCTTTTATGTCAGATAAAAAAGTCATCAAAGGATTTCCTTCCGTAATGCACCTAGATAACACTTCAACCTCTGATGATCATGAAATCGCAAATTTTTTTGCTCAAAATTTTACATCGGTATATTCAGGAGAACTTGTTATTCCACCAAAGTTTTCATATGATAGATTTACTCAACTTGAGAATTTAAATCTCAATGAGAAGGATATTTTTTCTTCATTAATAAAACTGAAAGAGAGAGCCCCGGGTGGAGCGGATGAGATCCCCCCCATCTATTTTAAGAAATGTGCCACTCACCTCGCCGGACCTCTGACCTACTTATTCAACCGCTCACTTCAAACAGGTCTGTTTCCAGAGAGATGGAAAACAGCCATCATAACTCCTATACATAAATCAGGCCCTAAGAATGATATAAAAAATTACCGTCCTGTTTCCATCATGTCTATCATTCCTAAACTTTTAGAAAAACTTGTATACAACCAAATTAAAGCTAGTATTAATCCACTGATAATAAATAATCAATACGGATTCATGCCACAGAGATCTACCATGACTAACCTTTTATCATTTAGTAATTATGTCAGTCAAGCATTAGAAACAGGCAGTCAGGTAGATTGTATATATTCCGACTTTTCCAAGGCGTACGACAAAGTTAACCACAATATCCTGGTGTCTAAACTATCCGCCTTGGGAATATCGGGATGCCTGTTGGGGTGGATTCGGAACTTTTTATCAGGACGAAGTCAAATAGTTAAAGTGGGTATTACAAAATCCGACCCTTTCCCTGTACTTTCAGGTTGTATACAGGGTGGCCATTTGTCGGGCCTTTTATTTTCGCTATTTATAAACGATATAGGACAAATTTTCCCCAGCAATATCAATTACTGGATGTTTGCAGACGACCTAAAGTTTGCATTGAAGGTTCGGGGTCAGGACGAGGTGGATAGTATCCAAGCAGTATTGTCGCGTCTTTATCACTGGTGTTCAATGAACTACATGGAATTAAACATCAGCAAATGCCATGTAATAACATTTCATAGAATTCGATCGCCAATTTTAGCATCCTACAACATCAATGGAAAGGCACTGACCAGACGTGAGCGAGTGAGGGATCTGGGGGTCACGTTTGAGAAGGACTTGAGATTTGTATCGCACATCCAAGATATCAGATCCAAAGCTCTTAAAATGCTTGGATTTCTGTACAGAAATACTCAGGACTTCTCGGACGTGGCCACTTTGAAAACTCTATACTTTGCTTACGTCAGATCAGTGCTGGAATATTGCTCTGTTGTATGGACGCCCTTTTATAAATGCCATAGTAGAAGTCTAGAAACAGTACAACACAAATTTTTGAGAGTCGTAGCTTTTAAAACTCACAAAATAATATCTAACCATGACTATAGTGAGATCGAATCCACTCATGACATCTTGACCCTTGAGATCAGGAGGCAGATTAATGATCTCATCTTCCTTCATAAATTAATTAATTCCAACATATTCTGCCCTGATCTCCTGAGTCAGGTGTCAATAAGAGTGCCTATTCGACAAACACGACAAAATACACTGTTCAAGATTTCTACTTTCAAGACAAATACTGATAAATACTCAGCATTACATCGCTGTAAATACCTATGGAATCTTGCCAGTGATGGGGGCGTGGACATCTTCTCGGATACAACTGATAGGATTTTAGAGTTAGATCTTCCTTTTGACTTAAAAGTATGATAGTATAACTGTTTGATCTTCCTTAGTTTAATTTAGTAGTAAGTTTAGTTTAGTAGTAATTAAATTTATGTTTTAAATTTAATGTTATTTTGTATAATGAGTGCTGTATACTCGTAAGATTATGTTAAAAAAAAAAAAAAAAAAAAAAAAAAAAAAAAAACAAATTGATATTGAAACAAGAAATCCTTTCATAACAAAGAAATAAATGGAAATAGAGAGAGAGAGAAGAAAGAAATAGAGATAGATGGAAACACGACTTTTTTAACCAAAATTTTATGTACATATTATTATTATTTTGCTATATATCTCTCTTTCTTTCTTCTTTCCTCAAATTCTTTTTTACATCTCCTTGTTCTTCCTTTTATTTATTCCTTGAATATAACTCTATTTCTGTCTCTTCTTAACTTTCTCCCTATCACTTTCCTACTCTTCTTCTTTCTCTCCCTCCCTATTTTTCCCCCTCCCTTTTTCTCTCTACCTCCCTCTTTTTCTTACTTTTTTCCCCACCTCCACCTCTCTCTCCCCCTCCTCCTTCCTCTCTCCCTGTCTCTCTTCCTCTTTATCTCCCTCTCTCTCTCTCTCTATCTCTCTCTCTCAATCTCTCTCTCTCAATCTCTCTCTCTCAATCTCTCTCTCTCTCTCTCTCTCTCTCTCTCTCTCTCTCTCTCTCTCTCATCTCACTTTTCTTTAAACAAACAAACTTTGACAGTGAAAAAATTCTAAAGTGGTTTTATTTGTTCTTAGAAATGAAAAATTGACGCTTGACATTTTGAAAATTTGCGCCATCAATAAAAAAATCCCTCTTGTTTCCCCTCTTGCTGTCAATTCTCTCTTTCTCTCTCCTTTGGTCTCATTATCAAACTACCCCTCTCAACTCCTTTTAATCGCTCTCTCAGTCTCTCCCTCTCCCTTGCTCTCCCCCAGTCTCATAGAAACATCTTACTCTCTTCTTCACTCCTTAAGATTGGAAGTTTTCAAACCAAAAAGTGCATATTTTCATGCACAATTATGTAGCGGTTAACTAATTTTAATATAAGGATTTTATTTAAACAATATTCTTTACATAAAAATACCTTTTGCCAAAATTGTGCATTTTCATTATTATATACCTACCTATTAATAAATAAATATCCATACCTAATATTTCCAAGTAAGGTCCGACTTTCTGTTCTTGATTTCAGTGGCTAGCCCGCCGGACAAAGCCCCTAGCGAATAACCCAGGGACGATTCTATTTCTCCCTCTCTCTTTCTATCACTCTTTTCCTTCCTCCCTTCTTAAATGTATAAATGTTATATATCTATAAAATAAATAAAATATATGCTTACCAGGCCCCACTTTCTGTTCTTGATTTCAGTGGCTAGCCCGCCCGACAGAGCCCCTAGCGGAGAACCCAGGGACGACTCTGTCATTCGACAGCGGTCCCCCGCCCCTCCCCCTCCTCCCAACCGAAACGGTCAACTCTCCAGTAAGTAACCTTAGTAACCAACCATAGTAATTATGTTTATTTAATAATAACACTCTTTAGTAGAAGGGAAACACCAGGCGAGGTTAATGCTCAAAGCATTTTCTACCACCTAGCCCTCAGAGTCTTATTTTTATGTGGTCACATAATAAAATTGTTGGAAAGAAAAGTTCATGCACTGTGTGGGATTCGAACCTACGGACCCCTACGCTACCTGGATTACCAGACTAGCGCGTCAACCACTTGACTACCAGTGCACGCTTTATTTCTGTATCATGGAGGATTAAGTCGTTACTTTCGTAGAAACTAGTGAAACTACACAATATGGCTACGGTTATTATCTTCAAAGCTCTGTCCCGAAACTGTTCTATACATTACTTTCGGAGAAACTACACAATATGGCTACCGTTATTACCTCCGAAGCTCTATCCCGAAACTGTTCTGTACATTACTTGGGAGAAACTACACAATATGGCTACCGTTAATACCTTCAAAGCTCTACCCCCAAACTATTCTACACATTACTTTGGGTGAAACTATACAAATTGTCTACGGTCATTACCTTCAAAAGCATATAAAGAATACATTTGGAGATACAAGTGATTTACTATAATATATTAATATTTCAAAATTGCCACTTGTATACAATCATGAGGAAGTATTGTGTCCATAATTGGCAGTGTTTTTCATTTCCATGTATAACAGCATTACTGAAAGACTCCATTACTTTTCGACATCCTTTACTATTTATCTCGGGTCGCCTCGTAGCTCGATCAATATGGAGGCCGACTCTAATGGTCGATAGTTCAATTCCCAAGTATGGTAAATATATATACTAACGCAATTTTTATTGATTGTGACATTTGAATGATTGTGACGTCACTGCTGCTTGTTAGATATGAATTCCTAATCATAAACCATTCATAAAGTTAAATGCTCCAGCTTGTATACAGGGTGAGCATAAAGTCTCACCCCACCCCCCCGTATCTCAAGAATTCCCGAATTACAAGAAAACGCAAAAACACGTATCCCTTCGATTTCAGGGGGATTGATTTTCAGCAAAGAAAAATTTGCCTGCACGGCCCCAGTCAGGCTGGCTGGGCATGGACCAACTTTAAAATCTCGAATAAGATTCTATGTCTTCTGGCATATTGTTTTAAAGGTCACATTAAGAGAAGTTCATTACAAAAATTTCAGTGAGCTACGACTTACGGTTCTCGAGATACAGGGTCGGTCGTCCTGCGTGATATCCATATATTTTGACCTATAACTCGTTAACCGTAAATTCCAGAAAAATGAAGTTTGTGGGTAATAACTCCTTATGGCAACCTCTTTCGAACAATTTAAAATTTGATTTGTTTTTTCGTCAAACTTTTTTCGACTTTTCGTCCGTCTGGCTGACAAAACCGAACAAAAACTAACAGAGTATGTCCAGTTATAACTTGTTCGACAGGGCTTACTATAAGGAGTTATTATCAACAAATTTCATTTTTGTATAATTTACGGTCAACGAGTTATAGGTCAAAATATATGGATAATACGCAGGACGTGCGACCCTGTATCTCAAGAACCGTAAGTCGTAGCTCACTGAAATTTATTGTTATGAAATTCTTTTGATGAGACCTTTAAAAAAATATGCCACAAGACATACCATCTTATTTAAGATTTTAAATTTGGTCCATGCCCAGCCTGACTGGGGCCGTGCAGGCAAATTTTTTTTTAGCTGAAAATTAATCCTCTCAAATTCGAAGGGATACGTGTTTTTGCATTTTCTTGTATTTTTAGCCATTCTCGATATACGGGGGGTGGGGTGAGACTTTATGCTCACCCTGTATATGTTGTATACCAGCTTTTATCCTCCATTTCTTCTGTGAGATAGAGCGCCTGAAACAGCTGAATTTTTGCGACAAGAACGAAGCTCTTCTTGCGCCTTCAATTTAATTAAGGAGACGCTAGCATTCATCTCGAAAAGTTTTCAACAAAAGCACTGAGCCGTGCAGAGTCAACGGGAACACACTTGAAACTATCTAATATGCAATATGCAGCAACCACTCCACATGTTCTGTGTACAGGGTGTTTCAAAATTAGTGAAACAATCAACCGAAGCCCGAATTATGAAACAGGACACTATCTCTTAACACAGTGGTAAGCAACTAGGGTGCCGCGGCACCCTGGGGTGTCGTGAGCCACCTTCAAGGGTGCCGCGAGATTTAAAAATCATCATTGAAATTTTGGTGTTTTGGTGTTTTTCATGCAAGAAATGAATGAAAGTTTTTGAGATATTTTGACGAATGTGGATAGTGGAGAACTAAATGGGCCTACTTAGGTGAAATTTTTCATCATCTAAATACTCTCGATACAGGCCTGCAAGGTCCCTCTGACTTTTTACTCTCCTGGGGTGCCGCTGAGCTAAGAGGTCAAAGAAAGGGTGCCGTGATGGAGAAAAGGTTGCGGACCGCTGTCTTAACAAGCTCATTGGTAGGAATTTCAACCAATCACAGAGTATTTATTTCTGCTTTCAAGTGATAGTTTGTTTGGATAAGAAATCCTAGATATTTAATACTGTTTCATAATTCGGCCCTTAATAGTTTCCCCAAGAAATAATTTTTCATAATGTTTTTCAGGCCAAATTTTAAATTATAAGGATCAGGAGGGGTTTGTTTTTTTATTTTATTAGAGTTTAACGTCGTTTTTCAACTGGGTAAAACGACGGGGGTTTTACCCTCCATTCGCAGGAAACTGACAAACTTGCTACCCACATTGACCTCACCCAGCCTGGGTTGGGCCGGAATGCCAGCATCACGAAGTCTTCACCTCACTGGACGTTGCTGAACTTCAGTGATCCTACGAGACCCGGTGCAATTAACGCGGTATCGACGCTGGCCGAGGGGTTTGTTTTGAAGATCGGTCATTCGAGTCCCAAGATCAGCAAAGAATTAATAGAACGAGATTGAGTAGTTGTGATAACTAATTTTTTAGTCAGTTTACTTTTTAAGAGGTTGATAATACATAATATGTACCTCTTAAAAAGTAAACTGACTAAAAAAAAAGTTATTATAATACATACATATAATGTATGATAATGTATAGATCGATAATACATACCTAGATACCTACATATGATTTTTGATGATTGTTTTAAAACCTTTCTTATGTCATATTGATGTTATTTGTTTTCTATTCGTAAATAGAGCTGGGCTCGTGAATTTATTATTATTATAATAATGCATATGTTTGTAAAATTTGTAGGTAGATTTGTTTTTATTTGTTTTATAGTATCACAAAGTTTGAGGGTAGCGCAGTACAAGCTTCTCAATCAATTGCAGGAGTAACTCATTTCTTTCACCGAAGCTCAAAGAACAAAAAAAATCTTCTTTTTTTTCTTTGTTCTTTCTAAGCGCTTTAACCTTGTTTTAAACAGTATATTTCTATGTGTTATGTACCATCGTGAGAACTTTAGCTTTTTCTTTATAAGCCATTATTATCTGATCTGGTTGCAGGGTTTTCAGTGAAACTCTAACAATTAACACTGCAATCTAATGATATCTATTGTGACCACTTGATGTATTTGGTTTTAACGTCCTGATTGAGATAGATAGTCAGGACGTAGGTTTTACCCTCCATTCGATAGGAATCGTACCAACTACCCACATTAACCTCACCCAGCCTGGGTAGGGCCGGAAATGCCAGTCTCACGTGTTTGGAGGGAACAGAAATTTCTTCGAAAAGTCTGCTCCTACCGGGGATCGAACTTGGGATCTCTGGACTACGGGCAGTAGCCACAACCATTACGCCACGGAGTCTGGAACTAGCCCTAGCTTGTTAGGTTTGGCTAGTGCATGCTCTGTTTATAGTTCTTTAGAGAGGCACTGATCTTCTCCTTGTTTAATGTCTTCCAGCCAGATCTCTAGCCATTCTGGATAAAAGAGAATTATTTTGCCCACATCCTGTGGACATATTTCGTCTTTGGCAAATATTCCATGCATCCTAGAAGGCAGAATTCATAAAGGAAGTACAGGCAGGCTGAGAAATTCTGCTTCCCTACAAGGCTTTGCTGATGTCATCGCAGTATATGTATTTCACATGCCTTTTACTATAAGCATTTAACTAAAATGAAGTTGTGAAATAGTTTTAAAAAAGTACTCAAAGGGCTGTAAAGTGACCTCTGAGCTTTATTGTGAGAATATTTGGTGTAGTAAGAATATTATGTCATTTCCAATTTTTATCTATTTACTACATGTATTTAGGTATGTATAATATATAGTCTGTCCCGGTAGCTCAGTGGTAAAGGCGGCACTCTGTGAATCCAGAGATTCCAGAGGTCTTGGGTTCGAAACCCAGCCGGGACATGACAAGTTGAAGAAAAAAGATTAAATGGGATTATAAAAAAGTTATCCTCCCATTTGGGATTTTTACCACATAATAATATGTCTTGGGTTTACTGCTGGAATAATGGGACTTTAATAGTCCTAATCGGGCAGTATAAATAAGGCGATATTATTCTTATTATATTTAGCAAAACATTGTAGGTACACCTGATCAAACATCTAAATGAAACAGTATTATTGCGTGAATAAATGGCGTTCTTCACATTTGGGCTGAGGCGATTGACAGTCATATACACAACCAAAATGAAATTTTGTTTTTTTCAATAGTATTAATTGTGATCACCCCCCCTTTTCTTTTGTTCTCAGAGCAAGGCTCTCTGACGATAGTTCGCCGCAGCAGCACAAAGAAGTCCCTGACCCGGGGCTCGAGCCTGTGTTCCGTGGATGACGAGTCTCTGGACTCGGTGGATCTGGCCACTGACAACCTGCCTGCTGTTGATACTCCCGACGCCTGCGACAAAGCCGCGTTACGGTAAGCATTCATGTTTAATCATCACTTTATTATCAAAGGTTCAGTACATCACAACGATGGGAAACTAGTTCAACATAGTATGTATAAATCTAAAAACAGTTACAATCGGTGGTTACAGTACAATGGAATAATCTTCACTCGTTAAGCACCTTCCTGATGATTGACGTGGTGGACAGGATGACGGAAAATTGTGCTTTCTTGATGACAGCTTCTGGGTTCCTGATACAGAGTTTCTTCAGGTTATAATCGGTGTTTTTGTGGACAAGACCGTTTGTAGAGATGACAATAGGAAGTACAAACACTTCATTCAGTTGATACATATTTTTTAGTTGGTGTTTTAAGTCTTTGTACTTCATTATCTTCTCTGTATATCCCGAATGAATGTTGTCATCAAGAGGTATTTTCACGTCAATAATCATGGCTTTTTTCTCCTCTTTATTCATTAATAAAATGTCTGGTCTGTTGCTAAGAAGATTGTGCTCGGTTTGAATTGACATATCCCACAGTAATTTGTACTTGGTATCTTCTTCAACAGTAGCCGGTTTGTACTTATAATAAGGCTGGGTTATAATAATCTCTGCCATCAAACCTCTTTGCCAGTCTGATGTGTAGTTATCGTGTTCTACATTTTTCAGAAATAAGGCCTTACAGCTATTACATAAGGCCTTACAGACCTCTATTAGATCTATTGTGACCAGTTTGACTTGCTCAGACTCCTAGTTGTTGTGATACCATTACATCTGACTAAATAATACCATTACATCTGACGAAATGTGATACCATTACCATCTGACTATGCGCAAGGACCTTAGTGATCTATATTTTGCAATTGGAAATAATAGACTCCTTCATGATCGGATCCTCCTGGAACCAGTAAGCGTACCTGAGGACCGTCCCAGCCCCTGTATCAGTGGAGGGGTCATACACCTGCACCTCCAGGAAGACGTAGGCCGTGTTCATGACGAAACCCTTGGGGGCCCCATTCACTCTGGGGCTGTACGAGGACCGGCGAACATACAGCACCTGACACGCCGGCGTTTTGGCGTTGTCCGCCACGATGTAAACACAGCTGGGTTTCATCTCAATGGTGATGTTCATGTTGTCAAAACCTGCTGTCAGCTCCAATTCGGTGATGTTGGGCGTCAAGTTGTCTTCGAACCCGTGGAAGTAGTTCGTCTCCAGGTACTGTACGATTTTCTGGCTGCAACGGGTGTCGTTCTTCTCCAGACAGATGTGTGATGTGCTCATGGGTGTTTTAGGGAAAGGCGCGGTTAGGTTGGAGTAGTCTGGGGTCACCCAATGAAGGCCTCTTTCACCACTCGCGTCGATCACTGAAAATTCAGGTAGTTATGTCAACAACAACAAAAACAGAGTAGATTGCATTAAAAAGTAAATGATGTGTGCAAATGTAATGGGCTTGTGTTTGAATCCTGGTCGGAGGACAGTTTTTGAGCGGTGTCAGGGTAAGCAAGTATTAAAATTTTGGAGTTGTGGATCATTTGGATGTGAAAGGGAAAAACAAATTTATGTGTTATGTAATAATAAAAAGGAGTATTATTTATCTGTGGTGATGCATGAGGCCTCTTTGCAATTTTTGTGGGTAGCGTAGTATTACGAAGTGCCTCCTACACTTTTCAAATTCTATATTAAATTAACTTCTAACACATTTTGAGCCACTCCGCTCATAATGAGAGACAGCATAGTATTCTGAGAGGCCGCGTCTCTCCTAATAAGCGACATTAGATTTAACTTTCAAGCAAGCAAGTCGTTATCGGGGAGGAACTCAACGGGAAGCAAGTCGGTAAGGTCAAAACCATGACCAGGAAGGAAGTCGGTAAAAAAAAGTTCGATGGGAAGGAACTCGGTTTCTCCCGAAAAATTGCTGCCCCGCTGGGGATCGAACCCAGGTCACCATGCGTGCAATCCTAGTGCGCAAACTCACTTAGTCCCGGTGACTATTTATATAATTATTATGTAATTATTTCGCAAACTATTTTGCCTTTTTTTAATTTTTCTATATTACAGTCTTCTCTTAATCCATGAAGCGTCCGTGTTCATCGCGATGTATTTCATCTTTTAGATAAGAGTGACTCAGCTTCTTTTACCATTCATAGAGGTACTTGAAATTTTGATGTTGAAAATTTAGAAATTCGAGCGCAGGACTTGCAGCCATACCGGCGCGTGCCTGGCTCGAAACACTTATAATGAAAACTAAAATCATAGGTATACTGCACTTATGTTAACGGTATTGGCAGAAAAAACTTCATATTAATTTTCATTCGTTGAGTTGCAACAAATTTTCAATTAAGTTAAAATATGTAAAAAAAAGTGTGTATTTCATTTTAAAATTAATTTATTCCCTCGATCATTTTTCCCCACACTTCCCTATAGTTAATGTTTGTATTTTTATCAAACTTCAAAGGCAACGTAAATCGAAATAAAAATGGAATCCAGGGTTCTTTGAAAACGAAAAACTTAATCTAGACTGTATAATGTGTATTAATCGCATGACAACATCAAACATTTGATGAAATTAAATAAGAGTATGGCCCCAATTTTTTTTTTTTTTTTTTTTTTTTTCCATACAGCCAATGGTCCGAATTGATGGAGGCCACAACAGTCAAGGTATCCAGGATTTTTTTTTTCGGTAGAGAGGGGGTCCAAAATTGAAATTTGATGCTCATGAAGAAACGAAGGTTTTTCGTTTTTTTTTTTACCTTTTTATAAAAAGATAACTCTGCCCCCGAAGGCCGGAACCGCTTTCGCATTACTTCAGGGCACATTACTTCGCAGTCCTTATTGAAGGATTTTTATGATTTTTTTTTAGATTTCGGGGGGTTTTCAGCGAATAAAGGGTGATACCCACGTTGTAATGTGACCATGCAGTTGGAAGCGACATTCAACCAAAATCTTACATTTTGTTGTCTCCTGTAAATTGGTCATGTACCGTAAATATACAGTACCTCACGGTACTTATTATTATTATTATTAAAATGAAGGCAATCTCTTCCACCCAACCCCACTCACCACTCGCGGGCCAGTCCGCCTGTTCTCGCTGTCCGAAAGCCGACTTCTCCAGCACCTTGCGATGCACCTCGACGATATCATACACGTCGCTAGCGGTGGTTCCGTTGACGCCTCCTGTGGCGTTGGCGCCATTCTGGAGCGTGTAGTAGACCTCCATCCAAGTGGTCGCTGTCGTTTTGACGCCGACGCAGGCCTTGTACTTGAGGCGACAGCAGGGGATGGGCCGAGGTGCGGACGACGGGTCCGGGAACGCTAGTTTGTACCTGGGGAATTTCAAATTCCTGACAGACGCATTCGACACCCTGTCACTAAACCGCAAAACTTTACAAGTGCTCAGCGAAAACATGATAAAAAACTCCATATATATCCTCCATCACCACATAATATATGGAGTATGATTGAAACTGAAATTGGAAAGAAGAAATTAAAGAATAAATGAAGAAAAAAAAATTAGAAAAACCCCCAACATTGAGAAAGCTAATATCTTCTGGATTGTTGAGTATGCTGTGTATTAGCAATCCACCAAAGGTAGACAGCCGCGATTGTATTTATTTAAAATATATGAACAATTTGTTTCTCTCGCCTTATCAGTCGCGGGAAGCATCGGAATACTTCGGCCACCTAGGCGAAGATCAAGGAATTACCTATTCTAAAAGTCAATTTTGCTAATTCTAAAACTCGGCATTAAGTCCAAATGCCAAAGGCATTATCACCACCCTTGATCAAACTTTGTTTATATTTAATTAATTATACCTTTTGACTGTACCTGTATATAAATAATTGTAAATAAAGATTGATCTAAATTGTTGAATAATAATAAGTCCATTGAAGTATTCCGGCCAAAGAAAAGTGATCGACGTATTGGTTTTCCTCGAAAAAAAAAAAACGTTGTTCCTTTCTGTGAAAGTAAAATTAAATAAACAAATATAATTATGCGCTACCCACTAATAACATAAAGAACATATGCCTTCACAGGCGAAACATGTCTTATTCCCTTAAATAAACCAATAAATTATTACAAAAGTGAAGTTAGTAAAAATTACTTTAATTGTTCTCATTTATTAAAATGGACCTTCACAAAATTACTGAGTCATCCATCCAGATAAAGAACATACATTTATTTACTTATTTTAATGGTTAAAAACAAGAGACGTACATCAGGCATTCGGCTCCGTTGAATTCCGGACAGCTTTGCTTCAACGTTTCGGTGCAGGCCTTGACCCCCTCATTAGTGAACTTGCCGCCCCCATCGACAGCACAGATGGGGGCTTGGATGAGGATGGTGTTCTTCAGTTTGGTGCAAGGCTTACAGTTCAGGTCACTCGATGGGTAGTTGCTACTGCAGAGAACACCTGCGGTAATTATTATTATTTTAGCATGGTATTTTTCGGCCCTACCCACAGGCTGGGTGAGGTTGATGTGGGTAGCTGGTATGAATTCCAGCGAATGGAGTGTGAAAATTTCGTCCTGACTATCTCAAATCAGGATGCTAAAACCAAATAGAATTAGCGGACATGAAAGGAGTTTAGACATTGGATCTAGGCGTCCATAATTTAATTATATTCCTGTCATCACTATGATATGCCTATCTCACGGACACGGAATTATTATTGACGTGGTATTTACTTTTTTTTCTTCTTTTTTTTCGAGGGGTGAGGTTGACGTCAGTTTCAACTGTATGGTCCTAACACGACAAGGTTTCACTGGAAACTCTCAAAGTAGCTACTCAAACTAACCTCACCCAGCCTGAGTGGGGTCGGAAGGAGCCAGCATCACGCGGCTTCCAATTTGAACGGTCAACCATCCAAGTCTTACGCTCGCTTGACGTTTCTTAACTTCAGAGTCAGAACGAGAACTTCTGTATTCAACTTGCCATCAAGGTGACACTGTTATAGCATTCATATTTTATAGAAGTCAGCAACTGATGACACCTCATACTTACCTGGTACTACAAACAATAGACCCTGGACCATTCCAAAAACTTTACCTGCACTCAATTTTTTATGCATTTTAGCTTAAATTTGTGTTATTCATAAAAATAAAATAATAATAATTAATTCGTTTATTTTTTTAAACTTTGTAAAATATTGTGACAAGACAGTTACTGAATTTTTTGTGAAGTTAAATTTTCGTGATATACATTGCTGTAAAAAACTCTGAGATTTATCTACGAAAGGCAATTATTTATAATTTTAATCTCTTTTAATTATTTATATTTTGTGGAATATAATAGTTTAAATTATTATTAAAAAAAAAAAAAACTGAACAAAAATCATAAAATTGGTCTTCTAAAATCGTTATTGCTGATCAAATAGGCTCATTTTTAATTTGTGTTGTTCAATTATTTTCACATACATCATCTAATATCATTATAGCCCATGTATGTCTCTGTAGATCCATCTGTTCAAATAAGCTGTTGAACTATTGATAAAATTAGTTTTTAATCGGTAAAAAAATATACTACCTTTTATCATGGAAACATTACTTCTTCGTCAATATACGTAGTTTATTTTATAACTGTACCTAGCGATAAGAAACTATAGACTTTCCAAAGAGACCGATATACAGACTGACAAAAAACCAAAGTTGCTTAGGAGGTTACGATGTGTCCAAATACCTAGGTAGGAAGATGTGTTTTTGAAAGAAAAAAAAAAAAACAGTGAAAATGCAATAACTTCTGATACAATCGGCAGTAATACTCTGACGAGGCGCAATTATCTACACTTGAGAGCAACAAAAGCGAATCAAACTTTTTCCTCCACCAAATCTGCGATATCTTCGAAATTACTATTTCTATCGAGTCGTAAGATAACTCAAAATGCTGTAAATTTTGTTTTCTACAATTTCATAATTTGATTCTTAAAAAAACACCTACCAGAAGCCGTAAAATTCAAATTTTCCTACAGGGTGTCAAAAAAGAAGAAAAACATGATTTTTTTATGTTTAACAAAAGAAGTTATAACATGGGAAATCAACAAGATTCATTCGTAACAATGGTGAATCAGTATTTTTTGTTGTCTCCCCGAGCTCTAATCACAGCATTCATTCGATTTGGCATTGACTGGATCAAAATAACCACAATATCTTGGGGCAACCTCTACCATTCTTCGGTGAGGGCGATCTTGAGCTCTGCTACAGTCTGGGGAGCCGGTATTCTGCCTCAAACACTTCGTTTGAGTCGGTCTCAAAGATCCTCGATCGGGTTGAGGTCGGGACTAAGAGAGGGCCAGTCCAAAGTGTCAATATTCTCCTCATCCAGGAACTCCCGAACACAATTAGCCGCATGTGGGCGGGCATTGTCGTGCCTGAGGAGGAACTGGTCGCCCATACTTTGAGCGAGAGGAACAACATGGGTCTGCAGGACTTCGAGAAGCTGGAATTCAACCAAAGAGTGCTTCAAATGAACCCAAACTCTCCAGAGAGCACAGGGAAAGGAGACTCAGATTCGCCATAGAACACGTGGATTGGATACCCCAGCAATGGCGCTCTGTTCTCTTCACTGATGAATGCCGGGTGTGTTTGTTTGGTAATGACAGAAGGTAAAGAGTCTATAAAAGAGCGGGAGAAAGGTATGCTGAGTGATGCATCACAGAAACTGTCAGTTTCGGCGGTGGTTCCTGTATGGTGCAGGGTAGGATTTCAACTGAAAAAAAGACTGAATTGGTTTTCACCACATGCGGTGCGGGAGGTGACCTGAACAGTCAGCGATACATTGATAACATCCTGCAGACCCATGTGGTTCCTCCCGCTCAAAGTATGGGCGACCAGTTCCTCCTCAGGCACGACAATGCCCGCCCACATGCGGCTAATTGTGTTCGGGAGTTCCTGGATGAGGAGAATATTGACACTTTGGACTGGTCCTCTCTTAGTCCCGACCTCAACCCGATCGAGGATCTTTGAGACCGACTCAAACGAAGTGTTTGAAGCAGAATACCGGCTCCCCAGACTGTAGCAGAGCTCAAGATCGCCCTCACCGAAGAATGGTAGAGGTTGCCCCAAGATATTGTGGTTATTTTGATCCAGTCAATGCCAAATCGAATGAATGCTGTGATTAGAGCTCGGGGAGACAACAAAAAATACTGATTCACCATTGTTACGAATGAATCTTGTTGATTTCCCATGTTATAACTTCTTTTGTTAAACATAAAAAAATCATGTTTTTCTTCTTTTTTGACACCCTGTAGGAAAATTTGAATTTTACGGCTTCTGGTAGGTGTTTTTTTTAAGAATCAAATTATGAAATTGTAGAAAACAAAATTTACAGCATTTTGAGATATATTACGACTCGATAGAAATAGTAATTTCGAAGATATCGCAGATTTGGTGGAGGAAAAAGTTTGATTCGCTTTTGTTGCTCTCAAGTGTATAATAGAAATGGTATTTAATCAAATAATTATGTATCAGCCAATGGTACATGGTAAATTTAAAATGTTATCTTTGGTATAATCATAGTAAAAAAGCCTCATCAAGCCCTTGGTTCATAGGAAATGTGCCAAGTATGGCCGCCGCATTGCCTCTTTGGACTGCAATAGCAAGTCTTTGTTTGAAGTAATTGCAGATTTTATGTCACCTATCACTTCAATCAAACGTCCTCCCACCTCTTTGACCAGAAGTTGTACGGATGCTCCCCACGGGCCGAGGGTTTCGAAGGCCAGGGGAATGAAAAGGAAATTCTGCATCATGATATTTTCGTACTTGTTTCTCTTACGTATCATGGTTACTAACAGAGCGCACGAATAGTTCAGTAGTTAAGTACTCGCTTGCCACGCGGGAGGTCCCGGGTTCGAACCCCCGCGCCGACAAATATTTGTTTTCAAAACTTGGTGACAATTGTTTACCTTCCGGTGCGCTCGTGTTGACCCAGCATCTAACTATGAATTATTGTGTAATTTTTCGCTCATCGGAGGGTATGCATACTACGGGATGGGCAGGCTACAACGCAGACCACAAGCGTCTACAGTAGCTCCTATTTCATTACTACGAAATAAAAATAAAAAAAAATCAGCGTCACGTTTTACACGAGTGGCTATTGGGATTACATTTTCTTAATATGGATTTAACGTTGCTTTCATCTGGATGGTCACATCACAACGGTGGTCTCGGCGTCTTTGCAAAAAGAAGAGGGAGGCTCACCTTGCTAGGCGCTCTTTCCAGGCTGCAGCAGAACCCGCCGAACGAGAGACCAGGAGAGGTCGCTGAAAATCTGGAAGAGTTGGGTGGAAGAGATTGCCTAAGGCAATAACTCCGCCCTTTAGTTAGGACATATATTATGTATATATTTCTTTATTTTTTCTTTATTTTTTTTTCTGTTATATTGTATATTGTATTTTCATTTGTAATGATTTGTATTGTATATGTCCTATTACCTAATAAAGTGTAAATAAATAAATAAAAATAAAATCTGCACTCTCCCAGCACAAGGCATCTGTCCGACGAGCCAAAGCGAGATCTTGGGAGCGAGCTGTGCACGAGAGCATTACGAGCAATCCTTTTGGATGGCTCTACAAACTCTCAGCCGGTAAGCTTCATCCAGGATTGACGCCCAGGATTGACGTCTTGTGATGTCTTGCGCTGACAGTCTAAATGAAACACTACTTCAGTCAGTGACAACTGACGACAGCGCCCACTCTATCTCCATCTGCGACACAGCGAGGATCTACCTCGGCACCATGATCCCGTCAGATGCTGCCTCGCCCGATCTGATCTCCATTGGCGCCTCGGAAAACCTCAGTGTTTAGTACTAAAAACCAGTTCCCCTTTATCCTATCCTATTGCGTTCAACACCGTGTGTCGGCGACCTAACTTACTAACCACCACGAGTGTCGTCGACTTTCGCCTTCTACCAAAGTGCAACTCGCATTCGGAGATCGTTAGCAAGTTTGTGGTACCTACTGCATGAGGTACCTAACGCAAGGAGGCAATCAGTCAGTCGTAATTCGTTATCCGAAAGTATCGTGTAAGTGATCCCCTTATCTCTATCTTGGGTATTCATCTATCGCAATAAAAATTGCAATTTTTGAAATTCATGTTGCACTTTTCGCTGGCTGAAAGTACATGAAATGCATAGGATTTATGTTTTCCGTAACCTTACACTCTGCCGGGCTGTCTCTTTCTTTGTATAGGCGTTCTTCACACCTCGGCCGAGTTGTTTGATCTGAACATCTTTTTGTGAAAACCGCGAAAGATAATATTTGAGCGCTAACGTATCCTGCTAAAGTCCCAACACCCAGTGATGTGCAGTTAACCCACGCTGAGGTCAATGCTAAGGCGGGTCAAGCTTAACAAGGCTCCAGGACTGCACAGTATTCCGGGTTCTTCAATCAGGAAGACCATCCACAATTCCACATCTTCGGACCAATCATGCTGGCCATCACCAACCAGTATTTGGATCTCTGCTACTTCCCGTCTGCTGAGAAAGAGTCACTTCTTCGTCACATACCCAAGAGAGCTGATAGAGAACCCGCCTTGATCAAGTCTCACCGGCCGCTCACATTCCTGCAGGAATTCTCCAAAGTCTTGGAGAGATTGATCAGAGGCACGATATACAGCTCCGTCCCGGGAAGAGTATACTCTCCCTCGCAGTTTAGGTTTGTTGCAGGGTCCAACACCACCAAGACGCTGATTGCCGACCTCATGAGGACGGCCTAGATCTGCGACCAGCCCAACATAATAATAATGATCTTTTTTTTAACTTTTGTAAATACATTTTGGTGTTCCTATGAAGTACTAGTGTACTTTTCTGGAACTTTTCAATCTTCATCTTCTTTCCTCTTTGTTTCCATTTTCTTTCTTCTATTTTTTTCTGTTGTTGTTGTTTTTTTTTTCTCTTTTTTTCTTTTTTTTTGTCATGATCGCTGCCATGGTGGACATCGTGGGAGCCTCCGATAACGTGCGCTGGAATATTATCCTCACATTTCCTCCTTCCATGTGCTCCACCACTTCAAATTCGGCACCGCGACGTTATTTTCATGTGAAAGCAATTTCATTAAGCCCATCTATCAAAACTTTTATCCCCATAATCTCTCTTCCCTAAAATTGCATATTGGTTTTTCAGCTCTATTATCCCCCCTCTCTTTTATCTCTTTCTCCCTCTCTTCTCTCTCCTATCTCTTTCTCCTGTATAAAATTAAAATGAAATTTTATAATTTAATAACTTCTTCAATGCATCAGCATATATTTAGATTATAATAAGTAAGAGAGGAGTATACCTTCTAACAAGATAACTTTTGAAGGTAATATTTAAGTACATAATTATATTTATTTGATGAAATAAAGTTTGATGTAAATATTAAAAAATCCTCTCTTTTTCCATTGTCTATATCTCTTTCTCTTTTTTTTTTTTTTTTTTTTTTTTTTTTTTTTAAATAATGTAATAATGTATATTTATTTTAGTTTTTCATTACAATTTCTTTTCATTACTCTTCTCTTTCTCTTTTCTCTTTCTCTTTCTCTTTCTCTTTCCTCTCTTTCTCTTTCTCTCTCTTTCTCTCTCTTCTCTTTTCTCTTCTTTCTCTTTCTCTTTCTCTTTCTCTTTCTCTTTCTCTTTCCTCTTTCCCTCTTTCTCTTTCTCTTTCTCTTTCTCTTTCTCTTTCTCTTTCTCTTTCTCTTTCTCTTTCTCTTCTCTTCTCTTTCTCTTTCTCTTTCTCTCTTTTCTCTTTCCTCTTTCTCTTTCTCTTTTCTTTCTCTTTCTCTTTCTCTTTCTCTTTCTCTTTCTCTCTTTCTCTTCTCTTTCTTTTCTCTCTCTTCTCTTCTCTTCTCCATATCCTTCTCCTTCCCTCTCCCTTCTTCCTTTCAACCCCTCTCTCATCCTTGCTTAATGAAACAGGTTGAAAGAGCTAATCAACTGGTTTGTTTTTTGTATATTATGAAACAGGTTTAGATTTGAAACAGGATTAGATTATTAAGGCCCAAACTATACCTTAACACGCTCTCTGGTGGGAATGCCAAACCAATCACAGCGCATTTATATCAGCTGTTAAGTGATAGTGTGGCTGTATGGAATGACCTTGCCTTAAAAAAAAAGTGATAGTGGCTTCTTTAATAATATCTAGATATTTAATCCTGTTTGATATACTGTCCCGTATCTTTAAATTTTAAGTAACTGGAAGAGAATGCCATTGGCATTAGCACCGCCCTTGATCAAGTTTTGAATTATTAATTTCAATTTCTACGTATAATATATTCTATGTGAATTGTAAAAGTAAACTTCATTCTGTGTTGCAGGTTGCGTTGTCTATTGCGTCAACTTAAAAAAGGCGAAATATCCGCGGATTTATTGCAAAGAAATTTGCATTACGCCGCGAAAGTGTTGGAGGCTGTGTTTATAGATGAAACCAAGTAAGTCCCACTCTTCTTTTTTACATAAATATTAGAAATAGCTCATGATTTTTTATAGTTAGGGCAATTTTAAATAGTTAAGAGTTTACTTTACTTATTCAAAAATATAAATAAATTAATTATTATCTATCATTGATTTTCCTCGTTTTTCAAGAAACTTTTTTCACTAAATAATATTTTTTGTGTGTAAATTGAGCCTAACATCTATATCTACATATATCACTTTTTTTAACTAAACAAATGAATATGCTGAAAAATATACGTAGGTATGCATTTAAAAACATATATTACATATTACAAAGGTATGTCCTTAAACAAGTCAGCTATTTTGATTATAAGTCCCACTCTTGTATTTTTCATTTTCTTTTTTAGAGACTTTTTTTACTAAAAATTATTTTTTTGTGTATAAATTTAGCCTAACATAATAAATACCTCTGCATATCATTTTTTTTATATGCAAACAAATGAATATGCTGAAATTTATACATAATTATACATAGGTATCAACAACATACAATTATACCTAAACAGAGTAAACGAAAAGTTCCGGAACTGATTTTTATCTTTTTATTAAAAATTCCTATATTTTTTTTCGAGATTATGCAACGTAACTTACGATTTTTTGTTAATTTTTTCAGAACACTAACTATATTTCAACTCTAAAATGGCAGTCATTGGCGTAACTTTATCTTAATGGTTTCTTCATATTTCAGGTCGATCTCAATCAGTATTGTAGTATGGAGCGCTGCTGAACCTCCGCAATGAAGATATTGTGTAGTTTATTTGTTTCAGGTTTTGAAAAATCCTGAGATTTGACCTTGTTATACAGTACCATTATTATTCACAATATATTAAATTTATACACTTACCTATTTCATGCTTCTATCATATTTTTTTTTTTTATGTACTTCACCGACTTTAATATGTCTTCATTCGTGCCATTCCCCGTCATTTTAAATTAGCTGATACCTTCATATTAATTTTTTTGAGATATCTAAAGAGTGACTGGGCTCTTAATAATAATGAATCATTTGTTTTATTTTCATATTTTTTTATGTATACAGACCCATCCTAAGCCATTTTCATTTGGCTTCTAAGATGAGTGTTTTAGATTAATTAGGCTTTATCATACAAAAGTGATGGAAACACTGATAGGTTTTGATTGGTCATACAACTAAATCATACTAAACTTTTTAAAAAATATTTTTTTTAGAAAAAACACACATTTCTAACTTTGATTTTGGAGAGAAAATTAAAGCATAACTTTTTTTTTAACATTATAACAATATTTTAATGGAATCAATTATTTTGATCTTGGCATTATTTTGTAACTTTTATAGTGGCTATGATGTCACAATAATGAATATCTAGTTCAATTTTTACGTCTCGAACCACAGATTTCAAGTGACAAGTCACCACCTTATTGGTATTGGGGTATCTTTTCAAAATTATTATTTTAGAAATAATAGAAAAGGAAAGAAATAATAGAAATAATAAAAGGGAAGAAGTAAATGATTGAAAAAAAGAGAGGGAGAGAGAGGGAGAGAGAGAGAGAGAGATAGAGAGAGAGAGAGATAGAGAGAGAGAGAGAAGAGAGAGACAGAGAGAGACAGAGACAGAGAGAGAGAGAGAGAGAGAGCGAAAGCGAGAGATAGAGAGATGTTCTTTTTTTTTGGGTTTAACGTCGCTTTCAACTGCATATCACGACAATGGTGTTACCCTCCATCCGCAGGAAATTCACAAACCTGCTAGCGAGAGAGAACAAAGGAAAGGGTCAAAGAGGAGAGGATGGGACAATTTTAATTAAGAAGAAAACTATTTTGAGAATTGGAAGTGTAAAAATAACCAAGTAACCCAACAAAAACAATTAAGAGTATTTTTGCCTTCATTAGGAGAAGGAAAAGTGAAAAGATTGAGACATTTGAAAAGAAAAGGGGAGAGAGAAGGAGAGGGATAGCAAATATAAAAGTAGTTAGGGGGAGTGGAGACAAAAGGGGATGCAAGGAAACTAAGACTTAATAGAGAGAGAGGGATAGTGAGAGAAAGAGAGAGAGAAAGAGAGTGTGAGAGAGAGAGAGACAGAGAGAGAGAGACGGAGAGAGAGATAGAGAGATGAGTAGATAAAAGGTCTGGTATAAAAAGATATAGTAGGGTGAAAAAAAATTGGGACAAGATCAGAGTGAGGAGACAAAATGTGAGCCCCAGGAGTGATAGGGAGAGAAGTAGAAGAGAGAATAGGTAGGGGAATATAGCCACTAGGACCACCAGTGCATAAGCTGGGTTGGTTTAAAATTTTAAAATTTCATAACTAGGTTGGATTTTAAACTCTAAATTACAAAACCAGGTTGGGTGGAAGAGGTTAGGAGCAGAAAATAATACCTCAGAAATCCGCCTGGAGTTGTGTTGCATTATTAAACTGTGGTTTTCTTTTACAGTATTTTACACCTTCTCTCGGTTTTTCTTTTTTTGCAAATTCTTTTTTTTGTTTTCCCTCTTTCTCTATCTTTCTCTACTCAGTACCATCTCTCTTATGTTTGTCTCTTTTTACTTAAAATTACCTGAAAGTTATAGAAAGTATTATTATGGGTTCCTTTTGTCGAATTTTGAACTGATAATAACTATTTCCTAAGAAGTAATTATTGTTATTGTTGCTTTTTGTGTGTTGAATGTTTTAAGTTTATAGCTTAGGTACCCATCATTCACTGGGCATACAATCTTTAAACAAGTCAACTAAGTTCATCCAGATTTCTTTTCGGTAATATTTTTTTAAATGATCAAAAATTAATTTTCTATGAACGCCTGAAAACTCTCGACTATGCAATGTACAATGTTCTTGTTGTATTTTGTTGATTTTACTTCTCGACCAACTTATTCGTGTCCCGTACCCTCTCAATTTCTCCTCTCTGACAATGCCACAGTTTTGGTACGCAGACAGGAGTTTAAGGAAAGTAGAAAATCAGCTGGATTTCGAAATTAAAATTCCTGGAAAATGTCCAGGAGACTTGTTCCATACAAGGGATAAACTTTAATGCAAATACGAACGAACGTAAAGCTTGATATTTCAAATCATATACCTAAAATTAAATTTGTACGAAGTTACCTCCTGATTAAATGATTGATTTCTTCTTAGAATAGTCATTAGATAATTATTGTACCTATTATTTAATTTATTATTTAAATTTAACTAGGCATTATTAAAATTATTTCAAGAGTATCTAATTTACCTTCTCTTTTGTTTTTTGCCTAATTAATAATGTTTCAAAACTATCTTAATAATTATCTATGTTTGACGAATTCTCAGTCTCTACAAATTTCTTTCTTTCTTCTGCTTTTATCTTTCTCAAATTTAATCAATATTATTAAAAACAAGTACCTTTATACAAAGAGAATAATCTTTCTCTATCTTTCTTTTTTCCTCTCTTCCTCTTTCTCTCTCTTCTCCATTTCTTTGTCTCCCCTCTGAATGTGTACTTTGTGCTAAACTTCTGTCTGCAAGGCCTTTGCATGCTATCAGTTTCAGCACATAATTTCATTTTCAATTACTAGCCCTATCGCAGACTGCATCTTTTTTATGTTTACTTTGGAGTGTAAAGCATCGAGTTGCCACTTAGTATTATATTAGTATATTTAGATGTATCTTTTTACTGTCTTAAATATTGACTGGACGCAGTTTTTTAATAAAATTGGGCGAAATTTCTGTAGGGCGTTAATAGCATTGTACCTGGAACAATTTCAAGAAAATCTGTTTTTAGAAAAAACATTTTGTTTGTTTGTTTGTATATTATTTATTCTCCAAAACGAAAAAAAAATCAAATATCTCGTAAACGATAAGACATCTTGAAATATTTAAGAAAAAAATCCAAGGATTATTACACACAAACTTATTATTACTTATTTTCAATATCAATTTTCGAGAATTTCGATAATTGGTAATCCAGAGGTCGCGGGTTCGAAACCCAGCTGGGACATGATAAGACGTTATCCTCTCATCTGGGGCTCTGACCACATAGTAATGCGTCTTGGACTTTCTGCTGAATTAGAGTCTATTATTGTAATTAAGTCGATATTATTATTATAACCATCGTCAGATTGTGCCATATGCTCAGCGCATAATTTTTAATTTTCATTACTTATAAATGTAACATAGCATAAAATTAATGTTTACACCATTGTCATGGCCGATGCTTGTCATGTATAAGATGAGTTAGTACTTCGAACGTTCCCTCAAGAATGGATATTATTATCCCATTTATTATCTTGTTTGATAATTCAAATATTTATTCGCTTTGACATTGATGGATGCCGAGTATAATGTTCATTGCTTGCCGATGAAATTTCCAATGTTCTTTCTGAGTTGGGATAGGCATGGCCGAATTTATTGATGAGGAGTGTAAACAAAATTTACGTACAGTACCAACCACGACCTCAGTAACACGATGTATAAGCATGCAGACTTGTAACCTGGAGGTCGGTGGTTCGAGACCCTCGAACATTTTATTTTATCACGATAAAAAATCTTAAATAACTTTTTAAACATAACGTCGCTCTTGTTTTGGGGCTATAACGTCGCTTTCAACTGTATGGTCATATCGCGACGGGGATTTCACCCTCCATTCAATGGAAACTCACAAAGCAGCTCAAATCAACCTCACCCAGCTTAAGATAGGCCGGGAATAGCCACTAGCATCACGAGGGTTCAAAGTTGAATAGTCACCCATCCAAATCCTAACTTTGCTGGACGTTGCTCAGCTTCACTAACAAACTAACCTTATTTTACTTTTCATAAAAACAATTAAAATCTTTATCGCATTCATTTTTATTATTCCTAGCAAATTCAGTACAAACAGTTTCGTAGATATAGTTAGATACTGTAGATTTATAGATATGAAATTTTCACAATATTTTCAAGTTCTAATGACGTCACGTTTCTGGATTTAAGTCAGAACGGACGGAAGAAAAGAGACAATGGCATAGATTTGAGTGCAGCGCTTTTCTTTTCGATGGCACTTTCACTTCTGATTGAATCTTTGGTCAGTAGTCAGCGTCGATGGCTCGCTGTATACAACAGACCTCGTTCTGAGCGACGAGCAACGTTCAGCGAGGTTAGGTCTTGAATGGGTGACCAAAATTTGTTTTGAACTCTCTTGATGGTTTTTTTCCGGCTCAGCCCAGTATGGTGCAGTTATTGTAGTTAGCAAGTTCTCCATAAGACCTTTTTCAAATATTTACCACAATACCAAATACTTAGTTTTCACAATCACAAAATCGAATATCTCGGCCAACGTGTGAAGAACTCCCTATACAAAAAAAGAGACAATGCGGCAGAGTGTAATTTTATATATACGGTATAAAATAGTTTGATAATTAATAAATGATAAAGTTGTTTGAAAATAAATAAATAATAAAGAAGAAATAACGATAGTATCCTAACTTAAGGGCGGGGTAGTGGCTTGGATTAACAAATTCTAGATATTTAATCCTGTTTCATAATTCGGCCCTTAGACGCCAGAAAAATATTAAATGTGTACTAGGTCCGAAAGGGCACCGCAATCTTCTAATGGTATCATTTAAGCTTGATAAACATTTTCTCTCATGGTCGGTTTCCAAACAAAGGGATAAAAAATTCTGGATGGAAACATTAGGAGTTTATAACGAGTAGATAAGAACAAGGGAGAAAGAGAGAGAGAGAAAGAAAGAGAGAGGGAGAGAGAAAGAGAGAGGGAGAGAGAAAGAGATAGGGAGAGAAAGAGAGAGGGAGAGAGAAAGAGAGAAGGATAGAGAAAGAGAGAGACAGAGAAAGAGAGAGACAGAGAGGTAGAGACAGAGAGAGAGAGAGAGAGAGAGAGAGAGAGAGAGAGAGAGAGAGAGAGATATTTAGGAAAACAACATAATTAGAGAGAGGGATAAAAAGAGAGATAAAAGAAAATAATACGAGGAAGAGAGGGCGAGAGAGACAAAGAAAGTGAGAAAAAGAAAGATAAAAAAAATACAATTAGAGAGATTCATTGAATTGGTTAATTTTTATTTATAACAATTTTAAATTTACAAATATAACATCTCCTAAGCTAAAATAAAATAACTTATGAGGAGGGTAAAAGAGAAATAAAGAAGGAGATAATAATATGAAAGAAAAAGAGAGATATGGAGAGAAGATGAAAAAGAGAGTGAGAGAGAGAGAGAAGAGAAAGAGAAAGAGAAAGAGAAAGAGAAAAAGAGAAAGAGAAAGAGAAAGAGAAAGAGAAAGAGAGAAAGAGAAAGAGAAAGAGGAAAGAGAAAGAGAAGAGAAAGAGAAATTAGAAGATAAAGAAAAAGATAAACACACAAAGAAATAGATAAAGCAAATTCTGTAGGCATTAGTCCTTGATCAAGTTTTCTTTAATTATTTTCCTTTTCTACTATATGTATATTATCTACTATATAAACATTAATGTAAATAAAACTTGATTGAATTTGTTTCAAATTAAATAGAACAAGAGATAGACAGGGAGAGAGAGAGAGAGAGAGAGAGAGAGAGAGAGAGAGAGAGAGAGAGAGAGAGAGAGAGAGAGAGAGAGAGAGATAAAGAGATAGAGGGAAGAGAGATAGAAAGGGATATAGAGAGATGGACGGAAAATTTTGAATTTAATTGAATATAATTATGAACTTTATTTACATCAATAAAATGTACATAATCATTACCTCCTAAGCTAAAGTTAACTTATTGTTTATTACAAAAATACAAAGAGAAAATTAATTAGTAACTGTTAGATAAACAGAAGATGAGAGAGAGAGAGAGAGAGAGAGAAAGAGAAAGAGAGGGAGAAAGTAGCAAGAAAATGATAGAAATCTTATGAAGCATGAAATATAGGGGATACATTTCAGAGTTCTAATAAGGGATTTCCATATCTCAGGAGTAATAATTTTAAATCATTTCTACTGGTCCCAGTGACCTCAGAACTCAGACTTTCGGTGGTTCGAGCCCCGTTTTCAGCAAAAAAATATGTAAAGGGAGTTTTAGTATCTAACTAATTGTGATATCACATCGTGCTAAACACGAATGTGATTCCTAACTAACCAATCAACAGTTTAAAAAAATAGGTCGAAATAGGCAAAATCGAGAAATTATTATTTTTATTATTATTTAATTCATTATTAAAAAGACATAATAATGTTTAAACAGGTAATGATAAAAATAAAATACAAAATTTAAAACAATATAAACATGAAAAAAAATAATCAACATAGATACCATGAATAAAATATTTATACAAATTTCCTAACTAAAGGGCGGGCAATCTCTTTTCCTTCTTATTAAGTCATGACAAAAATAAGCATCAGTTTTCCATATCTACGACAAAATGCAAGTCGAGACATAAATCCTAGAAAGTACTACAAAATTATCTACAAATTCCGCCACTGGTTTGATAGATCGTATAGGAATGTCTTAAGTATACCTACTAGGAATTCGAGTAGGAATTTAGAGGTTATTAACTTTGAAGTTAGCACAGTTGTGCAACTTTAAGGTTGTCTTATCAGAAACTTTGAAGTTTAATTATGCATGTCTCAATTGTCTCAGTGTGTGAGAATGACGTTATGCAGCTCTTTGTGCAAAGTAAGATACTTCAATCATGTGAATAATTACTTAACACAGTCAGAATAATAATAATAATAACACTCTTTAGTTTAAAGTAAACGCGAGGCTAATGCTCAAAACATTTTCTACCACCTATAACCCTCAGAGTCTTTTTATTATGTTGTCACAAACTCAAATTAATGAGTAGGTAAATATTCATGCACTGGGCGGGATTCGAACCAACGGATCCCTGCGCTACCTGGATTACCAGACTAGCGCGTTAAAAACTCCTCTACCAGTGCATCTAAAGAATATTTAACTGAGGTTCCTGAATCCATAAGTCGTGAGATCGATTCCCGAATTTGGAAAACATTACAATCTATTTACATAAATATAAAGTAAATATACATTGCCAACGTCGATGGCAAATTCAATCAGTTCAATTCATCAGTTCTCGTACGATTACCGAAGTTAAGCAACGGCCAGCGAGGTGAAGACTTCGTGATGCTCGCATTTTGGCCCAACCCAGGCTGGTTTATGTTAATTTAAGCTTTCCGCGAATGGAGCGTAACACCCTCGTCTCTATATTTATGACCTTGTCGTTTAACTTTAAACCAATTAAAAAAAAAAAAAAATCGAAAAAAATATTACAGCTATCAGCGTGAAAAGGAAATAACGCAAAAAAAATATATGTTGTTGACTTTTTCCCTATGTACCTTTGAAATGTTAACTTTTGTGTAAAAAAAGAACTGTTTTCGCATCAGCGATCTGATTGGAAAAAATGTTGAATTTTTTCATCAGAAGTATCTATATTGTATAACGGATATTATTCACATTATGCATAAATAGGTCTGATTTTGTTATGAATGCTGGAAAATCGATGATGGGACTATTTTTTCACTACGATTGTATGACTTATGTAATAATTGTATAGGTATAATTTTGATTAAACAATAATATTAGATATGTCTCTACCTGCAATAAATGTTGAAATTTGTTTTTTTTATTCAATCACTGGGAATAGAAATTGCAAAGCCTTATTGAAAAAAAATCATCGGGCAGTTACTATTAGTGGTAGTTAGGTTTTCAAGTTATAACATATTTCAAACGGAAATTTTTTTTCCCAGCGTCTAACGAAAAAAAAAAAAAAAAAATACACTCATAACACCTACAACTGACACCACTGTCTGCCCAATTCATAGGCTAGGTTAAGGCGGTAAGCTGGTAATCTACATCTACGGAGGCATTCGTTTGTTCGAATCCCACCCAATGCAACAGTATTTTTCTAAAAAAATACTGTATTACGTACTGTATTAGTAATTTCTCATTTCTTTCAACTATACGATCCTTATTATGCAAAAATGAAAATATTCTTTCTCTTTTCTTTCTCTCTCTCTCACTCCTCTCTCTCTTTCTCTATCTATCTCCCTATCTCTTTCTCTCTCTCTCTCCCTCTCTCTCTCTCTTTCTATCTCTCACCGTCCTCTCCCTCTCTCTCTCCCTCCCTCCCTCTCTCTCTCTCTCTCTCTCTCTCTCTCTCTTTCTCCCCTCTCACCCTCCTCTCCCTCTCTCATATTCTTCGATTAAAAAGTTTCAACTCTCGGAACTAAACGGTTAATTCACAGAATTTCGCGTGACGCAATCAAGAGAAGATGGAGATTTTGCTCATTAATAAAAATAGAATTGTCACAAATTCAGGGGGATGGGTCACGAATAAAGTTACACAGATGATTAGCCTTATTAGTGCCACTGATGATTTGAAGCTCAACGCTAACAGCTAACGCAAAATGAATAATTGTGAATTTCATAATCAGCACCTCATTAAACAAAAATCCGGTTCTCGTAGGATCACCGAAGTTAATCAACATAAAGCGAGGTGAAGACTTCGTGATGTTGGCATTCCGGCCCAACTTAGACTCAGTGAGTTTGGATAGTAGCTTTGTGAGTTTCTTAAGAATGGAGAGTAACACCCCGTCATGATATGACCATGCAGCTAAAAGCGATGTTAAACCCAAATTAAAATAATAATTGGTAATCACCTAATCAGTGACTATTATAAATGAACTTTAATTGATGTACAAGTGACATTCAACTTTGATCTAAGTGTTTTGATGTTTCATACAGGAGAAACTTAGCTGTGCATTGTTGTATTAGATAGTTAGCTGTTTTCCGGAAAACTACATGTACAAACCTATCATCAGAGGAAAATGATTATCTATTACTTGACTTTCACCATATACACAGGTTCACCATATACCTGTACCTATCGTTTCAAAATGAAAAAAAAACTTTTGTTTCGCTAGACTCTAGGACTTATCTGAATTAATGAGCTCAGTGGTGAAACACTCGCTTACCATGTGAAAAGTTCCGGGTTCGATCAAGTACTATAGTGCGCTGTGATTGGTTGAAACTCCGATTTGAGGGTGTCTCTGGCTTAGCTTAACTTTAATCCTGTTTCATAATGTGGCCCTAAATTAGAATAGCTGTTCAGTATATAAATCAGAATAGCTGTTTTCCTTCTTAATGTGTAAGCATATTGATTTTGCTATTATTATTTTGATTTTCATAGGACATTTTACTTACCAGGAAATATCTCGGAAACTACCATCCTAACACGTGAGACTGGCATTTCCCGCCCTACCCAGGCAGGGTGAGGTTAATGTGGGTAGCTGGTACGATTCCATAAAAAAACGTGCTCCACCCTACCAACCTCAACGATGAGGTTGAAAAATGCCGACCCCAAAAGCAACATAAGCTAATATGGGATAAAGGCAAGGGAGATTATATATCTCGGAAACTACCACGTAACCTCATTAAATCCTAACCTTGCTGGACGTTGCTAAACTTCAATGGTTAGACGTGACATTAACTGGCTGAGAAACGTTGCAAATCATTAGCAAGAAAAAAGTACAATTAAAAAAAAAAAAAAAAAACAATTTCTATAACGAACTCCCGTCAATGCTCGAAATAAAACTCGTCTTTGATAAAATTTCATTGAAGTTATGAATAATTATTGGAAATTTATTAATGATATTGTTCGATTGAACTAATTTAATACCTCTCCAGATCCCTTTGACATAGCGTCCAATATAATACGATTGAGCTGTAAAAGCTTATTAAAACTGAATCCTTGAGAAGAAAAAAATATGACTCGGAAGAGATTAATGAAAATTTATATGAAGAGATGAATGGAAATCAATTTCAGCAGAAATATACGTATGCATCAAATTTTAAAACAACATAGTATTTATGTACATGTATATTTTATATCCCCCAAAAACACCACTTCGTGGTTAAAAAAAGAAGAACGCCTCACTCAAAAGAATGATTATAATTAGCTAAAAATAAATGATATCAAATTGAGAACACCTTACCCCCTCTCTTTCTATATCTCTGCACTCTTCTCTGAATTTATTCCTCTTATGTTTATCTTTCTTTATCCTTTCTAGGGGTCATCCCAAACTTGATTTTTCTTTAAATTTACTTGTTGCACGGCAATAAAAAATGGCGGTCGGAGTATGATTTTTCTGAACCTATTTGATTTGAATCGAGAAAATTACACCGCGACCGCCATTTTTTATTGCCGTGCAACAAGTAAATTTAAAGAAAAATCAAGTTTGGGATGACCCCTAGAAAGGATAAAGAAAGATAAACATAAGAGGAATAAATTCAGAGAAGAGTGCAGAGATATAGAAAGAGAGGGGGTAAGGTGTTCTCAATTTGATATCATTTATTTTTAGCTAATTATAATCATTCTTTTGAGTGAGGCGTTCTTCTTTTTTTAACCACGAAGTGGTGTTTTTGGGGGATATCAGTTCTTTTTGACAAAATAAGGTTCATACACTACTAAAAACATTATGAATAACAAAAATAAATAAGCTGGGAAAATGTGAATGTACCAAGTTGTCTTTTTATTAAGATATACATAGTTTTAGCAGTACGTATGTAATTTTTCTAAGGCCAATATGTATTTGGATCACAGATTTAGCCCCCTGAGTCCCCAAAATGAATAAATGATATATAAATTTTCAATGGAAGACCTTTTGATTCTATACTCCACATGATTAGGTTTATCTTTTAATGCTAAATAGATCTCGGAGCCTCCTATGAGGGACACTAAAACACCTGGATTTACAAATGCCAAAGAAATCATTTTGTAATCACCTTAAGTAATGAGTTCTCTCCCATTGACCTTTTCATACCCGAATTCTCTCCGGCTTGTTGCAGGGGTCACCACGAGTATCTCTCCCGGAAATAAGACCATGCTTTTGAGTCTTTTGACATTAGGTATTTAAGAAAATAAAAACTATAAAATTATCATTTTTATATAAGAATCGGCCTTCTATAAGGAAATCTTTAAAATCTCTAACTAATGAAAGGAAATGCCTTCAGTGTATAGTAAAGTTAGGTAAAATACATCGAAGGCCATGCCTCAGGAATATCGTGAGGTTAGGGATAATACATAGAAGGCAATGCCTCGGGTTTATAGTAGGGTTAGGTAAATATATAGAAGGCCATAACTTGGGTTTATCATAGGGTTAGGAAAAATACATAGAAGGCCATGCTCAGGTCTATATCAATAATTCCTAGGTGTTTCGATTATAATTTTTATGCTAGGCCTAAACTATGTTGGTATAAAATCAGGTAAAAATGCAAGCAACGGGATACAATTCGGTGTTGATAAAACCATGAGCGGGAGAGAACTCGGTGGTGACGTCCCTTATCAATACCTCACGAGGTATGAGTGTACCCCGGACATAATGGACAGATAAAAAAAACTTCCCTGAAGGGGATCGAACCCAAGTCATCGTGCGTGCAAGCCTAATATGCTACCCACTTGGCCAAAGTCACTACTTTGTCACAACTTTTAGTGAGTAGCATCGACATTATGAGAGCTAATTCATCATATTTTATCTCCATCCAACCATGATTGTCCAAAATCAATCTCGTAATGCCGCCACAGGTCATTGGCCAGTTCTGCAACTACTAAAATTTTCCTCGCGAGGCTAATGGGGTCGTCATGAAGATCAAATATAAAGATCGGAAAAACAAAACAACGCGCAACGTTAAGCCCAAATTGAAAATATAGAGCTAAAAATTTCTTCCCCGCCAGGATTCGAACCCATGCTGACTGGGTGGCAGGTCGAGCATGCTACCAATAGACAAAGTTATCTTCTAAAGAAACGGACGGAAAATGAACTAACTAAATGAATACTTGAAAATTTAAACATTAAAATTTTGCAGTGAGAGAGCGAGGTCATCTCGAAAAATACATACTGGCCAAGATCTGACCACTAAGCTAAGGATTCGAAGGTACCTACCCGCCAAAGAAAATGAAAAGGCCACCAGGTGCCACCCAGTGGACCGGATGAAGGAATAAAATTAATAAATTTGGTATCTGCTCATCAAGATCTTTCATTTGATACCACTTAAGATTAGTATTATCCTTCAATTCCCGATTTGGGCTCCCAAAACCTGAGGCCGCCCAAATGGGCCGCCCGCTTATAATTTAGAATTTTTTTTTGGTCCGGGCTCATCTCCATTATATCTTGATCACTTTAGACACCTCACTTAATCTTCAGTGCCAAGTTAAAGACACGAAGTCGGGTCTCAAAGGATCCGTATGAAAAAAAAAAACGGAAAAAAAAAAAAAAAAAATTATGAATCTTTTCATGTCTTTCACGATTGTTGAGGGGTCTCGAAAATAGGGTTCCTGTTGGCCTAGGAAGTCAAACAAAAAGTCAAATCAATTTATTTTTCAACGTAGAGTCCATTTCTGCAATAAAAATCGCAATTTTTGAAATTCATGTTGCACTTTTCGCTGGCTGAAAGTACATGAAATGCATGGGAACTATGTTTTCCGTAACCTTACACTCTGCCGGGCTGTCTCTTTCTTTGTATAGGCGTTCTTCACACCTCGGCCGAGGTGTTTGATATATAGGAGGGTCCATTTTTTTAATATATATTTTTTTTTTTTTTTTAAAGATGAGTGTTTCACAGCCTTTTTTATTTCGTAGCCATGAAAGAGGAGCTACTGTAGACGCTTGTGGTCTATGTTGCAACCTGCCCATCAAGTTTTATGACTCCCCTCTGATGGGTGAGAAGTGACACAGGACACAGACTTCCCATTTGGTGCTGAGTCAACACGAGCGCACCGGAAGGTATCCCTTACAAACAATTGTAACCAAATTTTGAATACAAATTTTTGTCGGCGCAGGACTTTGAACCCGGGTCCTTCCGAATGGCAAGCGCGTGCTCTACCACTGAGCTATATTTGTGCGCTAATTTTTTGTTCTGATATGAATGATATTAATGTAAATCATACTTATTGTTTTCCCAAGCGATGTCATTTCAGCTAATCGCTTTCCCTTCAAACATATAACATATATTATAGAGGTAGATGTGTGTATGAAATATTACGAGAAATAATTCAGTCCGAGTCATATAAATTGGCATAGTCTGATTTTTCAGGAGAATCGAGTCTTTTTCTCAAGCTCTGTAGACTTTTTATGCTTATAAATTACTAGCGGGCTGTGGCCCGCTTTGCGGGCCGAGGCATGGCCGTGAAAGCAAAAAATCCTTTTTCGCCAATGGCAGGTGTTGTAGTGGGAATTTCCCGTCTTATTGCACATCTAGACTATAAGACAAAGCTACCTACCAAATTTCAGCTTCCTAGGACTTACGGTTTGGGCTGTAGAGCGATGATCAGTCAGTGGTCAGTCAGCGACTTTGACATTTATATATTAAGAAGATAATCACAAATTTCATAAAATTTGTCAAATCTTCGTCTAGCGGTCCAAAATACTATTTACTTTGATCTGACCTCATAAAAACAATTGCTATGCCTGGCTACACTCAGGCTGGGTGAGTAGCAGGTTTGTGAGTTTCAAGTGAATGGAGGGTAAAACCCCCGTCGTGATGTGACCATGCAATTGAAAGCGAAGTTAAAACTCCCAAAAAATATTACGTGTGTTTTAGTTCGCAGAGCTCAAACTATCAGACACTGTCTGCACAACTACTACACAGGAAAAAGTTTAATTAAATTGGATGTATTTCTACCAATGGGACCTTTTTTAAGGGGATTGATGCACAATTTCAAGGAGTGGGGGAAGTGTTATCAGAAAATAAATACTTTTGTATCACGAATTTCATTGGTGGTAAAATTTCTTCCAAGGGGATTGATTGGGATACAAGAAATACTTACTTTGAGAAGTCAGAGGAAAATTCTTGGAGGATATATTTTTTATGCAGTAAGATATTTTTTAAAACAATTTTCATAGATGTTTATTTTACAACAAAGGTTTATAACAAGACGATATTTTAGTGGTACTCAATTAACAAGTATTTTAATTTAATAAGACCAAACTCTTTCTTGAATCAGTCATTTGACCATCTACACAGGGGACTGAATTAAAAAAAGGATTATAACAAAATTAAGTCAGACTGTCAGTAATCCAAGAGATAACTGTGCACAAGTGGTTATCGCGCTAGTCTGGTAATCCAGGTAGTGTAGGGATCCGTTGGTTCGAATCCCACCCAATGCATGAATTTATCCTCATTCATTTGAGTTTGTGAAAACATAATAATAAGACTCTTGAGGGTTAGGTGGCAGAAAATGGTGGTTACCTTCCACTTAAAAGTGTTATTATTACATTATTTTTAGACCTGTAGCCCGTTCCAGAAACACTATCCACTGTGTAAGGGTTAGGTGGTAGAAAATGCTTGAGCATTAACTTCGCCTGGTGGTAGTTAGTGAAAGGTAACTAAAGAGTGTTATTATTATTGTTGGTTGAAACTCCGACTTGATTGACGGCCGGGTTTATCTTAGTAGTAATCCCATTTATATTTCGACTATCAATGTCCCTCGGTGTTCTGAATGCTTCCCATCTCCTCCTAAACCCTCCTCTCTATCCCTTACATACCTCAGATATAACCCGATTTGTGTGTCAACTGCATATGCACAGAATTATTTGCATTTTAAATTGCAATCCCCTCACATCCACACCTCCGCCGGGACGGAAAAGTTCAAGAATTCTATACGAGGATGTGGAAAAGTGGATGCGATACAGTCGGAATGGAGATGATAATCCCAGATTGCTCCCAATTTGTATTCCACCTGGAATAGCGAAGGTGGAAAATCCGGTCTAGATGATATTCAGGATCTTTCAAAAGTCCCAATACAAAAATGAAATATATAATTTTTTGTGTTATTAATCTTATTAGGAATGTCACAATTTTAGTGAGTACTGTAGAATCATAGTACTTAACCACTCTAAACTCAATATATTGTCTTTAATTCTTATATGCAGAATATTTGTTTTGCCTATTATTCCACCACAGGTCGCTGCTAACATCCACTCACTTTTCCTCACGAGGTATGAGTTGACCGCGAACATCAAGTATAGAACAGAAAAATTCCAGCCCCGCTGGGGATCCGAAACCTACTTTAAGTCACAATCAGCTCAGTGGTACGATAAATCGATTATTGTGTTAAGCACTCGCTTGCCATCCGGAAGGTCCCGGGTTCGAACACCAGAAATGACAAAAAATTGTTCTCAAAATTTGGTTACAATTATTTGTTGGGGATATCTTCCGTTGCGCTCGTGTTAACCCAGCACTCAAGTCCTGTCCTGAATGCTTTGTCTGGTGTCACTTCTCACCCATCAGAGGGCAGTCATGATACGGGATGGGTAAGCTACTACACAGACTATAAGCGTCGACACAGTTTCACAGCCGTTTTTATTTTGTAGCCATGAAGCAGGAGCTTCTGTACACGCTTGTGGTCTGCGTTGTAGCCTGCCCATCCTGTATTAGTATGCCTTCCCTTTGACGGGCAAGAAGTGAAACAATACTTCCAAATTAGGTGCTGGGTCAACACGAGCGCACCGGAAGGTATCCCTTACAAACAATTGTAATCAAATTAAGAATAGTTAAGAGGTAACCTCCCTATCTTTATAAATAACTACCTATCAAATAGAAGTTTTTATGTAAAACTAAACAATGAAAAATCAATCTTAAAAATAACACAAAGAAAAACGCTTGCATACGAGTCTGCAACCATTGGGACATTTTCATCTTTACTATTCAAGGTCTAAAACTTAACTGACCAAATTTCGTATTTAATATTTCGTTACATAATTTCGTCACATAATTTCGTTACATAATTTCGTTACATAATTTCGTCACTTAATTTCGTTACATAATTTCGTTACATAATTTCGTTACATAATTTCGTCACTTAATTTCGTCACTTAATTTCGTCACTTAATTTCGTCACATAATTTCGTTACATAATTTTGGTTATGTGCCAGAGCAAAGACATGAAAATGTCAAAAATATAAATGATTCAATTCCTCAAGGTGGAGTACTTAGTAACAGGCTCTTTCTAATAGCTATTAATAATATTACCAAATACGTACACCCATTTGAAAAAAAAGGCCTCTTTGTTGACGATTTCATTATTGACATTTTCATGTCTTTGCTCTGGCACAGAACCAAAATTATGTAACGAAATTATGTAACGAAATTATGTAACGAAATTATGTAACGAAATTATGTAACGAAATTATGTAACGAAATTATGTGACGAAATTATGTAACGAAATTATGTAACGAAATATTAAATTGACATTTTCATGTCTTTGCTCTGGCACATAACCAAAATTATGTAACGAAATTATGTAACGAAATTATGTGACGAAATTATGTAACGAAATTATGTGACGAAATTATGTAACGAAATTATGTAACGAAATATTAAATTGACATTTTCATGTCTTTGCTCTGGCACATAACCAAAATTATGTAACGACATTATGTGACGAAATTATGTAACGAAATAATGTGACGAAATTATGTAACGAAATATTAAATTATAAAAAACCGACATGAAAATGTCCCAATGGTTGCAGACTCGTATGCAAGCGTTTTCGAGATGACCTCGCTCTCTCACTGCAAATTTTTTGACATTTTCATGTCTTTGCTCTGGCACATAACCAAATTTATGTAACGAAATTATGTAACGAAATTATGTGACGAAATTATGTAACGAAATTATGTAACGAAATATTTTTTTTTATGTTCGCCACAAAAACATAAATACCGCTTTTTTCTACATACAAGACTCACTCAAGAGATTAGAAACCTTTTCTCAGCAAACTGGTTTAGAATTCTCGACAAATAAAACAAAATCAATCATATTTACAAAGAAAAGAAAAATACCAAACCTTGAAAACTTAACATATAAAAATAAAACCATTGCCCTTGAGAACGAGATTTCGTATCTCGGAATGATATTTTATAAAAAATTGAGTTGGCTAAATCATCTAAAATCAACTAAAAATAAATGTTACCAAGCTATGAAAATAATGAAAGTAATTAGCAAGCAGTCTTGGGGAGCCGACAGGAAAACGTTGATTCTTTTTTACAAAAACCTTGATAAGATCGAGATTAGAGTACGGTGCTCTTATTTATAACTCAGCCTCTCCAGCATTACTCGATATTTTGAATACCATTCATAATCAATCCATGAGACTCGCCACTGGTGCTTTTTGTACCACTCCAATACAAGCAATTCAACTTGAAACTAATGAACCGCCTCTAAATGTAAGAAGAAAAATAATCGCCATCAACTATTCAATCAAGGCCCTGAGCATCCCTGAACATCCATTACACAAGATTCTAAAATTCCCAAGTCACCTTCCAGAGTTCAAGAAAAAGAAAATAACAACAATCAACGTTTTCCTCGAGGAATATTTTCCCCTGTTTGACAAAGTCATACATATAGGCAACCAAACCCTGGATACAAGAAGACATAAACATCGATTACTCCTTAAAAGTTTTTACCAAGAAAAACAATTGTAATATAATCATAAAAAATAATTTTTTTTTCCATAGTTCAAAACTACCCTAATTTTATTCAAATATATATTATATACAGATGGGTCAAAAGATGAAAACGATGCAGGGTGCGCATTTTTCGTACCTAGCTTACAGCTAACGAAAAAGACTCGACTAAGTCCTATGTCAAGTATATTTGCATGTGAGTTATATGCCATTTATTCTGCTCTAAAATTTATACAAGAAACTAACAATCATCAATCGAAAGATCACGTCATAATATCCGACTCTCAAGCTGCGCTACAAGCTATCTCAAACCAGTACGAAAATAAATACCAACTTGTCACCAATATCCAATCCAATCAACCATTCAAGAGATCCAATCAAGAGGAGCCGCACGCGTAATGTTCCTGTGGTGCCCAAGTCATTGCGGCATACCTGGCAACGAAACCGCGGACGATGCAGCTAAACTCTCCCTCACTGCTACCAATGCGACCATCTGCGAATCTCTGCTACCCACTGATCTTACCATACACATCAAGCAACAAATCATACGAAATTGGAAAGCAACTTTTTCCAATATCACAACCAAAATATCAGAAATAAAACGTCTCCCAGCTACTTGGCACACGTCCTTCCAGAACTCCCGGCAGGACGAAACCACACTGATGAGACTACGGACCGGTCATTCCCGCCTCACCCACCAACATCTCTTGAGACGAGAAGAACCTCCCATCTGCCAGTGTGGCGAAGTTTTGACCATAAAGCATATTTTAATTAATTGTACCACTTATACATCTATTAGGAATGAAATGTACCCTACGCATGAAAACAGAACTTTGTCATACATGCTAGGTGATTCACAAAAACAGGTTGACAAAATACTTACCTATATAAAACGAGTGGAGGTTTCAGATTTGTAAAACAACAAAATATTATCATCCTAATATGTATAAGAAAACAATATCGTTACTACCATATTATTACTATTATGTATGTATTTACAAGTACTCTATGTCTAATCCATATCATATACCTACCTTCAGATTGTATTTACATTTATGAGATGGGATAGTAAAAAAAAAAAAAAAAAAAAAAAAAAAAAAAAAAAAAAAAAAAAAAAAAAAAAAGACAATTTATTTGTATCCACTTGTCAAAAAATAAAAAAAAGGGTTCCTTTCTAAAATATTAACCTACCAAAAATAACTATCCCATCCCATGAATGACCTTTGATGTTAAATTGGGATGTAAAATAAATTATACATAATAAAAAAAAAAAAATTAAGAATACAATTTTTTGTGGGCACGGGGAATCGGACCCGAAACCTTCCGCATGGCAAGCGAGTGCCTAACCACTGAGCTAATCTCAGTATTTACAACACCCTGTAATAATGTACATGTTAAACTTAACTCCGTTCTATAAATATCACACATCTGTATTCATATAAGCATCCGTAATTCTTGCCACTATGTAGCAAGGATATCAAAATGTCACCAACAAATTTCTGGGAAGTGTATGTACGACAATATTTCCTAACTGAATGTGATTTTTATATTACATTAGTTTAAATTTCAAAAGTGACGTCACAACTACACAAACCCATCTCACTAAAATTGAAAAAAAACTCCAGTAATCCTTTCCAGAAAACTCTCCACTCTAAAAATGCCCAAATCTGCATTTCAACCGTCACACAACGCACTTTGACTGGTTATTGCGTTCCAATTAACCAATCAGAGTGCGTTTTGTGACAGTTGAAAGGGGGATTTGGAATCAAGACAGTGAAGAATGTTTCTGGAGAAACGGGCTACAGGTCTAAGAATAATATAATAATAAAACTCTTTAGTGGAAGGTAACCACCATTTTCTGCCATCTAACCCTCAGAGTCTCATTATTATTATTGGTCACAAATCACAAACTCAAAGGAAAAAATGCACTGGGTGGGATTCGAACCAACGAATCCCTACGCTACCTGGATTACCAGACTAGGTCTACTAATTTTTTTGTCCTTCATGGGAATCGAACCACCAACCTTCAGGTTACGAGCACTGTCTCATTACCCACCCAATGCATGAATTTACATAATTTGAAGACTCTGAGAGTTAGGTGCAAAAACGCTTTGAGCATTAACATCGCCTGGTAGTTTACTTCCTCTAGGTGGAACTTAATGTCCTTTAAGTTCCACTTAAAATAATGTACGTTCTATTAGAGAGTACTTTTATTTAAAAATTATGAGTTCCTTTAACATGAAATAAGTTTTTGGTTTTTTTTGGAGGTTCTGAATGAATCCCTTGATTTTTATTTTTAATTTTGACATATTTATCATGAATTTCAATAAAGTATGCCTCATGCCACTCATGCCTCGCGAGGAAAAATGAGTAGCTGCTTTAATGTGAGCAGCGAATAGTGGCGGAATTATTAGCAAAAATAAGATATTAGGATATTAAAAGATACGGAAACGTCCTATAATTCTGCGCTACCCACTAAAAATTGTGTTATAATAACACAAAAAACACATTAATTTATTATTAATATTTATTATTTACTGAATAATAAATTATTGCTGCACTTTACACCTATATATGCTCTCCAATATGTGTCATTTGACATCGCACCGTGTTTCCTGTCAATTAAGCTAATTCTGTCTCAATAGAGCTCTGATTGTGTGCGGGCGGGTGCAGTGAGGGAAAGGAGGAACAGATTCGTATGTGGGTTTTCTGATGAGTGAGAGAGTGAGTTAGTGAGTAAGACAGTGAGTGAGTCGGTTAAAACAGAAACGTGAGAAGTTGTACTGTCGATGGACTATTTTTTTTTTTTAATTTGGGTTTAACGTGGCTTTTAACTGCATATCAGGACGGGGGTGTTACCCTCCATTCGCAGGAAACTCACAAAACTGCTACCCACATTAACCTCAAACAGTCTGGGTTGGGCCGGAATGCCAGCATCGCGAAGTCTTCACCTCGCTGATCGTTGCTTAATTTCAGCGATCCTACGAGAATGTTTTTAATGTACGAGAATTGATGCATACAACGAACCATCGCGCCTTATCTGTCTTATCCCACCCAAACAGGGTCGACTTTGTTCAACCTCATGGTTGAGGTTGGTTGGTTGTGGCACATTTTTTACGGCTAGATGCCCTTCCTAACGCCAACGACAACATCCAGGCGAGGTGCATGCTGAAACCAGTTTCTACCAATCTTATTATTATGTGGTGGTCACAAACTCAAATTAATGAGTAAAATTTGTTTATCAAGTGAAACGGTCGTTTCGAGGGAGAAGGCCTCCCAGAAACTACAGTACGTTTAAGAATAATATTTGTAATATAGATTGTAACTTCATAATTTTATTCAAATTTTATGTATGCTTTTTCATCAATCCATAATAATATTTGTAATGAGTTGTTGACAAATATAATATGTTTGACAGCGAGGTAGGAAGAGAGATTGGAGAGATAATGAAATGAATGAACCACAAACATGAGAGTAAAAGAGAGAGGGAGGGAAGGATAAGGGGGGGAGAGAGGGCGAGAAAAATGAGGAGAGAGAGGTGGGAATAGAGAAGGAGGGAGGGAGGGAGATAGAGAGAGAGAGAGAGATGTGGGAGAGAGAGATAAAGGGAGAGATAAATAAGGAAAAGAGAGAGGAAGAAAGGAATGGGAAGAAAGGGAATGAGAGATAAAGAAAAGTGAGGGAGGAATAGACAAAAAGCGATATATTGATAGAGAGAAAGAGAGGGAGGGAGGGAGATAAAAAACAAGTACTCTAATGAGGATTGTATTGTAAATGAATATGAATAATGAATACAGAAGGATGTGTAGTTATGTGTGAGAGATAGAAATATCTGAGAACAGGGATGAAAAAGGGACAAACTAAAGAGAGAGAGAGAGAGAGAGAGAGAGGGAAAAAAATCGGTAGGAAAGCATGTAGGCATTGTAGGCATAAAAAATTCAAGATTACCAGATCAGATGTTAATCACAAGAGTAAAGATACAAATACTCGAACCAGCCTGATTAATTTTCCCTGTACTTGAGACTCGAACCAAGAACCTCAAGGTTACGAGTCGGCTGTTTTATCGATGAAGATACTGGGTGAATCCCAGCCAGTGCGTAGTAACCCAACTTCTGTTGAACTCCAAAAAAGGTTTACTTGTAAGCTATGCTCGATGGCTTTATTCCTCATTTTTTGAGAGTTTGACCATCAAGACTACTGAATACTGAAACACTTTAGTCCCAATAAGGCAGAACTACAAACTAAATCTATTATTATTGTTCTGTATATTCACTCCTTCTCCTTTCCCTCCATGTAACCTAGCCGGTCCTATCTCTCTCTTTCCCTCCAATCCTCTACCATCTTTCACCTCTTCTCTTCTCCCATCATTCAAGACCCCTTCAATCCTCTATTATCCAACACTTCCCCTCCTCACCCATCCTTCACTTCCCCTCCTCTGAACTCCTCTCCCTTTAACACTTTTCTTTTTCTCCTCTCCCATTCTTCTCTTCCTCTCCCTCCAACACTTGCCCCTCCTCTACCCTCTACCATCCTTAAATTCCCCTTCTCTCCCATCTTTCACTTCCCCTCCTCTCCTCTCCTCACCGATCCTTCACGTTCCCTCCTCTCCCATCTTTCACTTCACTTCCCCTCCTCTCCCATCCTTCTCTTCCCCTCCTCTCCCATCCTTCTCTTCCCCTCCTCTCCCATTCTTCTCTTCCCCTCCTCTCCCATCCTTCTCTTCGCCTCCTCTCCCATCCTTCTCTTCCCCTCCTCTTCCATCCTTCACTTCCCCTCCTCTCCCTCCACCAGACTTACACTAGCCTTGAGAAAATAAACGGCTCTGACCACCATAGGGGCAGTATTTATCTAGTGGGTCATTTTACAAGCTGCCTTCTCCCTTACCACTTTATTTGTCCCGCTTAACTTTTCCCCCCTTGTCAACTAAAAAGTCCCTTGTGACCTTTCCTCCATTCCTTTCTTTCTCCCTCCCTCTTTTTCTTTATTTATCCCTACTACCTTTGGTAGTTGAGCAAGACGGGGATGAATTACATTGAGTTTGTGATCACATAATATTAAGACTCTGAGTGTTAAGTGGTAGAAAATGCTATGAGCAATTGAGCACTAACCTCGCCTGGTGGTTACCTTCCACTAAAGAGTGTTATTATTATTACCTTTTAGTAACCAATTCACCGTATATGTATTTCTCTCTATCTCTCTCTCTTCTCTCTCTGTATCACTCTCTTTTTTCTCCTTTTTTTCTATCTTTCTCCTCTTTTCTCTCATTCTTCTTTTTTTCTCTCTCTCTCTCCCTTTCTCTTTTCTTCTTTCTTCCCCATTCATCTGACGTATCTCTGATAGAATCCTTCATTTCTGGCCCCCTAAAATTTTTCACCCCAATGTCTTGACCCTTCTCTTTATCACTTCCTTCTCCTCCTCCTTCTCCCCCCCTCTCCACTTCTCTACCCAATTTTTTTTTTTTCTATCTTCCTCCCCTTCTATCTCTTTTCTCTTTTTCTTTCTCCCTCTTTCTCTTTCCTTCTTCCTTTCCATTCCTCTGACGTATCTCTGATAAAGTCCTTCATTTCTCTTCCCCTAGAAATTTCCACCCAACCTTTCACCCCAATGTCTTGACCCTTCTCTTCATTTCCTCCTTCTTCTCTTCCCCCCTCTCCCCTCTCCCCTCCCCCCTCTCCACTTCTCTACCCAAAAAAAACTTTTTATGATGACGCAGTTTCAAATTTCATCTATCAACTATCAAGTGGCAGTGTGTGGACTATGTGGGTGCACGTTGAATATGAGTAAATGAAGTAGATGAATATGAGTATATGAGGCTACAGAGCGTACTTTAATTACGAATAAGTTGGAATATTGAGAAGAAGAAAAAGAAAGAAGAAGAAGAAGAAAAAAAATGTACCTATACTGTGTTTAGGCAAGTGCCCATGTGGCACCAGTTGTAAAGTATTTTCTTAATAAATATTTTTACGTCCTCTCTCAATCAATGAATCTTGTTTTTTAGTCGCTTTAACCCCCGACGGGGGTTATACCTTCCATTCGCTGGAAACTAATAATAAGAACACTCTTCAATGGAAGGTAAACACCGAGCGAGGTTAATGCTCTAAGCATTTTCTACGACCTAACCCTCAGAGTTGTATTATTATATGGTCATATGCTCAAATTAATTATTAAAAATTCATGCAATGGGTGGAATTCAAACCAATGGGATTCAAATATCACAAACTACCTACTTAAATTAACCTCATCTTGCTCGCGCTGGCCCGGAAATAGCCAGTATCACGAGGGTTTAAACTTGAACGGTCACCCATCCAAATATTAACCTCACTGGACGTTGTTTAACTTCAGTGACAGAACGAGAACTGGTAGATTCAACATGCATTGACGCTGGCTCAAAATAAGTTTATGTTATGACAGGATAGATTCATCTCCGGATTCCCTCGTGATTTTAGGAACCTTTTAGAAAACTAAAATTTCCTCTCAAGGAAGTAATAAAAAAAGTTAACTTTTGGTATGATATCCTTTATAAAGAAAAAGTCTTTAAAAGACTTTATTATATAGAGTTTTCTTCCAAGTATTTCTTTCTCGAGAAATTCTGTTCGACTTTGAAATTCCTTTGATCAGTCAGAAAAAAAAATCCAGTAAAGAATTCACGCTTCTTTAATTCACTCATTCTCAAGGCTTTTAATTCATCTTAAAAGCGGTGTATTTGAATAATGCTGTGAAGTTCAGCAATAGCAGGCCTGGAGAGAGCTGGCCTACGTGGCTTAGTTGTTAAGATCATTAATTACTCACCCGGAGGTTGCTGGTTCGAATCCCGCCGAAAGCGGAAATTTTTTACCGAGTTTTTTCGTTTCCGGAATGGCTTGGGTGTAAGGGAAAAGTGCCTTTTAGTAATTCGAAAGCGGTTTCGGGGCACAGTTACTTTTCCCCCATTTTTTAAGGCATTGAGAGAACTTTGAAGTATTTTTTTTCTCCTCAAATAAATAATTATGTCCATAGTGAGTACGGTAGTCAAGTGGTTAACGCGCTAGTCTGGTAATCCAGGTAGTGTAGGGAATCCGTTGGTTTGAATCCCACCCAGTGCACGAATTTTTCCTCATTAATTTGAGTCAACCTCGCCTGGTGGTACTTACTTAGTACTTACTTTCCGAGGCCATGTGTGATGTCGTGCTGGTGGAAGGATTGATATGGGTAAACCCTTTGGACGCCCAGAATCATTATTCTGGGCTCCTTCAGTTTCCAGAGTCTAGTGTATGGTGTACGTGTAGTTTGTTGAAATTATGCACCTGACAATTAAAAAACAAATCTTAAAAATTGATGGCAATTTTAAAGTTTATCTTACGTTTTCAAATCAAATAAAAAAGAATTATAAAAATAATACTCTTTAGTGGTTACCATCCACTAAAGAGTATTATTGTCATAGTACGGAGATGGTATATTGAATACTGGTTTTGAATCCATCCATGCTCATCATGGCAATTCACGTACTGATGGTTATTGACAGCCCTACTTAGGCTGGGTACAAGTAATTTCAATAGCTAGCTTGTTTGCCTAGTGATATGGCCATATTGGCTATGTTGTTAAAAGCAAGTTGAACCAAATTAAACAAATATGTACCTACATGTACTTTCTTTTATTAATATGTTAGGTTATTCCTGGGATTTTTTTGGTTCATTTAGCGGAGTTTATGCAAAGAAAATACTAAAAAAAGGAAATTAATTTAACTTCCCCTAAAAATACATAAATAAATAGTTACACCTATATATGCACCCATATCTTGTAAAAATTAGATTTGAAAAGATAAAATAGGATTGCAGCAAAGATACGGGAATATCGTAGAAATGAAATAACTTACAATATGTTGAACACCAGCCTCCGTGGCCTGACGGTTGAGACTACTGCCCGTAGTCCAGAGATCCCGAGTTCGATCCCCGGGCGGGGCAGACTTTTCGAAGGAAATTCTGTTCCCTCTAAACAAGTTAGGTCGGCATTTCCGGCCCAATCCAGGTTGGGTGAGGTTAATGTGCGTAGCTGGTACGATTTTTTGCGTTCAATTGAACCTAGGTCACCGTGCGAGCAAGAACATAGTGCGCTAATGGCTCGAGATTATTTTAGCCCGAGAATGTCCCCTGGAATTGAGCCTGGAATTTTCCGTAGCTTGGACACCCGGTATACTATGAAGTATAAATGGAATATGTGTGCAAGGAATGTAGGTCGCATCTTCAGCCCAAATCCAATTTATGAAAGGGAGAGAAAATGGAGAGTCAATCAGAGAATATCCAATTTATGAAATGCAGTTACTCAGAGGTTCCCAGGATGGTATTTTTAATTTTATTTATTTTTTGACGAAGCTATAAAGAAACGTAAAGGTTATGGCTCGTATCATCACCGAAGTTGAGCAACGTCCAGCGAGGTGAGTATTTCGTGATGCTGGAATTCCGGCCAAATCCAGGCTGTGTAAGTTTAATTTGGGTAGCAGGTTTGTGATTTTCCTGCGAATGGAGGGTAACACCACCGTCGTGATATGACCATGCTGTTGAAAGCGACGTTTAACCTCCCAAAAAAAGTTATCATCGTCTTCGTTTTCTTCTTCTTTAAGTTTGCTTTTTCCCAACCCTATTTGTGGTCGGTATTGTTCGACTTCTGTTTCATGGTGAGGTTGGTTGGTTCTGAGACTCCTACTTCCATGGATGCCCTTCCCTAACACTGATAAAGGCGCCTTTTATATTTGTCTTTTGGACAATAACAACAGGTGTTATATATTTTTTAACGTCCCCTCCGCAAGATGCATGTTATCATGGTTGTGTTAACATTAAAATCGTCACAATTACTCAAACTCGCCTTACTGACGTAGTGATATGGTTATACTTCCTATCCCGGTTAGCGACATTTCGGCCCGAGTGACAGGAGATTTGGGAGCGAGTATTTTTCTCAACCAAAGATAGTCTCTAGCAATCCAGAGAGGTAATGCTGCAAGTGTTCTCTCTGGATTGCCTAAAGGAAAACTTGGGATGACATGACCTGAATAGCATGTGAAGAAAACAAAACAATAATTCAGTGGGTATCGCAGAATGACACGAATTTTTTTTTTTCTATTTCAATTCTTGTGTATCATTTTACAATAATTTTGTCACTGGTCGTTGCTCCCATCAAAGCAGCTTCTCATTTTTCCTCAAAATCCTGCCCCTCTAGGGACCGAACCCAGGTCTTGGCTTGGTCACGGTAACTACAAAGAATACACAGCAATCTATGTTACATACTAAACTAATCTACTATGATATTTTTTTGCAGCACTCGGGACTTAAACAAACAACCTTCTGGGTTAAGAGTTCATATCTATCGTTCTAGCTACTGAGATTGGTGGGGGAAAAATTACAGTACGAAAATATGGATTTACAAACTGTAACCAATGATTTTGAAATTCCAAGAAAGAGAAGAAAAGGGAAATAAATATATGCTTGACTGCAATTCAAGACGAAATCAACATAAACTTGAACACAATGCAGCTAGTTCTAATGATAATAATAATAGAAAAATATGTTACATAATGTATACATTATTAACTTCAATATAAAATATTGCAAAGCTACACAGATTTGCACCATCTAGATTTCTCAAAATGTCCTGAGAAAATGGATGGTAAAAAATAATGTAAAACCCCTGAAGGATGTAAAAGATACATAATATTTGGGTCGCAGATAAAAGTCAGAAATAGATTGAGAAAGAGAACAAATTTGATCTCTACAAATAAATGTAAATAGGTAAGAAGTTATGAGTCGAAGGACGGTATAACATAAAAATATAAAAAAATAGACGGAAAGAGAGAGAGAGGAAAATAGAAAGAGAGAGAGAATTTTTGAATTTGAATTGAAAATGTGGCAAATTTATTTACATCAAGAAAAAATACATATGAGATTACCTCCTAAGCTAAACTTAACTTTTTGGTAGAGGAAAAGACAGAGAAAGAGAGAGAGAGAGGAAAAGAGAGAGGGAAGGAAAGAGGGGTAGAAGGAGAGAGGAAAAGAGATGAAAAAATAGAGAGGAAGACGAAATTTAATAAAGATAAAAAAAGTCCGTATTCCACTATAGGAATCAAGAGAGAAAAAAGGGCTAAATAAATGGAAAGAGAAAGATAGAGAGAAAAAAAGAGTTAATTCGTTTCTTTCAGAATGTCAAAGAAACTTTAAGCAAAAACAATAAAATTAATAATTGAAAAAATAAACATTGTAAAATTAAGTTTGACTTTGACATTTACTTTTAGAAAGATTTAAAAAATAAAAATTAGACGCAAAAACAAGGCAGGGTGTGTAAATGTAATATTTTACATAGCCAGTACAAAATTCAGTACAAAAAGCGACGGAATGTAAATACATAATAAAAAATTCAAAAAACAAATACCTACGATGAAAATCTTTTGAAAATACGAATGATAAATTTAGGACCATCAGCAACAAAGACTATATAAATATAATATATTATTATCTTTTGCCTACATCTCGTCTCTTCTTTCTATCTTTCTCTCTCTTTCATCTTACTTTACTTCCTGTATTTTTCTTATGTATACTTACAGTCTGGCTGGGGGACTATAAACAGGGAGTAGACCAGCAGTCTGGCTGGGGGACTATAAACAGGGAGTAGACCAGCATTGGCTTGGTTCTGGGGGCCCTTGTCAATTATTAGCCTCCTTGTAAAGACAGTGGTAGAAGTGCTGAGTCATTCCTCCACTGTCTGGCTACCATCGTTCACGATGACGCCACCGCATGATGATGATGATACTTACAAAGAGGAAGCAAAATGAGGGCGGGACGAAGGAGGGAGGGGGAGAGGGAAGTGGTAGGGGCGTGGAGGGGGGGGGGGGGGTAACGACAACAACAAAAATCCTCCCCCGCTGGGAATCGAACCCAGGTCACCATGTGTGCAATGCCTAACGCGCTAACTCACTCTGCCACAGTGACTACTACGCAAAAACGCTTGCATACGAGTCTGCAACCATTGGGATATTTTCATCTTTACTATTCAAGGTCTAAAACTTAACTGACCAAATTTCGTATTGTGCGCATGACACATACTTTTTCTCTTCTCTCTTTTTATAATTTAATATTTCGTTACATAATTTCGTTACATAATTTTGGTTATGTGCCAGAGCAAAGACATGAAAATGTCAAAAATATTTCGTTACATAATTTCGTTACATAATTTCGTCACATAATTTCGTTACATAATTTCGTTACATAATTTCGTTATATAATTTTGGTTATGTGCCAGAGCAAAGACATGAAAATGTCAAAAAACATAATTTGCACGAGTATAGGTACTACGAGTATACATAATTTTACACTGAACACATAAAACATATAATGTATGTATAAAAGGACATAAATACACCTAAACACAGCAAACAGTAATTTACATAAATATTTCTATGGGTGAGAGAGGCTCAGTATAAACATATACATGAAAATGAAAAATGATTTACATAAATAATATATAAAAATGTATAAAAAGACACTCACGCTGCAAATAAATAAAGTGCCAGAAAGCTCTCTAGGGATGGTTAAAAAATTGCATATTATGAAATTTTGATAACGCAAAATTTACAAATAAATTTGATTGAGTACTTTCAGCGAAGGCATGTGGAATGAATTGCAATGCTACCGGGTTGGTTTTTATCATCCATGTTAAGTTACGTCTAGTATGGAAAATCTTGATCAATGAAACTTGCATTTAAAATACTTTTTATATCATAAAAGAATAAAATGAATTATTCACTTGACATTTTTTTATTTTTGAAATGGGTGTTACACAGCTTTTTTATTTTGTAGCTATAAAACAGGAGCTACAGTAGACGCTTTAGGTCTGTGTTGTAGCCTGCCCATCCCCTCTGATGGGCGAGAAGTAACACAGTATTTCTCATTCAGGTGCCGAGTCAACTTGTGCGTTAACAACTTTCCCTTACAATTAACTATAACTAAATTTTGAATACAATTTTATTTTTCTGTCGGCGCGTTGGTTCAAACCGACCTTCCTCATGACACTGAGCTATTCTTTGTAAGATACTGACTTATCTTTTCTCTGAGGATTCAGTTTAATACCTGAACTGAACACAATCTCGGGACAGTCTTGAAGATCATGTTTCACCGTTAGAAGACATTGACAATAGTACTATTAAATACTTTCTGCCCATGAGTTAGACATGTGAAAATTTTGTTTTCATAAGTGCCCCATCTTTTGATTGGCGAAATAATAGGTACACACGGAAAAAAAAATTACCGCTGGGGAAGAAGCTTTGAACAATGAACATGGGAAAAACACTTATTGCACATTGCATAACTACAAAGATACACGGCGTTCATACAATTGTCCAAATTATGATAATAATTAATAGTTCTTTCTTTTGAAAGTTCTTTTTTATTTATTAGTTAGTAAATGCAAGTTCAAATATATTATATGGTTTTATAGTGAAAGCTGTCAAGGCCATACTTCTGTTCTTCTTTGTATTGAGGCAGAATTCCATACATAATTCTGAATCTGTGTAAATGTATCTAGTCCTTCGTAGAAGTTTCAATTGTGTATATTACATTACTACTATTTCCAGGGACATACAATTCTATCTAATTTGTATAATGCCTCAATAACAGTTACCTACAATAAATAAGTAGATTTTATTGTACATGGAATTATAGATTATAAAAATATATATTCTTTAATATTATTATATAAATCTTTTTTTCTTCTTCTTCTTTTTATAATGCGCTTTAACTTGCCACGCAAGTCGTTTGCGGTTGAACAACGTCACCCCTGCTTAAGCGGGATAAGACAGTAAAAATAAGACGAAGTCTAATGGGCTAGCTAAAGGGCGGCAATCTCATCCACCCAACCCTTGTCTTTTGTCTCTATATATAAAAAACTCAAATCTGTGCGTGTGTGACGTAGGGGTTGTCTGTTTACAATACCACAGCCCACAGTTTAACAGATACCTATTGAAATTTTCATGAGAGTTGGTTGACCCCTTCCCCTAAATCACCGTCAAGCTACCTAGAAAATTATCAAAATTAAAATTTCCATTACCATTTTCAAGTAGGACATTAGCCACCGGAAAAACCTTAACAGTGACAAAGTGCCGGGTTTTAGCTAGTTATTATTATAACTGAGACAAGTAGTGTCACTAACTCACTATGCAATAAATCCAGAGTAACACTACTTGTTTATTTTCATTATGATCACTACAACTAATACAACAGCTATTACTACAACAATATTACTACAACTCCATGTATTTTGTAATAATATTCCACAGTACACAGCTGTATGTATATTATTATTCGAGTTGTATTTCCAAAGGAGCCATACATCTCTGTAGAATGTTTACTGTAATAATTCCACATGAACAATTTATACTATGTGTGTATAAATATATAAACCTCTTTATCGTTTGATCCCTGAACGCGCGTGCTATATGTTGCGAGCTCGATATTTTCCGCCATTTTGTGTAGAGGACAAGGACTGAGATAGATCAGGAAGCAAAGTAGAGTGAGAGAGTGAGAGAAAGGGAGAGAGAGAGGGAGAGAGAAAGGGAGAGAGAGAAGGAGACAGATAGAGGGAAAGAGATAGAGAGAGAAAGGTAGAGAGTATACGATGTACAGTTGAGAGAGAGATATATATATTATGTAGAGATAGAAAATTTGAAGAGCAGGTAAAGGCAGAAAAAAAAGACAGAGGATTTGTAAAAGAGATAGAGCATAAGAATGGGTATTTGTAGAAGAAGTAGAGAGAGAGAGTATTTGAAAAGGAGATAGAGAAAGAGAGAGATGATTTGAAGAGGATGAAAAAAATTACAGTGAGAGAAATAGGTATCTATTTTGACCACGATGACTTCTGGGGGTCTACTCTTCTCTCCCCCAAACCCCACCCCCCCTTTACCCGCCCCTCCTCCCCCCCCTCCTCATCTTCCACATGACGATAATCACGATGTTGATAGAGACGAAATTCAATTTCTGTATCTTATTCTCATCAAGTTTCGGAAATACGAGTTGACATTGTTCGAGAAAAATAAATTGGGGAAAATGATGGAAAGTCGGTACGTAATGAGAAAGAGGGGGAGGGAATGGAGGAGAGAAAAGGAGGAAATGGCGGGAGAGAGAGAGATTGGAGATGGGATGGAGAGAGGAAAAGAGAGATATAGATATTGAAGGGAGAAATGAGAAAAATATAATGTGTTCCGAAGAGAGGGAGTGAGTGAGAGAGAGAGAGTTTTAGAAGAAGATAGAGAGAGAGAGACAAAGTAACAAGACCTTTCTCAATTTATCGAATTTCAAACAGCCCTCAATACAGAGTAGTGCCACAGTTGCCACACTACCACATCTTTTTCAGAAGAAATTCGTTGAATTTCAATCGTAAAAATTATAATATCATATTTCTGAAGAACAATGATACCATTACTTGTGAGACCCTACTGGAAATCGCTCATACCTGCTGAAGTTAGTGTAACAGACATGAACAGACAGATAATCTACAATTTTCAAACAATACATAATTGCTATTATTATAAAAGTATAAGTAGCTTTATTTAGACTGTCAGTGCGAGGTAGTAATATTGATGTAACATTTTAACAAACCAGATCTTAATTAATTAATTTTAATGACTTCAATAAAGTTAGAATTCTTTTTCTAAACGTCAGTACCTGGCATCCTCTGTGTTTTATCCACAACATCATTTCTATGTATCTATGGAGGCGAAATCGCCGTCCATTCAACCACTTTGGACTGTAAACGAAAGCTACAATCGACTATGTATGAAGAAACAAGAACTAGCAAGCTCTTCATAAATAATAAATTGGGAGAAAGCAAGTTATGCTCTATCACCGATATAAATCAAATTCCTCATCCCAAATCTTTTGTTTTTAAAAATATGACGAAGATCTTCATTATAGGACATGACTCAGGAAAGCGTTCTGTTTTGATAACATGATTTCTGAAACACATGAAAATGAAGAGAAGGCCTTCATAATAATAATAATAATACATACTCTGTATACAAATACATACACTTGATAATAATGAAGTAACTGATAATAATGGAAGTCACTTTTTTAGAAAATACCTTGTTCATACTGCCGAGGTAAGACTGAAAAGTCCCTTTTTTGGCACGGTTAATTCTCAAAACAGTTTCTACCACCTTTCCTTGAGAGTCCTAGCATTGTGTGGTTACAGACTCAAATAATTGAGGAAAAAATCCAAGCATTGGGTGGAAATCCACGAATCAATGCTCTAGATTGTTTACAATACAAGTCTAGCGAAGTCACCGTGGCCGAGTGAGTTAGCGCGCTTGCACGGTTACCTGGGTTCGATTCCCAGCGGTGCAGGAGTTTTCTTGTCTATTCTTGGGTGTTCGGGGTCCACTCATACCTCGTGAGGAAAAATGAGTAGCTGCTTTAATGTGAGCAACGACCAGTGGTAGAATAATAGGCAAAAATAATAATATACAGGGTGATTCAGAAAAGTACCGTCAAACGTTAACCACATATTCTATGGGCTAGTTAAGGAGGGGTCAACTCTATAAAAGAAAGTGCGCAAATGCCTCCTAACGGAGGAACACCGCCCCTTAAGGTGTTTTTAAACAATCGAAATTTTCATTTTAACGGCTTACCTATTTGGGATATCGCAATGTGGTAAAAAAATCACTCTCAATACTAGATAGCACCTTTCTTTTAGCACAAAATTTAACACCATTCCAATGTCAGGGGCGGTCTCAGGAGGGTCAGATGGTAGAAAAAAGGTTCTAACTTTTTAGTCGATGCTTGTAATTGAATTTGGTTTTCAAACTATTAAAACGTCTGTCATTGTCTACAAAAATGTTCAGAATAATTTTTTTCTCAAACCAACACAAACGCTTGAAAACTGAAATTGAAGATTTTAAAACCGCATTAAGTTTTGAAACCTATGCAACTAGCATACAATTTTAGAACAAGAATTTTCAGCCAATTCATTATTTAACAAAGAAATACACCTGAAATATTTGAACGTGTTCGTCAATCTTTTCCAAGGCGTATGGAGGTCTGCATTGAAGCCAGAGGAGCCCATGTGGAACATTTGCTGTAAATCTTATTTCGGCTTAAGCCCTTCAATTTCGATTTTCAAGCGTTTGTGTTGGTTTGAGAAAAAAATTATTCAGAACATTTTTGTAGACAATGACAGACGTTTTTATAGGGTGAAAACCAAATTCAATTACAAGCAACGACTAAAAAGTTAGAACCTTTTTTCTACCATCTGACCCTCCTGAGACCGCCCCTGACATTGGAATGGTGTTAAATTTTGTGCCAAAAGAAAGGTGCTATCTAGTATTGAGAGTGATTTTTTTACCACATTGCGATACCCCAAATAGGTAAGCCGTAAAATGAAAATTTCGATTGTTTAAAAACACCTTAAGGGGCGTGTACCTCCGTTAGGAGGCATTTGCGCACTTTCTTTTATAGAGTTGACCCCTCCTTAACTAGCCCATAGAATATGTGGTTAGCGTTTGACGGTACTTTTCTGAATCACCCTGTATATTAAAAGATATGAAAAAGTCCTATAATTCTGCGATAACCACTAAAAATTGTGACACAATAACACAAAGATACACATTTATTTATATATTATTTAATTACTTTTTATTTTATTACAAGTCTAGCAATGTTTTGTCCTTACCCTATTCTTCAAGAAACAGAAATTCATCATAGAAAAGAAAAATCATTTCTGAACAAGCAGAAAGAGAAAAATCTTCGTAATAAGGTCCAAGAAGATATTGGTTTATCAAACAGTATAACAAAAGGGAAGTTGCAATCATTGTCCTCTGCATCGGGAAACAGTTTCTTTGTGTATCAGAATATTTTTTATCTTCTTGCAATCTTTTGCCTGATTTTTGTTTCTTATAGCATAATAATAAACTCAGGAAAAATGTAAAAATCTATTGGAAATTTGGCGGGGGAAGCAAACTTAATGCACATTGCATAACTTTGAAGATACACGGCGTTTATACAATTTTTCTAATAATTATTTTTTTTTAAACATAATTATTATTCTTTGTAGGTAGGTAAACAAAAATCTGAAATCCGGGTAAAACAAATATAATAGGTACATTGTGAGATAAAGTAAATTCTATAAAAATCCTTATACGCATTTACCTACCTAGTAGTTAGTACCTATTCGTATAAGTAAATACATTGTAGTATGTACAAAACACAAGACAGAATGCAGAAGTACTGAATAATTCAGCAATCTGCATTCGGACGCAGTGAAAATGCTGCACCTTTAGAGTTAGAAAAGTTTGCGACGACCATCCAGATTTTTTTGTAGTTGTGTTTCACGTTGCATCCATGGTCAATTAGTCATATCACAACGGGGGTGTTACTTTTTCTCCGTATTTCGATGTCCAGAGTTTGCTCATACCTACATCGTGAGTAAAAATGAGTAGCTGCTTTGATTAAGATTAGATACTCAAGATATTAATTTCAAGTCCTATAATCATGCGCCAACCACAAAAAAGTGGTATAATAATTATTATAGGTAATTCTTTTTACAAATTTACCGTTTTTTACTAATTAGAGGCACGCTTCCTCTCGGTAGCGAGTTTAAAGAAATGTTTTACCTTTGAAATATATTTTCGACTTACTTTTTTTTACTGAACTTCTCAATACGAGATCCTACTAGCCAATGTTTTATCTACAAGAAAATCTCACAAACCTCGTAGCGCTGTGACTGACCCAATCAGTCACAGCCAGCCTGGGTTGGGTCAGTCACAGCCAGCATCCCAGGGTCACTCACCACGAATTAACCTCACTGAACGTTGTTTACCTTCAGCGATCTCACAAAAATTGGGGGGTTCATTTGTTTGTCGTGCTACCCATCAACACTTGCTACACATAAACTTAAAACTTGTTTCATACTCATCATCATAGGGTGGCGTCATCGTGAATGATGGTAGCCAGACAGTGGAGTATTTGGAGGAATGACTCAGCACTTCTACCACTGTCTATACAAGGAGGCCAGTAATTGACAAGGGCCCTCAGAACCTAGCCAATGCTGGTCTACTGCCTTTTCATATTCCCCCAGCTAGACTGCTAGTCGACTACCTGTTCATAGTCCCCAGCCAGCCTGTTTATAGTTCCCACTGCTTTCGATTTTTACTTGCCAAATGGTAAAAATAAGAATCGAATTTTTAATTCCGCATCTCGTAAGTTTTTCTAAAAGGTCATTTCGGAATTCAGTCAGGTTAATCTTGCCTTTTCTTCTCTTCCAAATCCTTGACTTAATAGGATTTTCAAAATGGCAACCTGTCCCTTTATTAGGAAATCCTTGTTCAGTAATCCTTACTGGGTGGGCAGGGAGGGGGGGTCCTGAGTTTTGATGAAGGTCAAGGATAACATTTTTTACTTTCTATTACCTATAAGGTATTATAGATTATTATCCAGTGATTGGAGGGTATAACTACTGTATCACATTTAACTAAGAGGTTGAAAAGACGTTAAGAAAAAGAATGGTTGGGAGACGGGTGAAAGAGAGGGAGAATGAGGAGAAGAGGGGAACAGAATGAGAGGTAGGAATGAGAAAGAGGGATGGAGGGAGGAACCAATTGAGAGGGATATAATGATAAGATAGGGAGAGAGAGAAGAAAGGAGGAGAGAGGGAGGGAACAACCCATTGAAAGGGAGATAATGAAAAGATAGGGAAGGAGAGAATAAAGGAGGAGAGAGAAGAAAGAGGAAGAGAGGGAGGAAGAAAATGGGAGATAGAGAAGAAAGGAGGAGAGAGGGAGATAATGAGAAGATGGTAAGAGAGAGAGAAGAAAGGAGGAGAGAGGGAGATAATGAGAAGATGGTAAGAGAGAGAGAAGAAAGGAGGAGAGAGAAGAAAGAGGAAGAGAGGGAGAGAGAAAATGGGAGATAGAGAAGAAAGGAGGAGAGAGGGATGGAAGAACCCGTTCAGAGGGAGATAATGAGAATATAGGGAAAGAGAGAAGAAAGTTGGAGAGAGAATAAGAAAGGAGAGAGAAAGGAGAGAGAAAGAAAGAAAGATGAGAAAATGAAGAGGAGGGAGGAGAGAGAGAGAGAGAGAGAGAGAGAGAGAGAGAAAGAAAAGATGAGAAAATGAAGAGGAGAGAGAGAGAGAGAGAAAGAAAGAAAGAAAGATGAGAAAATGAAGAGGGGGGGAGAGAGAGAGAGAGAGAGAGAGAAAGAAAGAAAGATGAGAAAATGAAGAGGGGAGAGAAAGAGAGAGAAAGAAAGAAAGATGAGAAAATGAAGAGGGGAGAGAGAGAGAGAGAGAGAGAGAAAGAAAGAAAGATGAGAAAATGAAGAGGGGAGAGAGAGAGAGAGAGAGAGAGAGAAAGAAAGAAAGATGAGAAAATGAAGAGGGGAGAGAGAGAGAGAGAGAGAGAAAGAAAGAAAGATGAGAAAATGAAGAGGGGAGAGAGAGAGAGAGAGAGAGAGAGAGAGAGAGAAAGATATGATAAGAAAATGAAGAGGAGAGATAGAGAGAGAAAAGAGAAAGGGCAGAGGATTGATAAATTTTCCTCTGAAGTACTTTAGAATACTTGAGATAAAATTAATACGGGTAACGGCCATATTGTTTTCCAATTACAATGTAATAACCGACCACCGGCCATGTCAAAGGTCACTCGACAAAAATGTTTACTCAGATAGCTATTGACGTGATGGCTATATCTCGATAATGATAGGAATACGGTTATGCAAATATTCAGATGTTGCAACCGGGTATACCTACTTGTGTCTACAATGTAGGTAATTAATTTTTCATAAATAATAATTTATTGTACCTCTATTTTCGAGGAAAAAAAATATTTGTTTTTTTTTTAACAGATAGGCAAGAGTGTTTGTCAAACGACACACCAACATTTTCAAACAAGTACTTATTAAAGGGTTTTTGGCCCCCAAACTCAAACAACTATTATCTAGTCACTATGTGCTAGGTATAGGTGTTCAATTTGTTTTTGTTCTCTCTCTCTCTCAAATGCTTTTTCACAATAATAACACTCTTTAGTGGAAGGTAACCACCAGGCGAGGTTAATGCTCAAAGTATTTTCTACTGGGGTCGAATTTTTTTTCAGCTCTATACTTAAGATGTTGGGGCCTACCCTAGCCTCGTGAATATAATTTGGGTTGTTGTAGAGTGGGCAACGACCAGTGGCGGCATTGCGAGATGGATATTGAAATATGATCGTTGGTTGGAGATAATAATTATGATGTATTAGCATTAGTTCTCGTAATGTCGATGCTACCCACTAAAAATTGTGACATAATAACATAAATAACTAGCTCTTTATCTTATCTTATCATATGTCAGATCCACGTATATCTAAATTATCACTTTTTGAACCACCCTTATCTATAATATATCCATACTCATACTTATTTGAGTCACCTTTATATGTAGGTACTCACTTCACAGATTTTTAATCATAGTTCTGAGCTTTATCAATTTATGGTTTTTCCCTGTTTGATTACCTAATATTATTATTACTAATATTATTTGATTACCTAATATTATAATATTATTATTACTAATATTATTATTACTAATATTATTATTATTTTCATACCTGCTCACTTTTTGAACAGCCTATAACCAGCCCACCCTATACGAGAGGAAGACAACTATATTTCATTTCATCTGTCTTTCTGTTCCAGGAGATAAGAATAACAGGAATCTTGAAGACGTTTTCCAAGGATTCTCCTTCAAAGGAAAACTCTGCAAACATTAATTTTATCTGTTGGAATTGTTTCAGGTATCTTTCTGCTGGGGAAACACAAGATCTTGAAAAGTGAAATGAATGTTAGGAGGGAAATTTGTCTCATCCAATTTTGTTCGAAGTTCTTCCCTCACAGAACATGAGAAGGAATAAAGAGATTTATTTTTATATGATTTAATTTGAGAAAAAGGCCTTTTATGAAATAGGATTTCTTGGTAATGGTCCTACGTTTTTTTAATATAAGTACTTAAGTACGTATACATATAAGATGTTTTCATTTGATTTTGCTTTTTTTTCTTTCTTTTTTGAAGGTTTATTTTTGCCCTCTTAGAAATTCAATCAACGTTTATCCATAGCTGTAAAAAGAGGTAATTTGGCATCTATGGAGTGTACATTGACCTCTTCTGGCCCTTTGATTTAAGATTTCGAATAGTAAATAAAACGTAGCAATTCCAGAAAACATAATTTTACTATTCATGTTTGTAAATCCGAAAATGTCAAATAATTTTGCATTCAAAACTTTACTTACCTTATAAAATTACAACTTAAACATCTGTCTTTGATTCTTGTTTACTAGTTTGTAAATAAGTAAATAATAGAAACACAATAGGTACCTCTGATTTCTAATATTAGAAATGTTGGGAAGTAATATAAAATGTAAATAATTGGATGAGATATATTTCTTTGTTCTGAATAAAACATTATGATTATAATGTTTGTTATTTTAACCTTATGCTAGTATTTATTATTAATATTCTTTTATCATAGTAAATTTTAGCTACATACCTAGTTGTAATATTATTTTATGAAATAAATCTTTAAAAAGCCAGCGTCGATGGCATGTTGAATACACCGGTTCCCTTCAGAACACCGAAGTTAAGCGACATCCAGCGAGGTTAAGACTTGGATGGGTGACCATTCAAATTCTAATTCTCGTGACGCTGGCTTTTCCCGGCCCCACTCAGGCTGGGTGAGGTCAATGTGAGTAGCAGGTTTGTGAGTTTCCTGCGAATGGAGGGTAAAACCCCCGTCGTGATATGACCATGGCAGTTGAAAGCGACGTTAAACCAAAAAAAAAAAAAAAAAAAAAAAATCCTTAAAAAATCTATGGCATCTATTAAAATCTAACTTACCAGTTACTGTAAGATACATTAAAATCAAAGCAAGTTAAGTGTTCATTACTTTAAATAACTCTTAATTAATTAATATTAGGTATTATCATAAAATTAGTTTGAAATATTTTACAAAATTTAAATAAAAATAAAATCTTAAAAAAGGAAAATCAAATATTTCAATAGTTCATTTTCCAATAAAAAATAATCTCTAACATAATACATACTAAACTTGGAACATTACCAAGCATGGACCAAGCAGCCTAAAATAAGACCAAGATGTGTTGTATGAAACAATGAAATTTTTCTTTTACAAATATCTCTAACGTAAGAAAATAATATAATTCATATTTCAGGTATTCCCAATTTTCAGACCCACACATTTCTCCCTAAAAAGGTAAAACAAATCGATCACTCACTAATCCCATTTCTCCCTTTTTCCCTTTTTTTTCTTGTGTGCCCCCTTGCTTCTCTAGGGAGCCGAAGATTTTTGACGAGGCTCTGCACCGACTGAACCCAGTGGAAAACGTGACCAAGCCCAGTCTCGGACCCACGGTGCCCAAACAGAAGCGCAGACTCCGTACGCCGGTTTGGGCCAGGTTGTTAAGTCATTTCATTTCACCGGTTCCGGAAAAAAGGGATTTTTTTTATTATGTGCACGGAAAGAGGGATTTTTTGTCCGTTCACAGAAAAAGGGATTTTTTGTACGTTCACAGAAAAAGGGATTTTTTGTACGTTCACAGAAAAAGGGATTTTTTGTCCGTTCATAGAAATTTTATTCTGTGCAATTGATTTGCACAGAAAAAAATTGATCTGTTTTGCGTTCACGAGGAATTTTCCTGTGCACTGAAGTAGATTTTTGTCCGTTTACGATAAACGAATTATCTGTGCACGGAAACAGATATTTTTCGTTCGTTCAAGGGAAAGATATTTTTCAGTGCACGGAAAAAGGTATTTTTGTCCATCATAGAAAAGGTATTTCACGACTGCACGGAATAAGTGATTTTTATACGTGCATGGAAAATGGAAAACTATCATTTGAAATGAAGGGATAGTTCCACGAAAAAAAGGGAAATTTTGTTCCTCGTGGAATCTGTACTTTTTTAAAATATATTATACAGGGTGAAACTAAATAACCTGACCAAAATTTCAATCGAAAATATTCTAAAGTTACTTTGTCGGAAATGCTCCGGTTAAATGGATTTTTGACAGATGCTCTGGGATATTCCCTAAGATCAGAATTTAAAATCGTTTTGCTATAGTATATGTTTTCATCTTATGACAAATTTACTATCCACTCAAATTTGTATGTCGAGTAAGTCTTGGAATTTTAGTTTATTTCAATATTCCAAGCTGTTCTCGAAATATCTGAGTGGAACATACATTCCTGGACACCCTGTAGAATATTTTCGATTGATGAATTCTATCCGCACTAGAATTTTAGTAACATAATTTAGATTCACCCTGTATCATTGGGATTCCCAGATAGTCCTTCGGAACTTTGTAAAGTCTGTGTTTTGTCCTAACAGTGTTGTCATAATTATTATGTCCTGGTCATACAAGGGATTTTATGCAGAAAAAATGTGAAAAGGGATTTTTTACTCTGGAGACACTAGAAACTATTTTTTTTATTTTTATTATTATTATTATTATTATTTTTTTTTTTTTTTGAAATACCACTTGCCAAGAGATACACATGGCATTTGTTTTACACGTATTTCTTTTCAAATTTCTATTTCTAAAGTGTTTTACACTTTAGAAATAGCCATTTGAAATTTGAAATAGGTAAAACAAAGGTAGATCTCTAATGATACTCTGAAGTAAAATTTTGTTCTCCTAGAATTTTCTTTTTTTTCTAGATTTTTTTTTTTTTTTTTCTTCTTCTTGTGCCTGAAAATGAATCCGGGAAAATATGCTCACCTTGGCTGTACTTCTAAGTTTTCCTGGAGTTTTTCCATCTAAATTTTCCTGGATTGTCTCAAAGTACGCGCACATGCTCCAGATTTACTCAAGCTATAATGATGGAGCATATAGCTACACCTCAAGCTCAAAACAAACCTTGGGAAAATTAAAGAGAAAAATTTAGCTCCTGTAGATACACGGGCAGCTTTAATCTCAAGGTTTTAATCTTTTCAATGGAATTCTTTTCTGATCTCAAAGATTTGATCTCTTCAATGGAATTTTTTGATCTCATGGTTTTGATATTTTTAATGGAATTCTTTTGATCCCCTGAAGGAATACACAAAGAAATTAGAACAAAATAAATCGAAACTTTGATGCTGTCAGAGCTATTCCTACATGAGGTATAAATAAATACTTAGCCTGCTCTAATGAGGTTCGAATTAGAGATAGAACAAGGTTATATTTAAGATAAACCATGTCCCTCAAGATTTTCAAGTTAAACTATAATGACCGGCTCTACGAATCTTGAAAACAGCTAAAAGACACGAAACCGGGATTGGAAACGTTAGTTTCAAAAGGATTCGTCAAATTAGCGCTCGTGCAGTAAATCGAGGGTTTGCCAACTTGGTTTGGCGAGCAAAACCCTCGATTTACTGCACGAGCGATAATTTGACGAATCCTTTTGGATAGTTAACGTTCCGAATCCCCGGTTTCGTGTTGTTTAGGTGTTTTTCTAGATCTGGTCATAAGTGTACCGTGATTGCTTGAAACGATTCGGCCCAAAGGCTAAATTAATGAACGCTGTTACAAAGCAACGTTTAAAGCCAAATTAAAAAAAAAAACATGAACACTGCTGTGGACACTGTTCTGATTTCAGTTATGTGATTGCTGTTACCATGGTGATAACAGTATGGTAACTTTTTTTTTTTTTTTTTTTTAAGTGGGGTTTAACGTCGCTTTCAACTGCCATGGTCATATCACGACGGGGGTTTTACCCTCCATTTGCAGGAAACTCACAAACCCGCTACTCACATTGACCTCACCCATCCTGAGTGGGGCCGGGAAAAGCCAGCGTCACGAGAATTAGAATTTGAATGGTCACCCATCCAAGTCTTAACCTCGCTGGATGTCGCTTAACTTCGGTGTTCTGAAGGGAACCGGTGTATTCAACATGCCATCGACGCGACGCTGTCTTATGGTAACTTTAGCGTCGTTCATTAATTTTATAATTTTATAAATCTAACTTAAAATTTTAACATAATTTTATACACTACGAGCATGTTCAGTGAAATATAATGTCTTCTTTGATTGGAGAATCTGACAGATTTTGCATTTGTAATGATAAAACCAACAAAGATCCCGTATTAAAATGTTGCAGCTGTTTGTGTCTCTTTCATAGACTATGCATGAAAATCTCCCAAACTGTTTACCAAGTCCTTTCGGATCCTCAATCATGTAATCTCTGGCTCTGCTTACAATGTTCGATCTCAGACACTTCTTCCTTGCAAAGTTCTCGGCTCCCTTGTCCTTACAGCCCTCTCAGAACCTTCAAGAATGCCAGAACTCTCGATATTCACCTGAGAAAGAAACATCCTTGTCCCGACTCAGACATTGACTCTACTCCTCCAGATCTCCAGTCCTCAAATCCTACAGTCAGAACCCCGCTTTCAGTGACGGCTGATTCCATTCTGGACGAACTGATAGCTGCCAAGTCCTCTACTAGGACTCTGAGAAGGATTCCAAAAGCAGCTCGATTCCTCGCTGCTGACAAGCTTGCTAGAATAATTGACAAGTTTTTAAACACAAAGTCCTTAATAGATTTCAAATATCTACTGTCGTTTTCTTTCACAGCATTCAAGATCACCTCAAAGTCTCAAAGCCCTAACCTTACATCACAAGTCAAAGAAAATTTAAACCATCTCTTCCAGCCTTTGACATCAGCAGCTCGTACCGACACACACTCAACTCGTAAAGAAGCAAAAAGACATCGTAGCACCTTAGATTTGAAGAAAATTGTTGAAGCTAAAGTTTCCGACTTTGATATAAAAAATGCTGTGAAGTTGTTGAGCAGTGACGATTCCCTTGCACCTTTTGATCAAGAAACTCTTGAAATACTCAAAACAAAGCACCCTAGTGCCTCCAGAGAACTGAATTTCCCGAGTCCACCTGACGATCAACCAGATCATTTCCTGCCTCTTGTTGTTCGTGAATCTGATGTCATAAAAGGTATTAATGGCTTTCCTGCAGGTAGTTCTCCTGGAATGGATGGAATGAGGCCTCAATTCCTTAAAGACATTATTTCCAAGTCCGCTGGAGAAGCAGGTACAAGGGCCCTCACTGCTGTTACAAAGTTGTGTAATTTTCTCCTTTCTGGAAGCTTACCACAGGAACTTTGTCCGCTTTTATATGGAGCATCCTTGTGTGCTTTGCGGAAAAAGGATGGTGGCTTACGTCCTATTGCAGTTGGAAATACTTTTCGACGCTTGACAGCTAAACTTGGTTGCTTGAAGGTTCGATCTGTTTTGAATGAGTACCTACTTCCTCAACAACTTGGGGTTTCAGCGAAATTGGGTTGTGAAGCCGCCGTGCATTCTGTCAGATCTTACCTGTCTAACTCGTTGAATAGTTCAAAAGTGCTCCTAAAAATCGACTTCAAAAATGCATTTAATTCTGTTGAACGAGATTGTGCTCTGTCCGAAGTAAAGCAACACGCTCCAAGCTTATATCCATTCCTGTACCAATGCTACAAATATCCATCAGAGCTCGTGTTTGGAAAAGACAAAATACTGTCAACAGTAGGCGTACAGCAAGGTGACCCTTGTGGTCCATTGGTATTCAGCTTGGCTGTTCAACCAATTGTGAGCAAAATAAAATCCGAACTGAATGTCTGGTATTTAGACGACGCCACCCTAGGAGACCAACCATCGACAGTACTCGCAGATCTGAAAGCGCTCGTTCTACAAGCCAATACCATTGGACTCCAGATAAACCCTGCAAAATGTGAACTCTACAGCTGTTCAAATCAAACACCTCGGCCGAGGTGTGAAGAACGCCTATACAAAGAAAGAGACAGCCCGGCAGAGTGTTCAAACACCTCGGCCGAGGTGTGAAGAACGCCTATACAAAGAAAGAGACAGCCCGGCAGAGTGTAAGGTTACGGAAAACATAGTTCCCATGCATTTCATGTACTTTCAGCCAGCGAAAAGTGCAACATGAATTTCAAAAATTGCGATTTTTATTGCAGAAATGGACTCTACGTTGAAAAATAAATTGATTTGACTTTTTGTTTGACTTCCTAGGCCAACGGTAACCCTATTTCCGAGACCCCCGAACAATCGTGAAAGACATGAAAAGATTCATAATTTTTTTTTTTTTTTCCGTTTTTTTTTTTCATACGGATCCTTTGAGACCCGACTTCGTTTCCTTAACATGGCACTGAAGATTAAGTGAGGTGTCTAAAGTGATCAAGATATAATGGAGATGAGCCCGGACCAAAAAAAAATTCTAAATTATAAGCGGGCGGCCCATTTGGGCGGCCTCGGGTTCTGGGAGCCCAAATCGGGAATTGAAGGATAATACTAATCTTAAGTGGTATCAAATGAAAGATCTTGATGAGCAGATACCAAATTTATTGATTTTATTCCTTCATCCGGTCCACTGGGTGGCACCTGGTGGCCTTTACATTTTCTTTGGCGGGTAGGTACCTTAGAATCCTTAGCTTAGTGGTCAGATCTTGGCCAGTATGTATTTTTCGAGATGACCTCGCTCTCTCACTGCAAAATTTTAATGTTTAAGTTTCCAAGTATTAATTTAGCTAGTTCATTTTCCGTCCCTTTCTTTAGAAGACAACTTTGTCTAATGGTAGCAAGCTCGACCTGCAACCCTCTCAACATGGGTTCGAATCCTGGCGGGGACGAAATTTTTTAGCTCTATATTTTCACTTTGGGCTTAACGTTGTTTTGTTTTTCCGATCTTTATATTTGATCTTCATGAAAACCTCATTACCCTCACGAGGAAAACTTTAGTAGTTGCAGAGTTGGCCAATGACCTGTGGCGGCATTACGAGATTGATTTTGGACAATCATGGTTGGATGGAGATAAAATATGATGAATTAGCTCTCATAATGTCGATGCTACTCACTAAAAGTTGTGACAAAGTAGTGACTTTGGCCAAGTGGGTAGCATACTAGGCTTGCACGCACGATGACTTGGGTTCGATCCCCTTCAGGAAAGTTTTTTTTCTCTGTCCATTATGTCCGGGGTAGGTACAGTCATACCTCGTGAGGTATTGATAAGGGACGTCACCACCATGTTCTCTCCCGCTCATGGTTTTATCAACACCTAATATTGTCTCCCGTCGCGTCGCTTGCATTTTTACCTGAGTTTAAATCTACATATCTTAGGCCTAGCATAAACATTATAATCGAAACACCTAGGAATCATTGATGTAGACCTAAGGCATGGCCTTCTATGTATTTTTCCTAACCATATGATAAACCCAAGGCGTGGCTTTTTATATATTTACCTAACCCTACTATAAACCCGAGGCATTGCCTTGTATTATCCCTAACACTTCTATATTCCTAAGGCATGGCCTTCTATGTATTTTACCTAACTCTACTATACACTGAAAGCATTGCCTTTCATTAGTTAGAAATTTTAAAGATTTCCTTATAAAAGGACGATTCTTATATAAAAATGATAATTTTATAGTTTTCATTTTCTTAAATACCTAATGTAAAAAAGCATGGTCTTATTTCCGGGAGAGATACTCGTGGTGACCCTGCAACAAGCCGGAGAGAATTCGGGTAAGAAAAGGTCAACGGGAGAGAACTCATTACCTCACCTTGATAAGGTGATTAGTTGATTACAAATTAATTTCTTTAGCATTTATAAATCCAGGTGTTTTAGTGTCCCTCATAGGAGGCTCCGAGGTCTATTCAGCATTGAAAGATAAACCTAATCATGTGGAGTATAGAATCAAAAGGTCTTGCATTGCAAATTTATACAGGGTGTCCCACCAAACTTGGACACCTCAAATTACTCGGCCCCTGAAAGAGTTTTTGAAAAATAAAAAAATCTAGGGTACATGTGCTAATTATGCGGTTTCAGTTATGAAATTTTTTTTATACAGGGTGGTTCAAAAGTCAGAAATTGAGGTGTCAACTTTCGATTTTTAAATAGATCGACCTGAATTTTATTTGATAATTTTACTTATAAATGATTCCTGAGTACTTTTTTAAACAAAAATATTACATACAGGGTGGTTTTTTTTCGACCAATTTTTTTTCTAAATCTTGAATAACTCAAGATCGGTTAATTTTTTCGATAACAAGAATAGAATGTGTTTGTGTAATGAATACACGCACTTTCAATTGGCATCAAAAAAATTTATACAGGGTGGTTCACAAGTGAAATAATGACTTGATTTTTTTAAAACCGAGTTTTTTTAATTTTTTATTTAGGATTAATAATTCTCGTCTAATTTTACACATTTTTCGTTAGTCATATCGAAAAACAAAACTAAAGTGTTGTACAGGGTGAGACATAATTTTTTTGTAACACCCTGTATATGGGCAGTCAAAGAGACGCAAAATTAAATATAAACACTAAATATGCAAGAAAAACTTTGATTTTTAATTAAACTAAAAAGTTATGGTGTTTTAACTAATATTGTCGCATGGACCACCCTGTAGATATTTTCTTAAACCATCATATGGGTAGTCGAAACTGTCTAAAATTGAACGAGGAGTCCAAATCTGAAAGAAAAAAAATGAATTCAAAGAGCCATGCTCAATTTTGTGTCTACACCTACCTACTTTTTATTTCAAGTTTTAAAATCATTCAGTGTGGACACCAAATTGAAAATGGCTTCAAATTCGTGTTTTTTTACTTGTTTTTTCCCACATGATTCGAAAAACAAAACTAAAGTGTTGTACAGGGTGAGACATAATTTTTTTGTAACACCCTGTATATGGGCAGTCAAAGAGACGCAAAATTAAATATAAACACTAAATATGCAAGAAAAACTTTGATTTTTAATTAAACTAAAAAGTTATGGTGTTTTAACTAATATTGTCGCATGGACCACCCTGTAGATATTTTCTTAAACCATCATATGGGTAGTCGAAACTGTCTAAAATTGAACGAGGAGTCCAAATCTGAAAGAAAAAAAATGAATTCAAAGAGCCATGCTCAATTTTGTGTCTACACCTACCTACTTTTTATTTCAAATTTTAAAATCATTCAGTGTGGACACCAAATTGAAAATGGCTTCAAATTCGTGTTTTTTACTTGTTTTTCCCACATGATTCGAAGTGTTCGTTGAATTTTATACAACTTAGAGTACCTACATGATAGTTTAAGAAAATATCTACAGGGTGGTCCATGCGACAATATTAGTTAAAACACCATAACTTTTTAGTTTAATTAAAAATCAAAGTTTTTCTTGCATATTTAGTGTTTATATTTAATTTTGCGTCTCTTTGACTGCCCATATACAGGGTGTTACAAAAAAATTATGTCTCACCCTGTACAACACTTTAGTTTTGTTTTTCGATATGACTAACGAAAAATGTGTAAAATTAGACGAGAATTATTAATCCTAAATAAAAAATTAAAAAAACTCGGTTTTAAAAAAAATCAAGTCATTATTTCACTTGTGAACCACTCTGTATAAATTTTTTTGATGCCAATTGAAAGTGCGTGTATTCATTACACAAACACATTCTATTCTTGTTATCAAAAAAATTAACCGATCTTGAGTTATTCAAGATTTAGAAAAAAAATTGGTCGAAAAAAAAGCACCCTGTATGTAATATTTTTTGTTTAAAAAAGTACTCAGGAATCATTTATAAGTAAAATTATCAAATAAAATTCAGGTCGATCCATTTAAAAATCGAAAGTTGACACCTCAATTTATGACTTTTGAACCACCCTGTATAGAAAAAATTTCATAACTGAAACCGCATAATTAGCACATGTACCCTAGATTTTTTTATTTTTCAAAAACTCTTTCAGGGGCCGAGTAATTTGAGGTGTCCAAGTTTGGTGGGACACCCTGTATATTATTTACTCACTTTGGGGACTCAGGGGACCAAATCTGTGATCCAAATACATATTGACCTTAGAAAAATTAAATACCTACTGCTAAAACTATATCTTTATAAAAAGACAACTTCGTACATTCACATTTTCCCAGCTTATTTACTTTTGTTATTCATAATGTTTCAGTAGTGTATGAACCTATATTTTCGTACAAAAAGAACTGATATCCCCCCAAAAACACCACTTCGTGGTTAAAAAAAGAAGAACGCCTCACTCAAAAGAATGATTATAATTAGTTAAAAATAAATGATATCAAATTGAGAACACCTTACCCCTTCTCTTTCTATATCTCTGCACTCCTCTCTGAATTTATTCCTCTTATGTTTATCTTTCTTTATCCTTTCTAGGGGTCATCCCAAACTTGATTTCTCTTTAAATTTACTTGTTGCACGGCAATAAAAAATGGCGGTCGCGGTGTAATTTTCTCGATTCAAATCAAATAAGTTCAGAAAAATCATACTCCGACCGCCATTTTTTATTGCCGTGCAACAAGTAAATTTAAAGAGAAATCAAGTTTGGGATGACCCCTAGAAAGGATAAAGAAAGATAAACATAAGAGGAATAAATTCAGAGAGGAGTGCAGAGATATAGAAAGAGAAGGGGTAAGGTGTTCTCAATTTGATATCATTTATTTTTAACTAATTATAATCATTCTTTTGAGTGAGGCGTTCTTCTTTTTTTAACCACGAAGTGGTGTTTTTGGGGGGATTCTTTAGATCCGGATATTCTCCATCAATTTCAGTCGATTGCTCCTGGAATAAAGTTAGTCTCCCGTGAAAAACTGTCTCTTCTAGGTGCTCCCCTCTTTGTTGATTCGTTCGAAGAATACGTAGAGAGCAAAGTTGCAGCAGTAGAAAATCTGCTTGAAAGAGCTTCAGAACTCAACTCCCATGTTGCATATACTTTGATTAAACACTGTCTCTTTGTGCCCAAATTCAACTATCTCCTGCGTGTCAGCCCTTTCTGGAAATTTCCACAGACAGTTTTAAGAATTGACGAGAAACTGAAGGTTACATTAGAAAAAATTCTGAACCTCCAATTGGATGGAAATTCATGGACGCAAGCTTGCCTTCCAGTAAATGATGGAGGATTGGGAATTCGTCTCATCGGTGACATTTGCCTTCCAGCTTTCTTGGCCTCGTCGATTGGTTCAACTCCTCTTGTATCTGCTATACTTAACAATCAGGATACAAGAAATGTGACACTTTTTGACCAAGCTATGGAATCTTGGCAATTGATGCACGGAGAAGATGTTCCCACTCTCACCCATGTACAGAAGCACTGGGATGAAATCCATGTCAGAGCTATTAAGGACAACCTTGTTTTTAATAGTGCTATTGACTCTGCACGTTTTCAGGCAATACAATGCAAAGAGTCAAACTCGTGGCTCCATGCTATCCCATCCAGTAATGTCGCCACTCTCATGGACGATACTTCTTTCCATCTCTGCGTTGCTTTGCGTTTGGGGTGTAAGGTAACGGACCCTTTCAGATGTCAATGTGGAAAGATGGTTGCTGCAAATGGTACTCACGGACTGAGTTGTGAAAAAAGTGCAGGTCGATTCACACGCCACACCGAACTCAATAATATAATATCCCGCTCTCTCACATCCCTTGGCTTCCACCCAACACTTGAACCAACAGGCATGTCACGCAGTGATGGTAAGCGGCCAGATGGTGTCACTCTGGATTCCTGGTTTCGTGGGAAGAAGTTAGTGTGGGACGTCACTTGCGTGGACACTCTAGCTCCTTCGTATGTTTGTAAATCATCCACTCATGTTGGTTCGGCGGCCGAGGCAGCTTGTGAAAGAAAGCACTCCATATATTCTAACATCGAAAACAATGGATATATTTTCAAAGGATTGGCAGTTGAGTCCATGGGCCCTTTCTGCCAGGAGATGAAGGATCTTGTCGAAGAAATGGGCAAAAAATTAAAAGAGAAAAGTGGAGAACCAAAAGCCAAGACCTACCTCTACCAATCCCTGTCCTTGGCGATCCAGAGAGGGAATGCATCGAGTATTCTTGGGACTTTTCCTCCCAATCCCTCTCTGGACTTTATCTACCAACTTTGATAATTATGTTTGTTGTTAAATAAATAAAGATTCGTTTCAAATATTGCTTTCAAAATAATACATATTATAAGTTATAAGGGTACACTCATACCTCGAACAATGAGTAGCTGCTTTAATGTTAGCAGCGACCAGTGGCAGAATTATAGGCAAAAATAAAATATTGGGATATTATAGATATGGAAAAGTCCTATAATTCTGCACTACCCACTAAAATTGTGATATAATAACACAAAAAAAAACACATTTATTTATTATTTGGTCATCATCTCAACAAAAAAAAAAATCAAAAAAACATAATATTATGCATTTGTAAAAATTCATGTATTGGGTGGGATTCAAACCAACGAATCGCTTTCTTACTTGGATTACTAGAACAGCGCCTTAACCACTCGACCAACAATGCAAGGGTCCGGCAAGGTAAATATTTTGTTCCCCTCTAAAGCTCACATACCCCCCCCCCCCGTCCATTTTAAACTCGAAAGTGCACATCCAAACTACACTTTAAAATTCTGTTCATCCCAACACATCAACTTCAAGTCCTACCTACATACATATATCCTACAGGTGCCAATCTTGTGTATCTAAAACTCAAAAACATAGAAGTTTTGCTAAACGTTACAGGGTGGTTAATATGTAAATAAGTTAACCACATGTTTTATGGACCATTTTATCCTCCTGAGACCTGAATGTGCTTTTAAAAGTACATAAGACAACTTCACTTCATACTACTATCTTCTCTCAAAAACCGTCGGGAATTTTTGAAAATTCCATGTACTTTTAAAAGACGCCAGGTCTTAATCAGTACTTTCTGGAATACATGCCGAAGACTCAAGCAGTATCTGTCTTATGTACTTTTAACACTACATCCAAGTCTAAATCAGTACTTTCGGGAAAACATGCCCAGGTCTCAGGAGGTTATGGGGGGCCCTGAAATCTATTATGTATCTGCATACTTTCTATAGTTACCCTGTATAGGTGTATGGTGGAGTTTTACAAATGTCGCGTCTGAGCGCACGAATAGCTCAGTGGTTTGAGTGGACAAAAAAAATTGTATTCTAAATTTGGTTACATTTGTTCGGTGCGCTTGTGTTGACCCAGCACCTAAATGGATAGTATTGTGTCACTTCTGGCCCATTAGAGGGGAGGCATACTACGGGATGGGCAGGATACAGCACAGACCACAAGCGTCTACAGTAGCTCCTGTTTCATGGCTACGAAATAAAAAAGGCTCTGAAACACTCTTTTTTTTATTTTCTTTAAGAAAAAGTATAGCTCATAGTTCATAGTATACCCTCAAGTTAAAAATAAATAAATATTTATATTGTAATGTATGTAACAATGTAGTTATAATTTACATTGCTACGTCACTTTCATGGTTTAGCTACGAACATGTTGTGATGATACCAACATGTGAGTGTTTGAAAGTTTTCTGTGTGGATGGTGAAGACGACCTAGGTTAAGCTACGCTGAGAAGGGAGGGAGTCAGATAGTGAGGCTTGATGGGTACGAAGATAGCTATTCATATTAAATTTCATACATGGGTTCGAAAAAGTAAGATTAAAGTTTTTTTTAAATTGGCTTTAACGTCACTTTCAACTGCATGGTTGCATATGATGGGGCTTAACCCTACATTTAATGGAAATTAACTATAACCAGATACTAAAATTAGCCTCACCCAGCCTGAGTGGGACCAAGCATAGCCAGCATCATGAAAGTTCGACTTTCAATGGTCAACCATCAACGTCCTAACCTCGCTGGACGTTGCTTAGCTTCAGTGTCGGAACGAGAACTGGTATATTCAATGTATCATCGACGCTGGTAAATTCAGTAGCTTAAGTTGACGTGCCTATATTGACAAAATCAAACGGTTAAGTCAACGTATTTCGAAGAAACAACATGAAAATTGAAATCTCTTGATATTAGAACTTTCAAGAAATTTTCAATAGTGAAATTATTTGTATCCACATTTTAGACATGCAAATCAAACAAAATTCATAGTATTTTAAACAATATTCCAGAGGACATGAAGGAGCCCAGAACATTATAATTTTTTATTATTATAGAACATACAAATAATTATTTTAACAATGAAAAAAATGGAAACAATATATACATACAATAAAAATGAAAAAGAATAAATGTCCTAACTAAAGGGCGGGGTTATTTCCTATGGCAATCTCTTCTACGCAACATTGCTTCTGGGCGTCCAGGAGGGGTTAGTACCCCCATCAACCCTTCCACCACCATGACAAGCATTGTAGACAGGTGGACACGAAAAGTAACAAGAGGGTCAGGTTGACGTATTTCCAGAAACTCAGAGGGTTAAGTTGACGTACGAGTATATGTAGTTGGAGCTATCCTGAACTTGACAAGTTCATTAGGCGAAGAACAACATTGCAAAGTTTAGTGTTTTCTCATCAGGAGGAGGTGAAACTGTTGTTGAACTGGAAAATAGAGAGAGAAGATAAAGAGAGAGGGGGGAGGGACAGAGAGAGTGAGATATAAAGAGAGAGGGAGGGAGGGGGAGAGAGAGAGTGAGATATAAAGAGAGAGGGAGGGAGGGGAGAGAGAGAGTGAGATATAAAGAGAGGGAGGAGAGAGAGAGAGAGAGATAATGAGAGAGGAGGGGGGAGGAGGAAGGGAGAGATAAAGAGAGAGGGAGCGAGGAGGAGAGGAAGAGAGAGGGAGCGAGAGAGAGAGAGAGAGAGAGATAAAGGTAGAGGGAGGGAGAGAGAGAGAGAGAGAGAGAGATAATGAGAGAGGGAGGGAGGAAGGGAGAGATAAAGAGAGAGGGAGAGAGGAGGAGAGGAAGAGAGACAGAAGGAGGGTGAGACAGGGAGAGAGAGAGGAGAGAAAGAGGGAAAGATAGGGAGATAGAGAGAAGGAGGAAGAGAGAGAAAAAAAAGAGAGGGAGAAAAGGAGAGAGAGAGAGGAGATAGGAAGAAGATGAAGGAGGGGGAACGGGTGAAAGAGGGAAAGAAAGAGAAGGAGAAAAGATGGAATCCAAAGATTGAACCGTCATGTACAACGTCATGTCATAAAAGTCAGGATTTCGAAACTTGAAAAGTAAGCAATTAGGAAATTGCAGGTATGAAAAGTAGTGAAAAACCTGAGAAAAACACATTATCCACAAACATATGAAAAAAGTTATGACCCAGAGAAGAGGGATACGTCACCGTGGCAGAATGATGTAGCGCACTCTGTTAACTGGTCTCTACTTGTATGTCCGCGGTTCACTCGTGAGGAAAAATGAGCAGCTATATATTATGTATGATTTGCGGCCAGTGGAGGTATTATGAGTGGAAATCTATGGATGTTAGAAAATGATAAAATTTCATCATAGGGTGGCGTCATCGTGAACGATGGTAGCGATACAGTGGAGGAATGATTCAGCACTTCTAGGGCCCCCAGAACTAAGCCAATGCTGGTTTACTCCCTGTTTATTATTATTAATGTTGGATCAAGTTTTATTCACAAATGACATAGAATATATATTATACGAGTACATACATAGAAATTAAAATTAACAAAACAAAACTTGATCAAGGGCGGTGCTAATGCCAACGGCATTATCTTCCGTTTATAGTGCCTCAGACAGACTGCTAATCTACTCCCTGTTTATAGTGCCCCAGCGAGACTGCTGGTCTACTCCCTGTTTATAGTGCCTCAGCAAGACTGCTGGTCTACTCCCTGTTTATAGTCCCCCAGCCAGACTGCTGGTCTACTCCCTGTTTATAGTGCCCCAGCCAGACTGCTGGTCTACTCCCTGTTTATAGTCCCCCAGCCAGACTGGTGGTCTACTCCCTGTTTATAGTCCCCCAGCCAGACAGCTGGTCTACTTCCTGTTTATAGTGCCCCAGCCAGACTGCTGGTCTACTCCCTGTTTATACTCCCCCAGCCATACTGCTGGTCTACTCCCTGTTTATAGTCCCCCAGCTAGACAGTTAGATAATAGCACAAAGAAAACCACGTACAGGCCAGGTTTCCCTATTATTACGAAAAGGCAAGCTACAACACAGACCACATCCGTCTAGAGCTGATGTTAGGATGCAGAGAAAATACGTTGAAGCAATATCCAGCGTGGTGAGAATATGGATTGGAGATTTGTCTGGTTTCGAATCAATCAATGTTCATTCACGCTGGATTTTTCCGGCCTCTTAAAATGTCTCCTCTTGGTTCATCAAAAATTTTTTATTCATACATTTTAACTTGAGATTAATGTCAAAAAACTCACGGGAAAGTGACAATCATTGACTTTTTAATTTCAAAAATTCAAAGAGATAAATAATGATGATTTATAATAACAATTTTAGGACAAAGGTAATGGTGGAAGATAGAAGTATATCGTAAGATCATTTCTCTTGCCATACTTTGGTCCTTTTCATTGCACCTCAGATAGAAAATTCATTTTATTTATTTTTATCATCCCCTTAGAGCGCAAGGTAATTTATTTTAATCAAAAGTCGAAAAATCTCTCTCTAGAAAAATTATCTCCTTCTAAAAATAATCCCTCTTCTTCAAAAAGTTCTCCCCCTCAAAAGGATCCCTGTCTGCTCTTTGCCTCTCTCTCAATTCCTACCTAATTTTCTCCTCTCTCCCTCTCTTTTTTCTCTCTATATCTCCCTTTCTCTCTCTATCTCTGTGTCTCCCTCCTCTTCATTATCTCTCTATATCTCTTCCCTTCTCTCTCTCTTTCTATCTTCCTCTCTCTCTCTCTCTCTCTCTCCCACTCTTTATTTCTATATCTACCTCTCTTTTTTTCTTCCTTTCGCTCTGTTTCTTTCTAACTCTCTCCCTCCTTTTCTCTCTCTATCTTTCTTTCTATCTCCCTTCTCTTTCTCTTACGTTATTATTGTTCTTATCTATTCCTTATCAGACATTCCTTTAATTGTTCCTTTCTTCCACTTTCTTTATTATTTCCTCTCTCTCTCTTCTCTCTCCCTCTCTTTCTCTCATGTTATACTTCTTTTTATCTATTCCTTATCAGACATTCCTTCCATAGTTTCTCTCTCCCTCTGATCTTTCTCTCTCTCTCTCTCTCTCTCTCTCTCTCTCTCCCTTCCCTTATCTCTCTCCCACTCTTTATTTCTATATCTAATTCTCTTTTTCTCTCCCTACCGCTCTGTTTCTTTCTAACTCTCTCCTTTCCTTTTTCTCTCTCTATCACTCTATTTCTCCAATTCTAACTCTTTCTTTCCAAAACTTTCCAATTCTAAAACAAGGTAGAATTATCTTAGGAGGTGTCATATTATGTAATCCAAAATTGTATAAAATAAAGAATAAAATCAAATCAAATCAAATCAAATCTCTTTTTCTCTCCCTTCCTCTGTGTTTCTTTGTAACTCTCTTCCTCTCTTTCGCTCCCCTTTCCCTAACTTATTCTTGTCACTCTCCTCCATCTATTTCCCTTCCTCCTCCTTCTCCCCTCCATCTTCCCATGCACTATCAGAAGGTTTTCTATAATCCCTCGAGAAATTTATTTTTTAATTTGCCACGAAAAAGTTGAATTTATATTTAATTTGTGGGAAAAAAAGTTACGCGTCGAAAAAAAAATTGGGATAAATTATTGTACAAGGTGTTCAAAAAAAAATGCCTCGAGGTAGTCCAGAGGACGCGCGTTCAAAACCTTGCCGAGACATGTTATCTTCCCATTTGTAATTCCGTCCAAAAAATAATACGTCCTGGGCGCACTGCTGGAATATTGGTGTTCAATAAAATATGTTGGTACTATTTTTCGTTTCATTTTTTCACGAAACTTTTCAGAAAGAATGTTTACATTTTTTATACCTTCTGGTAAGCTCGTGTTGACCCAGCACCCTATAGTAATAGGAAGTATTGTGTCACTTCTCACACATCAGAGGGGAGGCATACTACGGAATGGGCTAGCTACAACACAGACCGCAAGCGTCTTCTGTGTTTCATAACTAAAAAAAAAAAGTGCTGTGAAACAATAATGTATTCATCATTGATTATTTAGTTTTTCAGTCGATTCATAAAAATATCTTTAATATCTAAGTATTAAATGAAAACTCACAAAGTAGCCACATACACTATCTTACTCTACCTGGGTTCAGGCGGGAATAGCCAGCATCTAGAGGGTTTAAAATTGTGTGGTCACCCATCAAATCTTGACCTCACTGAACGTTGCCTAAATAAGTGGTAGAACGAGTACTCATGTTTTCAACGTGTCAGCGACGCTAGTTTGATGCAGCATTGTCCTACGCTTCTATCTTAACCACTTGACCACCAAGGCAAGATTCTATGGATTAAGAGGCATCATATTGAAAAAAAACTTGTTATACAAACAAATTTAGGCTTTTCTATTACTTTATGGAGGTTCATGAGATATGTAGTAGGTATATTTTGTACGAAATTTAAAAAAAAACTTCTTTGCTGTATCCCTCAAATGGAAGACTTTTCTGATTTATCAAGATCTGTTTTTTTTTCTCAAGATATCGCAGGAAGTATTCAGTGAAAAAGAAACAGAAAAGGTCATGATAAATAAATTGGAAAATATTGCAATGGGTAGAAAGAGTAAGAGAGAAAGAGGAGAAGGAAAAGAGGGAGGGATTATAAATATAAGATTGTATATTTTTATAATATACATATACCTATTTTTAGAAAGACAGACAAAAAAGCGATGAATGGAGAAAGAGAGAGAGAATGAGAGAGAGAGTGGATTATAATTGATTTTTTTCTTTGATCATAATCTTCTTTTAAATATTCCGAGCTCACTTTCAATCTTGGAATAATATCTCTCCGAATACCACGCGTACTTGTAACTTTTGAGTTCAAGGCACTCTCTTATCTTTCTTTAACTCTCTCACAAGCAGACATACACCCACACACACACACACACACACACACACACACACACACACACACACACACACACACACACACACACACACACACACACACACACCCATACATGCACACCATATAATTACAGGGACCGGAATTTCACGCAGCTACAGAGACCCGATTTTTTTTAATAGTTTGGTATTTCTTTTTACATAAATGAAGAGATGGAATGTTTTTATTTAAAAAAATATATTTTTTTAATTTTTTTTTCTATTATTTTCCAACGAAATTAAGCATTTTCTAAAAATGTACTTAAAAAAGTGTACTAGATGCGGAGAGAATATAATCAGTGGTGGACTTCTTATAATGGTACAAAGAGTGAAAAGATCATTGCATGTTGCATATTCGTAGAGATGCCATGTTATTATATGGGTAGGTATTCAAGTTTAGAAAGAATCATGAAGCCGTGTTTATTTTCTATAGGTAACTAGACTAGAGTTTACTTCTGTACTCTACTGTATGGTTATATCAGGATGGGATTTTTACCCTCCATTCGCAGAAAACTCGCAAACCTGATACTCAAAATGACCTCAACCAGCCTGAGTGAAGCAGGGAATAGCCAGCATCACGAGAATTCGAATTTGAATGGTCACCCATCCAACTCCTAATCTCGCTGGATGTTGCTTAACTTCGGTTACAGAACGAGAACCGGTGCTACTAGGGTGTACCTTTGGTCTCGCGTTCGAGATACTCATTTCGACTCGATAATCAATCATGGAGCGCTCGCTAGGCTGATTTCTTTCCACCTCTTTCCACCGCCAGGCGGGCCCGCTCAGGGACAGTGGTCAAAGTTGGCCGAAAAATGTATTCTACGAAAAATTTAAAAGACTCCTTCAACTATTGGTTTTTTTCATATAGCTTTGCTACTAGTGCTTTTCATTGTACTTATAATGTATTAGTTCATCTACCTATTGTTATGACAATAGTCACTGTATATTGGCAAGGAAGGGGTACCGCTCGCATTCATGTGTTGCTCTTCTGCATTGTATCCTAATGTAACATGTTAGCGTAGCGGTTGTGCCCTGCTCCCCATCACCGTGAAACCCAGGTTCGACTCGCGGTCTCGGTAATATTTTTTAACTTTTTTTTTTTAATGATATAGAAATTACTTTTGCTTTCCTGGGCCATTATCTGGGGCTATTATTAACGTTAACTGGGCACATTGCATATCGTTCGAACCGGAAAATTGTCAGCTACAAGAATTTTTCAAAAGAAAAGCTTCATATATAACCCAGCTCTTGTGGGCGGGGCCTGTTTATTGATTAAAATTTTCCAATACACCAAACAGAACCCAACCTAACCTAACCTAATTTACTTTAGTCAGTAAACCACGCTAGACGTTTCTTAACCAAAGCGAGTGATTGGACGGCTGGCTGCACTTGAATTTGGTTGGCTATTTGGCTAAGTACATCTGCAGCACGCGTGAAATACACGCGTAAATTGAAGAAATTGGCCATTGTAAAATTTCTTACTGCAGGTAAATTTCCACTGACAGCCTTTGCAATACCGTTATCTACAGTGTTTGTTTAGACATTTTTAGTTAACATTAAAGTTTAAATGCCAGCGTCGATGGCATGTTGAATACACCGGTTCCCTTCAGAACACCGAAGTTAAGCGACATCCAGCGAGGTTAAGACTTGGATGGGTGACCATTCAAATTCTAATTCTCGTGACGCTGGCTTTTCCCGGCCCCACTCAGGCTGGGTGAGGTCAATGTGAGTAGCAGGTTTGTGAGTTTCCTGCGAATGGAGGGTAAAACCCCCGTCGTGATATGACCATGGCAGTTGAAAGCGACGTTAAACCCCACTTAAAAAAAAAAGTTTAAAAATACTGTATTAGAGTTAAAATTCACAAATTTATTACAGTTTTAAATCGACTCTTCACATTCAACTCTAATGTAATTCTACACACAAAATTCGAAATGCGTTTCAAAATATTGTTTGTTTACATACTCTTGACGTTACAGCGTAGGCGACCAATCAGATTGCATTATTTCAAGGAAGACCTTAGGAGAGCCTTTTCATCCCTAAGGAATGACTTTTTTTAATTTTTGGACATCAAAATCATGTTCCTCGGGTCTTTTTACATTAGAATCAATCATTTGCTCGAAAAAAATAGTCATTTGGGAAAGCCCCATTATCATTCACCTGTTTAGAGAAAGGATGACAAATTAGACAAAAGGTGAATTCGGTGCGAAGATTACCCGCACCTTATTCGCATGTACGAATTCGGTGCCGCCTAAAAAAGGTGATGTACGAATTCGGTGCCGCCCAAAAAAGGTGATGTACGAGTTCGGTGCGGTCTAAATGACTTATAGATTGATTGTTTGTTTATAATGATTGTATTAATCCTGCTATTATTAAGTTAGTAGATTATGTTGTAGACAATTACATTCAGCAAGACTTTCCTTTCCTCCTTGAAGGCCATGCCTAGGGTTTATAGTAGGATTAGGTAAAATAAAATGAAGGCAATGCCTTGGCTTTATAGTAGGGTGAGGTAAAATAAAATGAAGGCCATGCCTTGCGTTTATAGTAGGGTTAGGTAAAATAAAATGAAGGCCATGCCTCGCTTTTATAGTAGGGTTAGGTAAAATACATTGAAGGCCATGCCTTGGGTTTATAGTAGGGTTCGGTAAAATACAATGTAGGCCATGCCTCGGTTTTATAGTAGGGTTACGTAAAATACATTGAAGGCCATGCCTATGAGGAAAAAAATACCATAATTACCGGATCATCAGGGCACCGAATTCATAGAGGACCTTTTTTCAATCGGACCGAATTCATACATGACCTTTTTTAGAGGGGACCCAACTCATACATTTTTTTATTTTTCGCACCGAACTCGTACATAGCCGACAATTATTACAACTGTTCATGTTGTTCAAGAGACATTTTATTCGTTGAGGGATTAACAACAAGAGAAGTATTGGTATTACTTGTATTATTTACTAGGGTGTTTCCGTCTTTTGGTCCATAGGTACCGCTATATTTAGGAAAGTAGGACCTGAAGTACTATTATGTCGAGAAGGACAAATAACACGGTTGTAATTAGCAATACCACCACAATGCACACAACGGTATCGTTTGTTCGTACAGTTGCGATATGAATGATCCTTACCTAAACAGATAAACATGATCCATACAGTCAGTGTTTATTTGATTATTCAGAAAAAAAGTTTCCACAGGTTGTACAAGTCTTCTCGGAATCCTTTCTATTATAAGTTATAACTGTTTTGCTCGTCTCAAAACCGAATGTAAAGATACTGCTCGCTCTTGTTACTCTTCTTACCAGTCCTCCGTTGTACAAAATATCAAGGAGAATCCACGGTACTTTGGAAATTTATAGCCGAGTTTATCACAACTCCACCAATCACTGATTCGGCAACCACCCTCGAATCTCGAGGGTTCGCGAATCCACCAATCGGGTTTTATCACGAAAATTCAAGCTCGAGTTCGCGAATCATGATTGGCGTTACGGCAACATCGCAATTACACGAAAACCTCAACAAAGCCTCTGATTTTTCGGAAATTGCGATGTTGTTTTGTTAACTTTTTACATTTTGAATGTTAACATTTCTGAAAGCATTTTGAATGTTTTTTTTGTGTCGTCCACATGGTCTTTTCATAAGTTTCATATTGATCATTTATCATTTTGTGTGACTTGGGTTCAATTCTCACTAGGGCAAGATATAATATATTACCTTATGAGAAAGAATGCTGTTTCAATGTGACTATCAGGGATGGAATTATGGTCAAAATAAGATATTGGGACAGATGGTGATCTCGGTTTTATTCCCAGCAGGGCAGAAATTTTTCTGCCCTATGTCCACTGTATTTCCATCACGTTTTCATTAATGTTGTGTACTAGAATTATAATTATAGTTCTCATACCTAGCTGTTTAAGAATTCTAAATATTATCAAACACCTCGGCCGAGGTGTGAAGAACGCCAATACAAAGAAAGAGACAGCCCGGCACAGTGTAAGGTTACGGAAAACATAGTTCCCATGCATTTCATGTACTTTCAGCCAGCGCGGTTTTCAGCAGGAGTTTGTACATACTGGTGTGGAGAGATGATATGGGACCTGCACTCATACCCAGAGTCACCAAGAAGTTTTAGTACATGTGTTTTAAAGTCTAAAGGCGGAATTAATAGACGTTTTTGTAATACCTCTGTGGCGCTAAGTCACGAATTGCGTACTGTGTAAGATAGGGAAAACCGACACTTACCAACGACTCAAGTTATTGATGTTGTCTATTAATTCCGCCCTAAATCTTGTAGGAACTGAGATTCGGACAAATTCAGAATGTTCCCGAATGAGCTTTTATCTTCCTGGGATTAGCTCGTTTTCAGGAAATATCATATAGACTTAGAAATTCAAATTGTGGTGAAGCACAAGCAGAAAAAGCACAGGTGAAGCACAGAGCAGAAAAATTCCTGCCCCGCTGGTGATCGAACCAAGGTCACCATGCGTGCAATGCCTAGCGCTAAATCATTGGGCAACGGTGACTACTCACAAATCGCTTCTCGGCCTTTTGGTAAAGATGTAATATCACAAAAATAAGTATTAATTAATTTTAATAGCAATCGCGTGATAATGGCCAGTTTGAAAAATTTTCAAGTATATTTTTAGGAATAATTCAAATTTATTTCAGTCTTTATTACAAAACTTTTATAAACTTAGCACATCAGGATAAGATGACAGGTTTATGAAGAACAAGGACAAGGATAATTAAATAATGGGCAAAAGAATAAAGATGTCATGAAGATAAACAAGTATTTGAATTTTGAAAAAGATAAACATTTCATCTTTGTTTACGATTTAAAAATTCCAAAGAAGAAATTCTATAGTATTTTCAATATTTTTTTCTCTTTGGGAAGCCAATCGGTCCTCGAATCACTGATTCGTGAATCAAGGTTACTTCCTCAAATTGAGTGCTCCGAATCACCTGCGAATCAGAGATTGGAGATGATAAAACCCGATTCGTCGAGCCAATTCGGAGTTCGAGCGAATCCGTGGTGAATCTTGGATGATAAAATCGGCTATTAATAGAGATCTCAAAGGTTCTCCCTAAGGTTCCTAAATATGGGGACATTGAATCATCATCACTTTCTTCATCTGCGAATCTTTTCTCTAAACATTTTTCTTCTGCTTTTGTTGATACCTCTTTGTCCTCGTGAATTTCAATTTGCACAGTCTCAGCCCATTTCATCTTTCTCAATCTCTCCTTCCGATGTCATTAAAAAACTTGAGCACTTGAACGTACACAAAGGTATGGGGCCCGATGGTATTTCACCCATTTTTCTAAAAAAAACTGTTTTAAATCACTAGTTAGTCCTCTTTGCTACCTCTTCAACGAGTCTTCAAGCTCCGGAATATTCCCTCCTTTAAGGAAGTCTTCATATGTGACCCCAGTACCCAAAAAAGATTCTGCTAGGAATGTTGTTTCAAATTATCGCCCTATTTCATTATGCTGGGTCCACACAGGTGCAACATGCAACACGTTGCTGCAACATGTGTGTGGTAATTGGAACACTGTTGCAGCAACGTGTTGCAGTTCGTGTTCGTCAGTGATCCATTCTCGTTTCAATGTTCAGGTGCCGTCCACACACGTGCAACATAGTAGCAACAAAGATCAAAGATGTTCGGTAGAAAACCGACATCCTCATGGATAATTTTTGAACATTCATGTTCGTGTTCAGAAGCCGTCCACACAGAGTGAATTCATGTTGCAAAAACATGTTGCATGTTGCACCTGTGTGGACCCAGCATTGCAGGTCCAGCGCCGTAACCACATCGAATACCAATGCTTGGTACATGATAATACAGGGTGAGCATAAAGTCTCACCCCACCCCCCGTATCTCGAGAATGGCTGAAAATACAAGAAAACGCAAAAACCCGTTACGGTCAACGAGTTATACGTCAAAATATATGGATATTACGCAGGACGTCCGACCCTGTATTCCTTAATTTTTGGGGGGATTAATTTTTAGCCAAAAAAAATTTGCCTACAGGACCCCAGTCAGGCTGGGCATGGACCAACTTTAAAATCTTAAATATAATAGTATGTCTTGTGGCATATTGTTTTAAAGGTCTCATAGAGATAATTTCATTACAACAAATTTCAGTGAGCTACGACTTACCGTTTTTGAGATACAGGGTCGGACGTCCTGCGTAATATCCATATATTTTGACCTATAACTCGTTGACCGTAAATTCCAGAAAAATTAAATTTGTTGATAATAACTCCTTATGGCAAGGACTTTCGAACAAGTTAAAGCTTGATTTGTTTTTTCGTTAAAAATTTTCGGACTGTTCGTCCGGCTGGCTGACGAAACCGACCAGAAACTAATATCAACAGAGTATGTCGAGTTATACCTTTTTCGACAGGGCTTGTTATAAGGAGTTATTATCAACAAATTTCATTTTCCTATAATTTACGGTTATCGAGTTATAGGTCAAAATATATGGATATTACGCCGGACGTTCGACCCTGTATCTCTAGAACGGTAAGTCGTAGCCCACTGAAATTTTTTGTAATGAACTTCTCTTTATGAGACCTTTAAAACAATATGCCACAAGACATAACATTCTATTTAAGATTTTAAAGTTGGTCCATGCCCAGCCTGACTGGGGCCGTGTAGGCAAAAAAATTTTGGCTGAAAATTAATCCCCCTGAAAATTGAGGCTTACGGGTTTTTGCGTTTTCTTGTATTTTCAGCCATTCTCGAGATACGGGGGGTGGGGTGGGACTTTATGCTCACCCTGTATATGATAACCGGGCTTCAAGATTCAAGAATCAACGGAGGCAAGGCCATACACGTCGTCAATACGCCTCACATTTCGAACTCAGGGAACTTTAAGAACGGAATTAATAGACCTCTCAGAATTAAGTCTAGATTTTGGGATTTTTTTAAAATAAAGGAATTATTTTTTTAGTTCGAACTTGGTATCTCGATTTTGTCTGTTAATATAGCTTTTAGTATTTCGACTTTTTCTCAAATAGTGTATCGAAGCTTTGAGGGGTTACTTTTCATCAATTTTTTGCTTGTGTTGCAGGTTTAAAGTTAGTTTAAAACAGTCCGTACTGTTGGGTACGGCCATTCTGCTTTGTGCGTTTTAATTTCCTTATATTATAAAAGAACTATAGAATAACCGAAAAATTTAAAATTTCGATAGCCAGTTCTCAGTGCCAAAAAACGTTTTAAGTTGATGTTGGCATGTTTGTAAATAAATTTTATCTTGCCTACGGTACACTGTAAAAGCTAGATACTTGAAATATGGCACGTCGACCTTTTTTTTCCTATTATTAGGCACTTTAACCATTTATTGTATGGTCGTTCGTGCCGATCCTCTCAAGGTCTACATGAGATGAAGGAGGTTGATACTTCTTAGAAAAGTCATCAGTGAGTCCACTTCGCTGGTAGAGTTCAGTAGAGATGGTTTTGGGTCATATGATTGGCGGTTTGCATTGTAGGTGTGACATTCGTTTACTATGTGACGAACAGACATGGGATCACCACAGGTACACACAAGAGGAGGGGTCTTCTTCTTGTGTGACCAATCCTAATGTTATAGGAGGAGGAGGAGGAGAACGTTACCGGACTAAATGTGGTAAATGCAGTGTATTATATTATACTATGAAGATAATAAATTATTATGTACATAATTATTAGAGCCTGTCCCAAGATAGCCAGAAAAGCATAAACACATATTGTTAAATGATAATAATAAAGTTATTAATAGCATACTTATTAATAATTCCGAGCCAGCGTCGATGACGCGTTGAATGCAGCGGTTCTCATAGGATCACCGAAGTTAAGCAACGTCCAGCGAGGTGAAGACTTCGTGATGCTGGCATTTCGGCCCCATCCAGGCTGGTTGAGGTTCATGTGGGTAGCAGGTTTGAGAATTTCTTGCGAATAGAGGGTAACACCCATGCGCGGATATAGGGGGGGGCACGGCGGGCACGTGCCCCCCCAAATTTTTTTCGGTAAGCGGTGTTTCTCAAATTTCATAATACCTAGTCCCGTAAAAAAAAAAGATCTCAATGAGTTATGTGGGCACGGGCCCCAAAATAATTCCCAATTCTAAGACTAATCCCGTAAAAAAATGACCTCAATGAGTTAGGGGGGCACGGGCCCCAAAATAATTCCCAACTATAAGACTGATCCCGTAAAAAAAATGATCTCAATGAGTTAGGGGGGCACGGGCCCCAAAATAATTCCCAAATCTAAGACTAATTCAGAAAAAAAAATGATCTCAATGTGTTAGGGGGCACGGGCCCCAAGATAATTCAAAAATCTAATACTAGTCCCGTAAAAAAAAAATGATCTCAATGAGTTAGGGGGGCACGGGCCCCAAAATAATTCCCAACTATAAGACTGATCCCGTAAAAAAAATGATCTCAATGAGTTAGGGGGGCACGGGCCCCAAAATAATTCCCAAATCTAAGACTAATTCAGAAAAAAAAATGATCTCAATGTGTTAGGGGGCACGGGCCCCAAGATAATTCAAAAATCTAATACTAGTCCCGTAAAAAAAAATGATCTCAATGAGTTATGTGGGCACGGGCCCCAAAATAATTCCCAATTCTAAGACTAGTCCCGTAAAAAAATGACCTCAATGAGTTAGGGGGGCACGGGCCCCAAAATAATTCCCAAATCTAAGACTAATTCAGAAAAAAAAATGATCTCAATGTGTTAGGGGGCACGGGCCCCAAGATAATTCAAAAATCTAATACTAGTCCCGTAAAAAAAAATGATCTCAATGAGTTATGGGGGCACGGGCCCCAAAATAACTCCCAATTCTAAGACTGATCCCGTAAAAAAAATGATCTCAATGAGTTAAGGGGGCACGGGCCCCAAAATAATTCCCAATTCTAAACCAATAAGAAAAAACTAAATAATAAAGTTATCAAATCCACACAGATTGTCCGAGAAACCTGAAATTTTACCTATACTCGTAGGTCCATTTGGATCAGGGAATATATCTCTAGGGTTCAGCTACACGGGGTAAGGACAAAATATGGATGGGTGACACAAAAACATACATTTTTCGACCGAAATGTCATTTTTTCTCTCAAAATTTGACTTGACGGCGCCACGGCGGCGGCGTATCAACTCAAAAAGAGAAAGTTTTAAGCTAGGGTTCAAGATTTCATTTGAGATATCAATCACGAAATTCTGATGAGCCGTTCTTGAGCTCCAGTAAGGACAAGAAATGGATGGGTGATACGAAAAATATTGACATTTGTGTGTGTATATGTGTGTGTGATAGGCTTGCGAAGCGGCGGGTCCAACCCGCTAGTTAGGTATATTGTGAGGTTGTGCCCCCCCGGTACAAGAGGGCTATATCCGCGCATGGTAACACCCCCGTCGTGATGAGACCATGTAGTTTTTTTCAGGCATTGAGCAAAAACAATCCATACAGCCATTTTCTTTAATATTTCAATGATATAATATAATACAAGAAAATAAAAATAATTAAGGGTAAAAAGTAACAAAAGGTGGGGGTAAGAAAAAATGAAATAATAGTGATAATAACAACGCCAGCCTCCGTGGCGTAACGGTTGTGACTACTGCCCGTAGTCCAGAGATCCTGAGTTCGATCCCCCGTCGGAGCAGATTTTTCACACAGAAAATTCTGTTCCCTCCGTACATGTGAGGCTGGCATTTCCGGCCCTACCCAGGCTGGGTGAGGTTAATGTGGGTAGCTGGTACAATTCCCAGCGAATGAAGGGTAAAACCCCCGTCTTAATCCAGGACGATAAATCAAATAAAATCGTTGGCGTTAGGAAAGGCATCCAGCCGTAAAAAAATGCGCCAAAACCAATCAACCTCAACCATGAGGTTGAACAACGTCGACCCTGCTTGAGCGGGATAAGACAGAGTAAAAGAAGAATAACAAACAAAACATAATGAGGTAAAATAAGATTTCAATCGCTTCGTAAAGATAAATGATAATAGGGAATAACTCAGAGTTGAATTTGTTCAGACAAGCTGGGTAATCTAGTGCGAGTAGTCTCTAGATGCCTCAGTGTCTAGCTGTCTACTGCCGGTATCATCCCCAGATCAGACTACTCGTCTACAGTTGTAGGTACGAGTAGGACTGTTACCCGGGCCAGACTACTTGACTAAAATCAGTCCGAGTGATTTTATTTCATTTTATTTAGATATAGGTAGATAGCGGGCTGTCGCTCGCTTTGCGGGCCGAGGCATGACTGTAAAGCAAAAAATCCTTTTTCGCCAATGGCAGGTGTTGTAGTGAGAATTTCGAAAAATCCCGTCTTATTGCACATCTAGACTATAAGACAAAGGTACCTACCAAATTTCAGCTTCTTAGGACTTACCAGTCTATTAGTTTTAGTTACCATTTGGTAACTAATACTAATAGACTAAATAGATAGGATTTAGTCTATTAGTATTAGTTACCAAATGAACAGTTACGAGACTTGTTCCAAAATACATAGCGCAATTCCGCAGGTTCATTGCGGTTATTTGGAAAGAGCATTTTTAAATAATGTACCTAATTAAAACAAAGGTAGTATAATATTATATTATTTTTAGGGTGTAATTTCCCGACTGTAGTAGGAAAGAATACAATGGTCTATAGCAAGTAGGGGTCTAAATTTTTCAGTTGTGACATTGTAGTTGAAAGCGACGTTAAACCCAAAATATTAATAATACAATAAAATAAATCCAACAGGGTACAAGCGTGCAATGCAAGGATTATTGTATATAATATCAGGACGGTTGCAGTACTTTAACAGGATATTGTAAACTTGTATTTGGAGACTGGCATCTCCACGGCCCTATTCTACCTGAGCTGATGGTGTAAAAGCATACCTAAAGCATTAAGTCTGTATTTTAAAGTTTTGCACTCATGAAAAAAATCCAAGAAAAAATAGATGAGGAATATCCAAGCATGGTTTGGAATTCGATCCACGAATCACGGAATGGGGATTCGTTTATTTACATTACAGATCCAGTGCCGCGCCGTAACCACATCAACTACTAATGCTGGTATTTAAAATGTACCTTATAAATACCTCATTTGTACATAAATGTACTACAGTAAACTTTGCCTATAACGACGGTCAAAGGACCGGGAACTTTTCGTCGTTATAGGCGGATGTCGTTATAACCAATTGTACCTATGTAGTTTCATATTCACTTTATGTGGGGGTAAAACTGTCAATACAAAGGTACATTTTAACAAAGTAATGGTTATACGTTTGTTTTTTTGGATAAACAGTGTTATGAATAAACTTATATTACAGCATTAACATAATTAACAAATGAGAAGTTGTATTCATAGGTAATGTGGTACATATTTTTTTTCTTTTTTAAAAATGAGTGAAATTGTTTCACAGCCATTTTTGTTTCGTAGCTATGAAACAGGAGCAGCTACTGTAGACCTTATGGTCTATGTTGTAGCCTACCCAACCCGTAGTATGCCTCCCATCTGATGGGCGAGAAGTGACACAATACTTCCCAGTTAGGTGCAGGGTCAACACGAGCGCACCGGAAGGAATCCCTTACAAACAACTGTAAGCCTGTAACCAAACTTTGAATAGATTCAGGCGAAATTTACTAAATATACATGTAATCACGAGCTACAATGTAATCCGTCACAATGTAGCGTGATACTTCAATCTTTTATGTTCACACCAGATTTTTTTTTACCATACATGTTACTCAGGAAATATTTTCGTTTTCGATAATATTTGATGGTACAACAGCAAAAAAAAACACTGCTAATTATGGACACAATACTTCCTCGTGATTTCACATCGTATACACTTGCCAATTTTGAGATTTTATACTAAATCACTTTAATCTCCAAAACCGCTTAACTGATTTTTTTCAAATTTGTTTAATATGGTAGAATACTATTTTTCCTACATTCTAGATTCCACAAAAAATTCTGTGTCGGCAAGTGGTGAACCTTTTCTTGACTTTTTTGTCCAAATTTTTTGGATTTTCTTAAATATCAGAGTTAAATAATTATAATTAGTTTAAAAATAAATATAAATAGCTGATTTAAAACAATAATATGCATATACAATTATACATACAGAATTTCATCAAAATCGGGTGTACCGTTCACGAGATATAAGGGTTTAAGTAAAATGTTAGTGGTCAGGCGCATGGTCTCTTTCACCCATAACCGTTAGTACGAATTCGATGAATTTAAAATGGGACCATCTACAGGACGTCTTCTATGTATATCCGTTGTGTAGTTTCCGAGATTTACGCGTTACAATGAATATTTTTAACAGACCGACAGACGAACACAAAACCAAAGTTGCTCAAGAGGTTATGAAACGTCCAGAAATATGAAAAAAAATTTGAGCAAATAAATATTTTTTTTTCAAAAACGAACACAATACTTCCGATTTCTAATATTAATGTAGGATCACACGATATGGCAGAGCGACATATAATATGGCAATCTCCCTTGCCATAGCGTATGATCGATCTTTGTTTACATGACCAAACTATTTGGGTCTATGGCGACAAGTTTTTTCTATTGTGCCATAGCGTATGGCAGGATCTATGGCATTCGTGTGAGTGCTTCATCACACACATGGTCTACAATATGGAATGGTGACGACTGGCAGGCTTGTCTATGGCAAGGGGGAAGACGTACAATGCCATAGAGTTTTTTGTCACCTTATATGGCATCGTGTGAGTGCCATAGATTATATGTGCCTTTCGTTTTTATTCTCGCCATAGAAAATATGGCATCTGTGCTGCCATATAGTGTGATCCTAAATTTAGAAATTTATCGGAAGTAAAAGTTTATCAGCTTATTTTCAAAGATTTCTTATCACCTACTTGGCTTATACCAAATCGACAGTACACCAAGACATTAAAATTCAAAAGAGAAGAAATTTTCTAGGCATTTCTTAAGCAACGATGTAGGATCTTTCAATGACACTTTTTTCCACGAGTATAGTGAATTAATAATTGTGCAAGATCTCTTTTTATTTCGTCAGAAATGAATTCGATGGGTAACGAACTCCTCCCTTTAACCTTTCTTCTAATATCTATAGGTATTAAATATTCAGTAGTTGGTAACAAACCATAGTGAAAGATAGGAGAATCTGTAGCCACCTGAGTCGAGTGTGGACCGCGCTAGGCTTGTTCATACGGTGACCTGGGTTTGATTCCAAGCGTGGTCGGAATTTTTCGACTGTCTCATGAATGTTACGGATTTTCACTCATACCTCGTGAGAAAAAATGAGTTGCTACTTTAATGTGAGCAGCAACCAGTGGCGGAAAGGGAAAAAACACTACGGGCAGAAGAAGGCCGCAACTGCCTGGCGTCGCTTTCGGGCGAAATACGAATATCCGTCGAACAGAGCAAGATAGAATAAAGCTACTAGTCGGAGTAGCTTATATTTTACTTCTGATAAATTTCTAATAGTAGAAATGGGAAGTATTGTGTTCGTTTTAAAAAAATAAAAATATTTGATTTTTTTTTTTTTTTTTTATTGCCGCCCCTGGGTGTCCCCGCCCGCATTTGGGTACCGTTCAAAGGTGGAAAAGTATCTACCCGCCGAGATGAACTCTTTCGGTTCCAGGAAATCTTTTTATTTCTACCGTAAAACCGCAACAGCCTGGCGCCGCTTTCGGGTGGAATTACGCGGTACGAAGCAAGATAGAAAAAAACATTAGTCGAAGGAGTCTTCTAAAATTTTCTTAGAATATGAATCGAAAATCATCTTTAAATTTGGAAAATATTTTAGGCTAACTTTAATCGCCGACCCTAGGCGGCGCCGCCGCTTTCAAAGGTGAAAAAGTGTCTGCCCGCCGCGCCGGGACGAACACTTTTGACTCCTATCATAAAACCAACTTGTTCCTAATCCTAGATACTCAATATTATGTATTCCTATGTTATGTATTTCTGTATACATGAGACCTGTAGTATCTATTGATGACTCACACTCGAGAGTTTTATCAGTTAATGGGTGTTTTTCTCGTTTTCATCAAGAGAATCTATGAATAACGATGGCAAAACAATAGCTTTTGAAGACCCAAAATAAAAACCTGTGATAGAGCAGTATCCTTTGAATTGCTTCTTGTATTTTTGTTTGTTTTTTTTTTGTCTCCTTATTACTTTCTTTATCCTATAGAAAGGAAAGTATTGTATCTGTCGAGAATTTGATCTATTCAGTTTTTCACATTTCTGGACGATATCAAAAAAGATGTTTTCAGACATTTGTCCGTGCGGCTATCTGTCTGTCTGTGAACAAGATATCTCGAGAATGGTAAGAGCTAGGACTTGGAGTTTGGTGTGGAAATTAATTTTATACACCAAACGAACCGCGAAACTTTTGGTTGAAATCGGCCGCATACAAAAAAAATTGGAGAACAACATTTTGGACCTCGGCCTCAATTTACCGGTATTTTGGGGGGGACCCGTTTTGACTAACTTTTTTATTATTTATCCTGGATGGAGGTTGTGACATATCAAATTTAATGATTTTGAAGTATCGATTACGAATTTGGCAATTATTTTTAGCTATCTGTTACCGTTGAGTCAATAGTGCCTGAATTTGACTTCTTTTTGGAGGATAAGGAAAGTCGTGTGATGTTTACACCAGAATTTTTTCTAATGGAAATAGTTTTTGTTTGATACTTGAGAGAAATTTCTAATATTAGTAATCGAATTAACGAGTAAGTATTGAGTCTATAATATTGGTAGAGTATTTTTTGCTTGTTTTAGTTAAAAGTAGTGTTTTGAAAACCTGTAATATCGAGTGAGTGATCAATCTATGTATATTTTTTACCTTGACAATTCTTTTAACTTCTTAAATTACCTGTAATGAACCATATCGAATTATATAAGTCACAAGAAAGATTCCGATATTTTGTCGATTTTTAGCTATTACCTTATTTCTTGTAATTGAAACAGTGCCTAGCTGCCTAGTGTAAAACATGTGATACCGTACTCAAGACCCTAGGAGCATCTACAAAAGGATTACATGCATACACATTTACACATCTTTGGACAAAACACAAGAAAAATGTTCTCAGACCATCAACCTCCACGAGTTAATTGGTAAAGAAATCTGCTGCTCATGAACCTCCACAAAAGAGAAAAAGAAGATTACGCTTTCACAAGCAGAAGCTCAAGTTCAGGTGACAAATTCAATGATGTTTTGGCCAGAATTACAGCGCTTGAGGGTGTAGGTAGTTGGTCAAGTCAAATGATCCGAGAGAGCTTCTCCGAGCTTCGTAAATAAATATACAACTTCTTCTTCTTTCACTTTGTCTTTCCCAATCCTACTTGGAGTCGGTATTGTTCAACCGGCAATAGGTGAGTTCGGTGCGAAGATTACCCGCACCTTTTTCGCATGTATGAATTCGGTGCCGCCGAAAAAAGGTGATGTATGAGTTCGGTGCGGTCCTAATGACTTATAAAGTGATTGTTTTTTTTATAATGTACTCTGTTGTTTGTTAACAGTCATCCTGCTGTTATTAAGTTAGTAGATTATGTTGTAGACAGTTACATTCAGCAAGGCTGTCCATTTCCTCCTTGAAGGCCATGCCTAGGGTTAATAGTAGGGTTAGGTAAAATACAATGAAGGCCATGCCTTGGGTGTATAGTAGGGTTAGGTAAAATACAATGAAGGCCATGCCTTGGGTTTATAGTAGGGTTAGGTAAAATACAATGAAGGCCATGCCTTGGGTTTATAGTAGGGTTAGCTAAAATACAATGAAGGCCATGCCTTGGGTTTATAGTAGGGTTAGGTAAAATACATTGAAGGCCATGCCTATAAGGAAAAAAATACTATAATTACCTGATCATCAGGGCAAGTACCAGGGCACCGAATTCATACATGACCTTTTTTAGGCAGCACCGAATTCATACATGACCTTTTTTATGCGGCACCGAACTCATACATTTTTTTATTTTCCGCACCGAACTCATACGTAGCCGTTCAACCTCATGGTTGAGTTTGGTTGTGGCAAATGTTTTACGGCTAGATGACCATCCTAACACCAACGATTCTATTTGATTTTTCGCTGGGAATTAATGTGGGAAAGCTACCCACATTAAACTTACCCAGCCTGGTTAGGGCCGGCAATGCCAGCCTCGCGTGTTTGGGGGAACAGAATTTTCTTTGTGAAAAGTGTGCTCCGACCGGTAATCGAACTCAGAATCTCTGTACTACGGGCAGTAATCACAACCGTTACGCCATGGAAGCTGGCGTATATAAATTTATAAATAGAACTTGATCTGCCCATTATTGTTTCTATTTTTATACTAAAATTGTACATTGTTAATAGTATGTTGAAAAAAAGTAATTCATAAACCATGTTTATTTATTGAAAAACACAAAAAATGTTGTTTTTTTATGTTGTTTGTGCAGGATGAGAGAAAATACACGTTCAAATTTTCAGAAATGGAACTGATTTATTCATGGATCAAGCTGCCAGTCCATAAGGGAAATACATAAATCGTGGATGAACTAACTACAGGATCTAACAGTTTGCCTTTATCATAGGTATTTTAACACTTAGACGACCGGGTGTTCCACCGGTGGTACACGCACGTTCGTACGGAATGGACCGGGTGTACCACCGGTGGTACACAATGTCGGAGAGCCGTATTATCACCGGTCCCACAAGAGAATTCACGAAAAACCATGCCGGTCGTCTAAGTGTTAAAGCGCTATGAAATCCCGATATTCCGAGATCGCCAATTTTCGGGATTGAAATAGTCCCGGTATTGTAAACCCTAAATACGAATCGAATGTCAATTTTAAAGTTTGAACATAATTTTTGGCCAACCGTGATTGCCGCCCCTTGCCGTCTCCGCCCACGACTCAGTTCATCAAGACAACTCCTTTTGGATTCCAGGATTTTTTTTTATCTCCAACCGTAAGGTCGCAACTACCTTGAGACGCTTTCGGGCGGAATACCCGCCGTACGGAGCAAAAAAAAAACGAATAGGATACCTTTAAATTTTTTGTAGTATTGAGTCAATTTCATATTTAAAATATAATTTTCGGCCAACCCTCCATTCGCTGGGAATCGTACCAGCTACCCACATATTAACCTCACACAGCCTGGGTAGGGCCGGAAATGCTAGCCTCACATGAACGGAGGGAACAGAATTTTCTGTGTGAAAAATCTGCTCCAACCGGGGATCGAACTCAGGATCTCTGGACTACGGACAGTAGTCACAACCGTTACGCCACGGAGGCTGGCGTAACGGTTGTGACTGGCACACAGCCACACAACCTCTTAATAATTAATTATTAATACATGTAAATAGACTGACGAGTGAGCAAGAAGATTGTCAGCTCGCACAGACAAACACTTTTGATGCCAGGAATTTTTTCTTAATTCCTACCGTAAGGCTGCAACTACCTGGCGACGCTTTCAGGCGGAATAACCGCCGAACGGAGCAAGATAGAAAAAGCCAATAGTCGGAGAATCCCTTTGAATTTTTTTGTAGAGTAAAAAATCAAATGTCTATTTTCCCCTATATCATCACCCTGGACAATGTGTATCCCTATTATTCACTATGACCTACGAAAACTAGACAAAAATATTGCTTTCCCTCAAGAAATATTACACACTTACTACTCCGTCATAGATAAATTATCAGATTATCATTTATTATATACCGATGAATCAAAATATGCAAATCATGTGTCATCCGCTCTTTTTGTAATGAAAACTACAACTTTAGTATGAAACTAAATCCCCTATGTTGTATTAGCAATGCCGAACTTACAGCTATACTGTATATGTATCTTCATGTTCACAAATTTAATAACAATCGAAAAATTTCTAATCTGTTCTGACTCATTGAGTGCCCTTCAGTCGTTACAAAATTTTCCCTCCTCTAACTCCATAGCACAGGAAATTATAATATAATAATTATATCTATCCTCCACAGTAAGAAACATAAATTCCAAGTAGTCACCGTGGCAGAGTGAGTTAGCGCGCTAGGCATTGCACGCATGGTGACCTGGGTTCGATTCCCAGCGGGGCAGGAATTTTTCTGCTCTGTACTTGGATGTTCGGGGTGCACTTATACCTCGTGAGGAAAAATGAGTAGTTACTTGTATGAGTAACGACCAGTGTCGGCATAACCAGAGTTAAAAGAAATTAATGTAATTGAATTCGAAAAGTACAGGAGGCTCTTAGTAATGCTGTGCTACCCACAACAATTGTGAAGAGGCCTTGTGCTTCACCACAAACGAAATCATACATACAACATAAATTCCATCTAGAATTCTTATGGATCCCCTCACACATGGGTATACCTGGCAACGAAGAAGCAGATAAACTCGAAAAAGAAAGATTGAGTAGTATAACATCCCGTTGATTAATAGAATACCGATCCATGATTACTAGAAATTTGTGAAGAAAAAAATTGTTACACAATGACATGATGAATGGACAAATTTTTCTGAAAACAAATTGCGAGAAATAAAGTCTGAGAACAAACCTTGGCACCCTCCTTTCTACATGAAAAGGATGGAGCCGGTCTCTCTCACACGTCTCCGCATTGGACACACTACCTCACCCATTGTTATCTAATAAAAAAGGACCCCTTTCTGAGAAGTTTGTTCATGTAGATTAACAGTAAAGCACATCCTAAGAGATTGTATTAAGTACCAAACGTTAAGAGACCCAGTTGATTTAATATCTTGCTCAATTGAAAATTAAATCGCAATCTTAACTTTTCTGAACAAAACTACATTCATAATGTAATTTTTTTTAACTGTATATAGTGTATATGACAAAAAAAATGTACGGTAGTATTGATGATTATGCTGTGTTATAGCAACCTGACAAAAGTTAGGCAGCATCGTTTATATTTTAAATAAACTGTAATATAAATGGCACACTTTATTAAATTTCACAACAAAAACAGTCGATTTTAATATATGAACATTTTTTTTTGACCAACTGTGATTGCCGCCCCTGGGCGTCTCCGCCCACCCGGGGGTGCCGTGGGTGGAAAAGTTTCAGCTCGCAGAGACCAATACTTTTGATTCCAGGATTTTTTTTCTTAATTCCTACCGTAAGGCAGCAACGACCTGGCGACGCTTCCGGGCGGAATATCCGCCGAACGGAGCAAGATAGAAAAAAACCAATAGTCGGAAAATCCCTTTAAATTTTTTGTAGAATAAAAATCAAATGTCGATATTAATAATATATAAACACATTTTTCGACCAACTGTGATTACCGCCCCTGGGCGTCTCCGCCCACCCGGGGTGCCGTTTAAGGGTGGAAAAGTGTCAGCTCACAGAGACAAATTCTTTTGATTCCGGGATTTTTTTTCTTAATTCCTACTTTAAGGCCTCAACGACCTGGCGACGCTTCAGGGCGGAATATCCGCCGAACGGAGCAAGATAGAAAAAAACCAATAGTCGGAAAATCCCTTTAAATTTTTTGTAGAATAAAAATCAAATGTCAATAATAATATATGAACACATTTTTCGACCAACTGTGATTGCCGCCCCTGGGCGTCTCCGCCCACCCGGGGGTGTCGTTTTAGGGTGGAAAAGTGTCAGCTCACAGAGACAAATTCTTTTGATTCCGGGATTTTTTTTCTTAATTCCTACTTTAAGGCCGCAACGACCTGGCGACGCTTCAGGGCGGAATATCCGCCGAACGGAGCAAGATAGAAAAAAACCAATAGTCGAAAATCCCTTAAAATTTTTTGTAGAATAAAAATCAAATGTCGTTATTAATATATGAACATATTTTTCGACCATCTGTGATTGCCGCCCCTGGGCGTCTCCGCCCACCCGGGGGTGTCGTTTTAGGGTGGAAAAGTGTCAGCTCGCAGAGACAAATTCTTTTGATTCCAAGAATTTTTTTCTTAATTCCGAGCGTAAGGCCGCAACTACCTGGCGACGCTTCCGGGCGGAATATCCGCCGAACGGAGCAAGATAGAAAAAAACCAATAGTCGGAAAATCCCTTTAATTTTTTTGAAGAACAAAAATCAAATGTCGATATTTATATATGAACATATTTTTCGACCATCTGTGATTGCCGCCCCTGGGCGTCTCCGCCCACCCGGGGGTGTCGTTTTAGGGTGGAAAAGTGTCAGCTCGCAGAGACGAATTCTTTTGATTCCAAGAATTTTTTTCTTAATTCTTAGTGTAAGGCCGCAACGACCTGGCGACGCTTCCGGGCGGAATATCCGCCGAACGGAGCAAGATAGAAAAAAACCAATAGTTGGAAAATCCCTTTAAACTTTACGTAGAACAAAAATCAAATTTCTACAATAATATATGAACATATTTTTCGACCAACTTTGATTGCCGCCCCTGGCGTCTCCGCCCACCCGGGGGTGTCGTTTTAGGGTGGAAAAGTGTCAGCTCGCAGAGACAAATTCTTTTGATTCCAAGAATTTTTTTCTTAATTCTTAGTGTAAGGCCGCAACGACCTGGCGACGCTTCCGGGCGGAATATCCGCCGAACGGAGCAAGATAGAAAAAAACCAATACCTAGTCGTAAATATTATCAACCGAGCGACCCCTAAATTAATACATGTAAACAGACCGACGAGTGAGCTAGAAGATTAGCGTGAAGTTCTTGGACGACATATTTGAAAAAAGCCCCTTCAAAAATAAATTTAAAGAAAAGAAGATAAAAACAATACTTCCGATTTCTAATATTAGAAATTTCTCGGAAGTAAAATAAACAATCATACAAAAATAAAATTTTTTGTATTATCCTCTACTCTACGACACTACCACGAAGTCTCTGTAGTTGCACACGAAAAACACCCTTAGCTAGAGAGACCACGAGACACCACCGAAAAACAGTGATTTCCACGATGTGAGTAACATTAAAAAAAAAAAAAAAAATCTCCAATTTCCTCAGAAATATACCAGTCCAATGTTTTTTTAAAGAAAAATAGCATAAAATTATTAAAATATTAAAGTTATTCATTGAAACAATTACACGGACCTGATTTTGTCCTTGTACTTGTTCGTGTGTATGTGTATGTCCTTCCTATTGTGTGAAATTCCAGGTGGGTCCCTCTAGTTATATGGCGCACATGCACACACACACACATACACACAACACACTAGATAGATAGAAGAGCAAAAAAGAGAGAGTATGAAGAAAAGAGGCGGAGAGAGATAAATGAAGGATAGAGAGACAGAGGGGGGAGAAGAAAAAAAAGAGAGGATAGAAGGAAAAAGAGAGGGAGAGATATAAAGTAAGGATAGGGGAAGAAGAGAAAAGAAGTCAGAGAGAGACAAGGACATAAGAAAGAGAGGAAAGGAGAAGGGGAAAGTGAGTTGGAAATAGAAAGAGGGGGAGAGAGAGAGGGGAACAGGAACGAAGACAGATATTAAAACAGAGAAAGAGAGAGAGAGAAGAATGTTAATAGAGAGAGTTGTACAAAAAAATATACAGAAGAAATAGATAAATTAGTAAACAATTTTGTCAAGAATGTCTCCTGCAATTTTTTGAACATTAAACAGAGAAAATTATTTACCGAAGAAACTTGCAAAACTAAAAATAAAGAGAAAAGACTCTTATTTTTATTTTTATTTTTTTTTTTTCTTCAGACATTTTCCAGGAACTTTTACTATTAATTCATGACCGGTAATCAGTTCAACGAGTTAAAATACATCTTCGTAGATGGCATTTTGCGAACTTCTGTTCTTATTGGATCACTAATGTTAAGCAATGTTCAGCGTGGTGAAGTCATGGATAGCTGATATTTCTATTTTCATACATAGCCATCATGTCAATTCATGTTCTGCTGGCTGTTCCCGGCACCACCCAGGCCGGGTGAGTTTAATATTAGTGGATTCAGTTTTTAACTGACAAGTTCATATCGAGCTGGGGGTACCCACATTAACCTCACACAACATGTGCTGGGCTGGAAATTTCAAACTATTGTTAAGGAGTAAGAGAAATTGTAAAGAGATAGAGACCAGAGTAGAGGGAGTGGAAGTGAAGTCTAAAGAATCAGCGAAATATTTGGGGGTTTTATTTGATAGAAATGTGAGAATGGTAGTGCAAATCAAGAAAGCAAGTGAGAAAGCAGAGAAAATTATCTTAAGCCTTAGTCGACTGATGCCCAACATCAGTGGACCTGAAAACGATAAGAGGAAGATCTTAGCTTCGGTTGTTTATTCAACTTTGCTTTATGGTGCGCCTGTGTGGGGATCGGTGCTTAGGTGGAATAAGTACATAAATCTGATGGAAAGAGTACAGAGAAAAGTGATGATAAGGATGTGTAGATCCTACAGGACCGTATCCACACGGGCGCTCCAGGTGCTAAGTGGAACTTTACCAATCGAGCTAATGGTTGACCAAAAAGTTCAAACTTTCCACTTGTACAAAGAAACGAGCGATAGAGAAGTGAGGAGAAGTAGAGTTTTGGAGATAGAAGAGGGATTGTTTCAAAAGTGGCAAGAAAACTGGGAACAGGAGAGAAACAAAGGACAATGGACAAAGGAACTTATACCAGATATCAAAAGGTGGGCGAATAGGAAGCATGGAAATGTGACGTATGAGTTGTGCCAATTTCTAAGCGGTCACGGGGTTTTCAAGAACTACCTGCTAAGAATGAGAAAGTGTAGAGTGAATAAGTGTGATTATTGTGAGCAAGAGGACAGCCCTTAGCACTCAATTTTTGTTTGCCCTAGGTTTGCCCAAGTCAGGATAGAGTGTGAGAATTATTTAGAGAAAAGAGTAGAAAAAGGAAACATAATTTCGGAGATGCTTGAGAGTAAAGAAAAATGGAATTGCGTAGAGAAAATGGTCAGAGAAATAGTAAGAGTGAAAATGAAGGATGGAGATAGGTTTAGGGCCCAAAATAGCTGAGAGCCCAAAGCGTAGAGATCCCGAAGTAATGTATCACACGGTTCCGGGATCTCCTACGTCTTCGGAGGATAGGTTTTTAGTGGGTAAAAATCCCACACCCCAGGGAGTGAGGTGGCTGGGTGTCTTTAGAAGATTTTCCTATCCTCACAAAAAAAAAAAAAAAAAAAAAAAAAAAAAAAAAAATAGGTATACCTAATAGAAAGTAAATTTTTTTTGTTAGAATGTGAAATTAATTTACATTCTATCACATTTTGTTCAATCTGATAATATTGAGTTCCATTAATTTCCCTGGACATTAAATTGCTCCCTGTTGCATCCACTACTAATACTAACATTATTAACTCACTAATGTAAATTCAATATGGTGACAGCCCTTTTTAAACATAAAAGTAAAATTTACCTACCATCGGCACTTTGAGTGAACTATCCGATACATAGCTTTATGCCATGACCCCCTGGTGTACTGCTTTGATGATCATAAATAAAGGATCAATAAATTTTGTGTTACGTTGCATGAAAAAAAAAAAATAAGTTTCAGATTTTTTATAGGCACGGCGGACTGAAAAATCAATGCATAAACACCCAATGCTTTGTTAATATCAGGAAACATAACATAGTGAACCCCATACTGAATTAAAAGGAGTGTTTTAATGACATGAATAAAAGTTTTCATAAATTGAAAAGGAGTTAGTTTTCCTTGTATTTTTTTATTATATTTTTCGTGCCGAATTATGAAACAGCTTTAGATTAATCCAAGTGGATTCATAGTATTCTGTTATTCAATGTTCGTTTCTATATCCCGACCTCAGTAGCTTGATCAATAAGGCGGCGGATTTTTAATTTGGAGTTCGTTGGTTTACGTCCTGGGCTCATCTAAGTTCTAGTAAAGCGGGTTTGAGTAGTTGTGATGATATCACGAAAGTGATTTACACAAATATGATGACTTACTTCAGTAATGTAGTGCGCTATGATTGGTGTAAATTCCAATTAGAGGGAGTGTGCAGTGGTAGTGACCAGTTTGATTAACCTAATCCTGTTTCATTTTTCGGCCTTTCGTGATCTTAGTTGACATTATAAATAGCTAAATTGTTAGCGTAATGGGACTCCCTGTTTCGAGCCGATAATCTAAACAAAGCACTACTATACTATACTACTTTAATAGTCTTAATCGGATAGTATAAATAAGGCGATATTATTATTATTATTTTTAATACATGACAAGTAAATGGTTCAAATATATATAACAATGACAGTTCACATAATTCATAATATTACTTCCGAGAAATTTCTAAGATTAGAAATCGGAAGTATTGTGTTCGTTTTTGTAAAAAAAAAACGAATATATTTTTATATTTCTATTTTTTATATTTTTATATTTCTGGACGTTTCATAACCTACTGAGTAAATTTGGTTTTGTGTCCGTCTGTCGGTCTGTCTGTTAAAACGATTCCTTGTAACGCGCAAATCTCAAAAACTACTCGACCGATTTTGAATTCATACTAGCGGTTCTGGGTGAAAAAGACCATGCGCCTGACCACTAACTTTTTACTTAAACGCTTATATCTCGTGAACGGTACACCCGATTTCAATGAAATTTTGTATGTATATGCATGTTATTGTTTTACATAGACTATTTATATTTATTTTTTAATTAATTATAATTTGACTCTGATATTTCAGAAAATCCGAAATTTTGGACAAAAAAGTAAGGACCACGACTTGCCGATACAGAATTTTTTGTAGAATTTAGAATGTAGAAATTTGAAGAAAATCGGTTGAGCCGTTTTGGAGATACAAGTAATTTTGTATAAAATCTCAAAATTGGCACGTGTTTGCAATGTGAAGCAATCACGAGGAAGTATTGTGTCTATAATTGGCAGTGTTTTTTTTTATTATTAATATTATTATACTATACTCATAAGCTAGTTCTGATAAATCAATAAAAAAACCTCCTCGCTCCGCACCCAAAAACTAACATCCAACCTTCTCTTTCCTGCCCCATTCAGGCGTTTAGCGGATGAGGACGACGAGCTCTCGGAGGTGCAGCCGGACGCCGTGCCGCCCGAGGTGCGCGAATGGTTGGCATCCACTTTCACCCGCCAACTGGCGACCACCCGACGGAAAGCCGACGAGAAGCCCAAGTTCCGGTCCGTGGCGCACGCGATCCGCGCAGGCATCTTTGTGGACCGCATCTACCGCAAGGTGACCAACACGGCGCTCATGCAGTTCCCGCCCGATGTGGTGCGGGTCCTCAAGGTGAGTGTACGAGGTCTGTCCGGAAAGTTCGTATAAAAATGAGATAAAATTTTTATTTTACAATTAATCGGGTTATTCAATTTTGTCTCCTTCAAATTACTCTCCCTGGGACACAATGCACTTCTGCCATCGCCGTTTCCACTGTTTGAAAGCTCCTTGAAAGTCCTCAGTTTGAAGGCTTCTCAGCTGACTCGTCGTTGCTGCTTTAATGGCCTCAACGTTCCCCAAATGCCGCCCCCGAAGCACCAATTTTGTTTTTGGGAATAAAAAGAAGTCACAAGCTACCAAATCCGGTGAATAAGGGGGCGGCATTTGGGGTGAATAAGGGGCGGCAATGTTAATGTGTTCAGTCGCTATGATCGAATTGGCAGCCAGAAACTCACGCACAATGAGAGAGGTGTGAGCGGGGGCATTGTCGTGGTGGAGGATCCACCGCCCCTTTCGCGCCAAATCCGGCCGAACTCAAAGAAAGCTCTTTAGACACCTGTCTGATCGAATTCTTTCCACGTTGTCAGAAGTGCTGGAAGTGGAAGGACGTCCTGACCGAGGGTCATTTTCGAGACTTTCTCGGGCCTCACGAAATCTTTTTAACCACTTGTGGACTGTTGGTTCCTTGAAGGCATCATCTCCATAAACTCGGTTGAGATCATTAAAAATTTCGCCGCCATTCTTGCAGAGTTCCGCGAGAAATTTGATGATGTTCTTGAATGACTGACAGCTCCATGCCGACGAGTGGTAGAGAGAGGGGTCACTTCACAGGTACCGGGACGAACCAGTTCTTTTTGTACGGCAGTCGGGCGCACACTGAGCATTGTTTGGATGTTATAGAAGGGGATGCAGCTCACCTGGCCTCCCCACTTAGCCTTCCAGCCTTCCCAGAACACTTTTATACGAACTTTCCGGACAGACCTCGTATAACAGGATGCGGATCTTGCAATTAGGGTGCGGGACTTGAACTTGAGTCTACTGATAGGGTGCGGGTTCTCAAGATGAGTGAGAGTGTGGAATGTGGGTACTGAAGGTGAGTGAGGGTGTGGAATGTGGGTACTAAAGGTGAGTGTATAACAGGGTGCGGATCTTGCAATTAGGTAAAGGTGTGGGTCTTGAAGTTGAGTTTACTGATAGGGTGCGGGTTCTCAAGGTGTGGTTGTGCCTACGAGTCCATAAGTTCCGTCAGATTAGGGTCTTGAAGATGAGCGTAAAACGGAATTAATCCATTAATTTTATTTTGTATATAAATGACTGTCTACATCAGGGGTCTTCAACCTGTGTCCCGCGGGCCACTTGTGGCCCGCCGAGTCATTTTTGGTGGCCCGCGAGCTCATTCATGTTATTTCCTATTTCTTCCAGCACTAGCTGGCCAAGATTTTTTTTTTATGCAAAAGTTACGAGCAGTGACAAATCCGATGGGACAAAGTGACAAATTCGAACCCAGGTTTCCCACCTACAAGACTAATGCATTGACCAACACTCCCTCCGGATTGCTACAACAAAACTTCAACCCAATATTGTCAAATCGGTGGATGCCATGCAATGCCAACCATCCCATGAAAGACCTAGGTTCGATCCCTCACAGAGTTGATTTTTTTCTAAACAGAAACTGATCAGAGTCTCCTGTACAATTTTTTTTTTTTTTCTTCTAGTTTTTGTATAAAAAAAATGAGTGAAACAATTTTCTTTTTAATTTTATTTGTAAAATAAAAATACCAACACTTGTTCCTGAAATTAAAAATAGTTTTCTGAATTAGAATTGTTAGAAAAGATTCGTTTCATGTTGGCCAAATTATATGTATAGTTATTTTAATTGACCACATAAAGAATTCAAATTTTTCATTCAAAGTTATTTTAACTCCAAAAAACATCACAACACAACAAAATTAAGAGTATACCCAAGAACTACATTACTAAGTTAGACTGATTGTCAAAATTTTCCTTGCTGATGTTCAAAATTCTACTTGCTGATCAAAATTGTCCTTGCTGATGTTCAAAATTCTATTTGCTGATGATGAAAATTCTTCTTGTGATGTTCCAAATTCAACTTGCTGATGTTCTAAATTCAACTTGCTGATCAAAATTTTCCTTGCTGATGTTCAAAATTCTACGTGCTGATACTCAAAATTCTACTTGCTCATGTTCGAAATTCTACGTGTTGATGTTCAAAATTCCACGTGCTGATGCTCAAAATTCTCCTTGCTGATGTTCAAAATTCTACGTGCAGATGTTCAAAATTCTATTTGCTGATGATCAAAATTCTTCGTGCTGATGTTCAAAATTCAACTTGCTGATGTTCAAAATTCAACTTGCTAATGTTCAAAATTCTACTTGCCGATACTCAAAATTCCACGTGCCGATGTTCAAAATTCTACTTGCTGATACCTAAAATTCTACGTCCTGATGCTCAAAATTCTACTTGCTGATACCTACTCAAAATTCTACTTGCTGATACCTACTCAAAATTCTACTTGCTGATACTCAAAATTCTTTGTGCTGATGTTCAAAATTCTACTTGCTGATACTCAAAATTCTACGTGCTGATGTTCAAAATTCTACTTGCTGATACCCAAAATTCTACATCCTGATGCTCAAAATTCTACTTGCTGATACTCAAAATTCTACGTGCTGATGTTCAAAATTCTACTTGCTGATACTCAAAATTCTACGTGCTGATGCTCAAAATTCTACTTGCTGATACTCGAAATTCTACGTCCTCATGCTCAAAATTCTACTTGCTGATACTCAAAATTCTACGTGCTGATGTTCAAAATTCCACGTGCCGATGTTCAAAATTCTACGTCCTGATGCTCAAATTCTACTTGCTGATACTCAAAATTCTAGGTGCTGATGTTCAAAATTCTACTTGCTGATGTGTAAAATTCAACGTGCTGGTGCTCAAAATTCTACTTGCTGATACTCAAAATTCGACGTGCTGATGCTCAAAATTCTCCTTGCTGATACTCAAAATTCCACGTGCTAATAGTCAAAATTCTACTTGCTGAAGTTCAAAATTCCACGTGCTGATGTTCAAAATTCCACGTGCTGATGTTCAAAATTCTACGTGCTGATGTTCAAAATTCCACGTGCTGATGTTCAAAATTTCACGTGCTGGTGTTCAAAATTCCAAGTTTTCAAAATTAGATGTTATGATGACACTGCTTGCCAAACACCACAACACTAGTATCAAAATTCACAGCAAACGAGAAATTCATGAGAAAGAAGATTCCACAAAGATCCCCTGGTTCCCCAACACCCAGAAACATCATTCCAGATGGCGGCATTTGCTTCTGGTGGAAATGTGGTGAAGGATGGGAAGCAATCTAGAATCTCCTGGACGCATACCTTTCCAGTACTCCCACCCACCCCACTCTTCCTGATGGAAAGTGAAGTCAAGAAAATAATGGCGTACCTAGCCCAAAGAATCCAAACTTTGCTGAAAAAAGTCTTCTGAGAGCTGTAGTTCCAATCCCGGCAGATTCTTTGACTCGTAATTGGCATTTGTCAACTAAATAAAACATCCTAGGTACAGAAATCCTTGTGTTTTTATTATTTCTTAACAGATCGATCTTAGCCTCATACTCCTTTCATTTTTTTTCAATATGTCTTATACTTTATTTTGTACAATGTATGTAAACTTAACCCAAAAAATTAACATATATACCCCTCGTCGAAAGTTTTAGACACCTGGTCTAAAACTTGTGTTGACTGAGGGGGACTTGTGTTAATTGAGAGGGTGTGTTGACTGAGGGGGTATTTCTTACATGCATATCTCGAAACGTTCCATCTAGGTATATTACGGGTCGATTCATAAAATCTCTCCACTATTGTCTGTCTTTGAAAGCTTCTTCCCGTTCTACATCTTGCCAGTGGAAACTTACAAGTGTAATGCCAATTTTTTTTTCTTCTATTATGTTTCCAATAGTGGCCCGCGGACTTTTCCGGAAAAGAAATATGGCCCAGAGACTGAAAAAGGTTGAAGACCCCTGGTCTACATCCATACTTCAAATGGTGCTCTCAAATGGTATGACCATCGTATCATCAATCAAAAACTACTCGAATCTCTGTTACAAGTAGTGTTATGTACGAATATATTATCTAATATCAAAGGTATATCAAAAAGTAGCACCACATTAAATGCAAGAACTATCTTTTTTTCTTCCCTTTCTTCTTTTCTGAATATTCCATGCTTCTCTTTCCATGCTGAGACCCCGCTGGGAAAAGCACTTAAAATTGTGTTGAGAGATTGGGGAAGGTAAGAGATTATATTGAAATAGAATATAGAACCAGGTGAATGTAGGCGGAGAAGGAATATAAGAAAGAGAGTCAGAGAATGAGAGAGGAGAAAGAGAAAGAGAGGAGAGAGAAAGAGAGAGAGAGAAAGGAGAAAGAGACTCAGAGAACGAGGAGAAAGAGAGAAAGTGAGGGAAAGAGATAGAGAGAGAGGGAGAGATAGAAAGAGATGAGAGAGAGGAAGAAAGAGAGATGAGATAAAGAGAAAGAAAGCGAGAGAAAGAGAGAAAAAAAGAGAGACAAAGAGATGAGAAAGAAATGAGAGAGAGAGAGAGAGTAAGAGACGAAGCAGAAAAACAATAAATAGAAGAAAAGATAGGAAAATTAGGAAAAGGACAGTAAGGGGATAATATTAAAAAAGGACAGAAAAGAGAGAAAGAAAAAGGAGAAATAATAATTTTAGCTAGTTAGAGAGAGAGAGAAAGATTATAAACACGAAGAAGAACAGAGAGAGAGAGAAAGAGAGAGGGAAAGATTATGTGAAAATCAGGTGTGCGTGAGAATTTTGTGAATAAAGTTTAGAATGGACAAGAAATCCTCTTGATGGAAAAAATGAGAAAGGAAAGGAAAAAAATGGGTGAGAGAGAGGGAGGGTGTGAGAGAGGGAAGAGAAGAGAAAGAGAGGTGAGATAAAATAGGGAGGGGCTATAGAGGGAGAGAGGGGGAGGTATAGAGGGGGAGAAAAAGGGAGACTAGGTATAAAATGAAAGTACTCACACGAATAATTGAAAACTTTTCTGGATGAGAGGGATGAATATTGAGCCCGCATCCCACGGAAACTGTTGCAAAGAGTTTTCTTTAGTGGGACACGATTTCATTTCTTTGGTCTGTGGGACACGATTATAAAGGAAGAGCAAGGCCTAGTCCTAGAATATGAAGGAGGTGGTAAGGTAAGTGTAGATGAAGAAAGAGAATGAACTTAGAGAGAGAATTTGAAGAGAGAAGAAAAAGGAGAGAGAAGAAAAAGGAGAGAGAGAGAGAAAGAATAAAGAGAGGAGATAAAGAGGAAGGAGGGTAAAGGGGTCAAAACGGCTAGGAGTTAACCGAGGGCCAAGAGGTATGGATCAAACCCAATAGCAGTGGTCCTATACCCCGAAATTGCGGATCCCAACATTTTTCATCTTAAATCTGCTCCGATATGTCAGCTTGTTTGACCTTCATAAAGTTCCCACGAAATTACGGAACAATCTCTCAACTCCTCCTCCTTCTCCTTTTCTCCTCTTCCTCCTGCTTCCTCCTCACTTCCATCTTCTTCTCTCCATCTCCTTCTCTCTCCTGCTCCTCATTCTCTTTCTTTCTCCTCCTCCTCTTTCTCTCCTCCTCCTCCCTCATACTACTTCTTCTCCATCTCCTTCTCTTTTTTCTCCTCTACTACTCTTCCTCTTGCTCCTCATTATCTTCTTCTCCTCCTCCTCCTCTTCCTCTTGCTCCTCCTCCTAATTCCTCCTTTCCTCCTATCCTCCTTCTCACCTGCTCCTCATTCTCTTTCTTTCCTCCTCCTCTTCCTCTTGCTCCTCCTCATACTCCTTCTTCTCCATCTCCTTCTCTTTTCTCCTCATACTACTCTTCTCTTGCTCTCCTCCTACCCTCCTTCTCCACCTGCTTCTCATTCTCTTTCTTCTCCTCCTCCTCCTCTTCTCTTGCTCTCCTCCTTCTCCACCTGCTTCTCATTCTCTTCTTCTCCTCCTCCTCCTCGTCTTCCTTCTCTTCCTCCTTCTCCTCTGCTCCTCCTCATACTCCTTCTTCTCCTCTCCTTCTCTTTTTCTCCTCCTACTACTCTTCCTCTTGCTCCTCCTCCTCCTGCTTCTCCTTCTCTTTCTTCTCCTCCTCCTCCTCGTCTTCCTTCTCTTCCTCCTTCTCCTCCTCCTTCTCCTCTTTTTTACTATCCTACTTCTCCTAGTCCTCCTCCTTCTCTTGGTTTGTGAGTTTTCATCGAATGAACGGTAACACGCCCGCCGTGATTGTCCATGCAGTTGAAAGCGACACTAAACCCAAAATAAATACTGACATTTCTCACGTAATAAGTTGATAACTGCTCAGTAATTTGATACTTCCTTGGGTTGTGGTAAGTGATCAAAAACAAAATGTTTGGCCAATTCGGTTCACGCTAGTATGAAATAAGAGAAAGCGAGGGCAGAGGGACAAGGAGGGCAGAGAGATTCCTTGAATTCCAGCACGTTTAGAACGTAAGGGTAGACGGAATAGGGATCAGTTTGAAAGGAGCCATCACATTCCAGGGAAGCAGAGAGGAAATTTTGATGAGAGGACACTTGAGATGATAGCAAGAGAAAAGATGCCATCACATTTTGCGAGGTTGTGGGGTATGAGACGATGCGGGACGGTAGGTGTGTAAAAAGGAGAGGAGAAGAGATAAGTGAAATATCTTCACGTCTTGATAGTTTAGTGGTAAGTTTTTTAGAGGACTATGTGAAAGTTTTATCAAATTAGTTTATATAATTATATTATTTTATATAATTATATAAACTCTTCATTGATAATCGCAACGAGGCGTTATTATTGCCTTACACTTACACAAGGTATGCCATCAAACCTTCTTTACGCCACTTTGACTTTCGAAGTATGTACAAATAAAATTATACATAAAAAATAGAATAAAATACCTACCTAGGTACTAGTCAAAAGGTAGATAGATAGGTACCTAGAGTTTAAAAAATAAAAACATTTGCTTTGACGCAGAATTCTTTAGCAACTATGTCCGACTTGGTTTAATTTTGATGTTTGTGTTTTCTCTTCACAATTTATCAAATTCTTTGAAAGTTTCATTTTCACAAATTCCACAAAAACTTTCTCGCCAACAATTTTCATGCTAATTTAATTCCTCTATTTATATTTTCATTCTAATTTCTCTATTTTTATTTTAATTTATCAATTTTTATTTAAATTCTCTATTTTTATTTCCATTCTAATTTCTTTATTTATTTATATTTTAATTCTAATCTATCAATTTTTGATATGTCCTGGCCTAACTCACAATAATTAATATACATAGAAATGAAAATGCATTATTAGTTTATTTACAGAAAAGAGGAAACTTTATTGAACAGAACTCAATCGTGGTGAAAATTTAGACTGAGAGGAAAACGGAAAATGTAGGTTTTCATAGCCGCGATGTTTTGGCCAGAATTTATGGAACTCATATATATCAATTTTCCCCCCCGTAATGTGTGAGCCGCATTTGGTCCACATGTCGTCGCCAAACTCTGCCGTCGTCCAACAGCACCCAGTAGTGAACAGCACCCTCCCGCCTTTGAACATTCCCAAACTTCCATTTACATTCACGAGTATAATTTCGTACTTGAACACGGTCACCTTCTTCAAATCTCCGTGCTACCTCTTGAGGTCTGTCTTGAGTGATAACAGGAACTTTGGGTCTCATGATATTATCCAATCTCGTTCTCACATCCCTCCCCAACATCAACATGTAGGGACTCATCCCCTCCGTATTAGGGACCTTCCTAAGTTGCATGAGAAGTCTTCCTAACTTTAAATTTACATCACCTGGTTCATCTTTCATACAGTGAAGGTGCTTCTTGATTGTCTGTACATTTCTTTCGGCACTGCCGTTAGAGGAAGGGTGGAAAGCGGCAGATAATTTGTGTATAATTCCATTACTTTCGAGGAAGTTTTTGAAGATGTGAGATGTGAACTGGGGCCCGTTGTCCGATACTAGGACTGAACAAATACCAAACTGAGAGAATAATTTGCGAAGTTCTTTTATACAAAAATCAGTATTAGTTGTCTTGGTAGGTATAACTTCTATCCATTTAGTAAAAACGTCCACAATGATAAAATAATAAAGTCCATCTTCAGGTCCTGCGAAATCTATGTGCACCCGCTGCCACGGAGCCTGGGCGGGTTCCCACGGGTGACATTGTACCTTCGGCGGATTATTCTGTTTTTCACAACAGTACTTGCATTTACGTACCATTTCCTCAATATCTTTGTCAATATTTTGCCAGTAGCAATAACATCGCGGCTATGAAAACCTACATTTTCCGTTTTCCTCTCAGTCTAAATTTTCACCACGATTGAGTTCTGTTCAATAAAGTTTCCTCTTTTCTGTAAATAAACTAATAATGCATTTTCATTTCTATGTATATTAATTATTGTGAGTTAGGCCAGGACATATCAAATTGGCGACGAAGGTGAAAGTGTAAAGTGTTCATGTATTCTATACTATAATCAAATCCAGATAAATAAAGTGCATAATGCACCATACGTGTGGCTGAAAGTGGAGGTAAAGCTTTTTGGGGATTAAATATTTGTGTCAATGGTTTATTATCAGTTATGAGCACAAATTTTCTGCCATACACATATTGAAAGAATTTTTTTATTCCCCAATAAATAGCTGTTGCCTCCTTGTCTATCTGGCTGTAATTTCTTTCTGCATGTGTAAGTGATCTCGATGCAAATGCTATCGGTCTCTCACTGCCATCAGGATACTTGTGTGAGAGTACCGCTCCAAACCCTACTGGGGATGCATCTGTTGCCAGCGTAATGGTCAAATTAGGATTATAATGTACCAATAAATTGTCATTACATAATTCAGATTTAACTCGTCTGAAACTTTGCTCACACTCATTGGTCCATGTGAATTTCTTTCCTTTGCGAAGTAAAGAGTTAAGTGGGTGTAAAATTGATGCTAGATTCTGGATAAACTTGTTGTAGTAATTAGCCATGCCTAGAAAAGTTCTCAACTCGGAAACATTTTCTGGTCTTCTTGTATTATTTATAGCATTTACCTTATCTTCCACTTTATGTAACCCGTACTCATCTATTTTATGTCCCAAATAATTTATACTCTTTTGAAAAAATTTGCATTTGTCTCTATTTAGTGTTAAATTTTGTGATCTTATTATATCAAGGACCAATTTTAATCTTTCAAGCAATTCATTTTGAGTGGCACCCTGTATGATAATATCGTCAAAGAAACATTGTACTCCCGGTAATCCTTGCAGTACTTTATCCATGTATTGCTGCCAGAGTGCCGGTGCAACCTTCACTCCAAACATCAACCGGTTCACCCTGTAGATACCTTTGTGTGTACTCAAACTCTGCAGGATTGCACTCTCTTCATCCATCTCATAATGTAGGTACGCCTTGCTTAAGTCCAAGGTACAGAAAAACTTACCACCATTCATCTGAGCGAATATATCATCAATCCTGGGAATGGGATAATTTACATCCTGTATACGTTGATTAAGCGTTACCTTATAGTCCGCGCAGATCCTGACGTCACCATTCGGCTTATCCCTTGGGACGATCGGCGTACCCCACTCCGAGTGTTCAACTTTGGTGATAATTCCTTGACGTTCTAGGCGGTCCAGCTCTTTCTCGACTTTCTCCTTCTTAGAATAAGGTATTGGTCGAGGCTTAAAGTAAATAGGTTGTGCATCAGGTTTCAATTTCAAACAAGCTTTTTCAGTAGGTATTTTCCCAATATTATCAGTGAATACATCCTCGTATTTCTTTAAAATTTCTCCTAAATGCATATTTTCTTCTGATTTAAGTAATTTAATTTCGGCCCAGTCAATATTTATTTCCCGTATCCAATCTCTTCCTAGTATAGGATCAACATTCTGATTGATAATGAATAATTTACCAGAAAATGGCTTTTCTTTGTATTTCCCATTTACAAAACATACACCTTTGGGTTGAATTATTTCCCCTGTATATGTTTTCATTCGAACATTTGTACTAAAAATTCTATTTTCAATGTTCAGTGCCTTGTAATCGCAATATGAAATAGAGGACAGTGCCGCCCCTGTATCAATCTCCATACTAATTGGTTTATCTTCTATTTTAATATTTACCATGAATTTATCTGACTTGGCGCTCTGCAGCACGTTCATCTCGAAATCTTCGTTATCACTTGAAGACGTGTTGTCATCTACCTGATGCTGCGGCGTCTTGTAGCTCTTGTTGTTTTTAGCAGCTCCTCGGTCCTGTGACATGCATACTCTGGCTATGTGTCCCAGCTTGCTACACTTTCGGCAGAATTCATTTCGAAAGCGACACACGTTAGCTCTGTGACTTGCCTCCCCGCAGCGGTAGCATTTACCTGCTAATGAAGAGAGAGGATTATTTTTATTTTGCTTAGTAAAAGTGTTAGGTGGTCGAGACTTGTTATTGTAATTTATGTTGGCTGATTTATCGTTTACTTGGTGTGTAGGTTGTATATAGTAATTATCTCTGGATGTAGGTATTGTGCTTATTACCTTGTTTTCTGTTTTTGAAAACTCTATTGTTACAGCTTTGTTGATAAATTCCTGGAATGTAGCATTATTCTTTTCCTGTAATAACTGTATGCGAACATCTTGGTCCTGAATACCTCGTATGAACTGCAAGGTAAGAAATGCATTAGCAGTGCAGTGATTGCAGTTCTGACAGTTGAACTCGCAATGTTGAGACAGCTTCTTAAGCTCTGTAGCGTATTCTAAAATGGATTCATCAGGCTGCTGTGTACGAGATATGAACTTGCTTTGTAATGCCCAAATACTGGGTCTAGGTTCATAATAATCCCGCAACATTGCTACAAGTGTATCGTAACTTTTAATCATAGGTTCTTCAGGTGTACACATATTATACAACTTTTCGTGCATCTGAGGAGTAATTGCATGCAACAAAGTGTATATTTTGATTTTATTATTAGTATTTCCTTTCAATAGCATAAACGTTTCGAGACGTTTGATAAAATTTGTAAAAGTTTCATCTTGTTGATATCCAACAAAAGTCAAATTAGAAGTGGTGTTTTGACTGACAGGACTAGTTGTTATGTCATTTGAATGGCTAGTATGTGTACTTGTTGTTATTCTACTTTTGAAATCTAGTATTGAAACTTTTATACCTGTAATGGTCTCGTACATGCTAAACCTGTAGTCTTCGTGCAAAGTCCTCTCATCTTCTTTTGAAACCAGCGTGTCCATCTCGTCCTGTATCTTCTCGTATCTTCCCTTGTACTCCTCCACATTCCGCTCGTAAATCACCAATTCATGTAGCGTAGTATTTTCTGTAATCTTGTCTTTTGTTTTTGTCAGCAACGCCTTCACTGAAGCTCTCTTTATCTTCAGCTGCTCCATTTCACTTATATACACTTTACACTTTCACCTTCGTCGCCAATTTGATATGTCCTGGCCTAACTCACAATAATTAATATACATAGAAATGAAAATGCATTATTAGTTTATTTACAGAAAAGAGGAAACTTTATTGAACAGAACTCAATCGTGGTGAAAATTTAGACTGAGAGGAAAACGGAAAATGTAGGTTTTCATAGCCGCGATGTTTTGGCCAGAATTTATGGAACTCATATATATCAATTTTTATTTAATTTCTCTATTTTATTTTTATTCTGATCTCTCTATTTATATTTTAATTCTAATGTATCTATAAATTATTATTTAATTTATTTATTTTGATTCTAATTTCTCCATATTTATTTAATTTCTCTATTTAAATTTTATTTCCTATTTCTCTGTTTTTATTTTAATTCTAATTTCTCTACCTTCTCTTTCAGACACTGGACGAATGGTCATTCGACGTGTTTGCTCTCAGTGAGTCAGGGACAAGCCAGCCAATCAAATACCTCGGATACGATCTCCTCAATAGATACGGGATATTCCACAAGTTCAAGGTATACAATAAATAAATTATAACATACTGGTTTTCTATGTGTTATCATATCACAATTTTAGTTGGTATTAGCAGAACTTTTTTCTTTTTCTCCAATAGTTAACATATTTTGTGTTAATCACTTTCGTGACATCATAACTTATCAAACTCGCTTTACTAACTCTACGCTGAAACTGGGACTTGAACCACCGACGGTCGGTGAGGTCGGTGTTTTCAAGGAATATCCTAGTATCTTTTTTTCCCATAATTCTGTCACTTTTCGCTGCCCACATTCAAGCAGCTAGTCATTTTTCCATTAGTGGAGCTGGACCCCGCAATATCCAAAATATAGCTTGCCCATAAACTGTTGCACCCTCTCTCTGTAGCATATATACTATGTATATAAGCGTTTTGATGTTGCTAGATTTTAGTCTAGCTTAAATTTCTGGGCGCGGCACCTGTCGAGACTTATCCGCTTTTAGTCCGGTCTTATCCGTCTTGTCTTGACTTATCCGAGACTTTTGCACCCTTTTTTTATTTGTAAGATCCCTCCATCCACCCCTGTTGGGGATTGAAAGGGGGCACCTGCTGGCAATAGCCTCAATCCCCCGTTCAAACCTCCATACACAGTCATCTTACTTTTTTTTCAAATCATGTATTTTAATATTAATAACAAACTGTTGCACCCTGTGTGATCCCGTCTGAGCGATCTCTTTCACACCACCAGGTGCCCCCCGCGACGCTCGAGAACTTCCTGGTCCGCATCGAGGAGGGCTACTGCCGCCACCGCAACCCCTACCACAACAATCTGCACGCGGCCGACGTGGCGCAAACCATCCACTACATGCTCTGCCAGACGGGGCTCATGAACTGGATGACTGACCTGGAGATCTTTGCTACGCTGGTAATGTAAAATTGTGGTTTTTTTTTTTTTACGAATTTCTACTTCATTTTATACGGGGTGTCACCCCATTTTTTTTTTTTTTTTTTTTTTTTCATGGAAAACTGTTATGTTCAATTGTTCACGTTTATTTCAGCCAACGAATAGAATAGCCATTACATTACATATTTCCTGGGGGTCTTTTCTACAAATAGAAGAAATTCCTGTGTGCTGCGTCCATTATTTAGAACTATTGCACCCAATAGAATAGCCATTCAAAAATCTATCATTCTAGAATTGACTTTTTCAGAAACCAATGTAACTTTTCCTTTTTTCCAGTAATAAAATTACATCTTTCTAAATTACAAGTATTCACTGTGAAAATATTATAATGGCGACGAGGATGGGATTGAATTTCCATCGTTGATACGCCAATTTGAGTGGCTCTCAACAACAGTGGCACCAACTCGCCATCAACCATCCGCCGAATGGCTCCGAGAGAGCTACAGTCCGCCAGTTCGAATTCTGTCCATTTGCTGTCGACGGTATGATTATGTCATCCATATAAACGTCATCGTACAGTCCATTCACATGTTGGTGTGCCTCGCCGAAGGGGTGCTGGTCATTGCAGAGATCTGAGTCACAGTAGTTGCACGCCTTGAAAATGTCACCATCGGACTTGTTAAATGGATTGACGCTACGAAACGTATAATTACATGTTCCATGTCTTATATATTGGTTATTTTATTATTATTATTATTATACAACGCTTTATAAGATATAAAATAATGGACATTATGTACATACAAATAATTATTTTAACAATGAAAAAAATGGAAACAATATACAGGGTGTCCCGTATACAGATGCAAATATTTTGAGGGTAGGTTCAGCCCACCGTGGACTATCATATGAGCGAAACTTGCAGTGGGGCATTTTGCTTCGTTAAAGAGTTATGGCCAAATCCCTGTTTTTCCCACAGGTCTAGAGGTCACTTGGATCGATGCACGTTTTTAAAGAAATGATAGCCAGTAAGTAATTTTTGACTTCATGTATGGATAGTCATGCATATTTCCCTTGAATTGCAGTTGGTTGCATAAAAAAATATTGAAAGACCAGAGAGATATTTAATCACAAGTTCAATACTTTTCTAAAATTTGATTTTTCCCTGTTTTCCCTTTCGTGAATTTAGAGTACTTCTACAATTGCAATTCTGCGTATCACTAGTTCAAAAAATACCCTATTATGTTTAGTTTTATAAAAAAGAAAGCTCTTTTATATTACTTTAAAGATCATGGAACGCAGTACACACAAAGCTCAAAAAACACTTCTGAATCATGATGGAAAATTCAAAGTTGGCTGAATTTTAACAGAATTGGCGCGTAATTTGAGGTATAAATATACTGCTCTGGGATGTTTAACAGAGGGAAATTGATCATTCACACTGGTCGGTCGGTGTGAACTTTTATGTGAATGGGGTTACGGAATCACAGGGTTATCATGAGGAAAAATGAGAGAGGCTGCAACGAAAGCAGCAACCAGTGGTGTAATTATGGAAAAAGAATACACATGGAGAAAGACTCTGCGCTACCAACAAAAATTATGATTTTATTTTTAGAAGTAAAATTAAAAATATCATTTTTGTGTTTATATATTATATTATTATATTTACGTATCCAACAATCATCAAAAAACCATTATATTGTATTTTGCCAATGCTTAGCTACTATTATTGCCTTCTGGTCTGCGTTGATCAAGTCCTGGTATGTACATGTTGTTTCTAGTTTTGGACAGGTACGAAGGTGTTCCATGGTTTGGATTTCATCGCATTCACATTTATCATTTGCCTCAAACCCCCATTTAACCATGTTGTATGCACAGCGACCTACTTCTGTTCTCAACCGATTCATGATTTGTGTTTATCACAATCATGATATCAAAAACATAACAAATAGTGCCGAAAATTAACCTTGGGTAAAACTCGAACATCCAACCTTAAGGTTACTATTATTATTAATACTTTATTTTTATTTTATAAACAATTGGACCAAGCTTTATTTACATTTTTTTTTACAATGAACATGGTAACAATTTGTGAAATAAATATAAACAAAGACTGATCGAGGGTGGTGATACAGTGATACATGTTTGTAGTTTATTGATAAACTACAAACATGATACATTCTGCAACACAGGACATGAAATGAAAAGAACCCAAAAGAATATGTAGCGAACCAAGGGCGAGGTTTAAAGCTTGTGGCTTTCCCTTCCACCGAACAAATTGATCGCCTTGTTATTTTAACTATTAGATTTGATTGATATACACTTGCGAGCAATGAAACTAGGACACTTAAAAATTCCAAATTTTAAACTCACCGATAATTTTCTCCTGAAACATATTGATTTCATGTGAAAGGTAATTTTGTTTTCTTTTATTTTAAGAAAAAATTAGGAAGATTGGACAACTCATTTCAAAGTAACAGGGTGGAATGTAAAAAATGTCAAAAAAAGAATACATTTGGGTTTAACAAAGTCATTATAAACATTTTATTTTTTTACAAATTTATAACATTTTCAAGGTTTTCAGTAGTTTGTGTTTCCCCCCTGGCCCTAATTACTGCTTCCAGTAGGTTTTTCATTGAAAAGATCAGATTTTTACCAACATCTTGAGGTAAATTGTCCCACTCCTCCCTTAGTGCCATTTTGAGCTCCACTGTGGCCAGAGGAGAAGGATTTCTAGCTCGGACTTTTCTCTTTAGCATATCCCATAAATGTTCAATCGGATTTAGATCCGGACTGTTTGCAGGCCAGACCAAAGTATCAGTTCCAACATCCTCTAAGGTAACTAGTGACAATGATTGCCTTGTGCGGTCAGGCTTTGTCATGCATGAGGACAAATTCTTCTCCATAAAATGCAGCAAAAGGTATCACCTGGTCTACAGCACTTCCTCTATGTACCTTTCTGCCGTCAAACTTCCCCCCACTAGTCCACAATTGATGAAAACAATGTCCAATTTAACTTCTGCTGTAATTCCACCCCAGAACGTACAGGAACCACCACCAAATGTCACAGTTTCCTTGATACAGCATTGAGCAAACCACTCCCCAGGTCTTCGGTATACTCTTTCTCGCCTGTCATTCACATACAAGCAAGCCCGGCCCTCATCCGTAAACAATACATGGCTCCATTGCTCATGGTTCCAATTGACATGTTGGAGTGCGAAGTCCAGGCGTGCTTGTCGGTGATGTGGGGCCAGCCTGGGGCCTGTAGCAGCTCTTTTGGGGGTCAAGTTTTTCTCCTTCAGTCTTCTTCTAACTGTCCACTCGCTAACAGCTACATCCCGTGTCCTCTGCAACTCGTGCTGGACACCAACTGCGGAAATGTGACGATTTCTCAGAGAGGTCATCATGATGAATCGGTCATCTCGAGCTGTTGTTTTGCGGGTACGACCTGATCCTGGTCTGCGATGGAAGCTATTGGTCTCCCTGTACCTCTTAAATAGTCTGCTGACTGTAGATTTGCTGATGTTGAGCTGATTTGCAACATTTCTCACTGATAAATCACTTTCAAGCAAAGCAACCACACTTGAAGCTACTTCAGGAGCTGTGTCCATTTTCACAGAATAAATGATACTGATTTGATGTGAGAATTCATCATTTGAATAGCAAAAGAAAGAAAAATACTGGCCAAAATTGTTTAAAATGAAATTTTTACGTATTCTACAGATTTTCAAAAAAAGGCTACCTCCTTGTTTATTTGGAGTTGTCTGTCTAAAATTGCCATAACTCGGTAAACATAAAGCCGATTTGAATGAAACAAACTGTGTTTGAGAGGTGAAAAAAAATACTTTTCAGTAAGGTATAACACTGGTCCTAAAAAACATGCATCGCGTCACAGCGATAGTAGAATTTAGAGGGAAACAAGTGTCCTAGTTTCATTGCTCGCAAGTGTAGTTGGTTAATAGAACTAATTGTACTCAGAAAATTTTCATTTATAACTTGCAGTTTTTTTTTTTTTTTTTTTTTTTTTTTTTTTTTTTTTTTATTTTATTTTGAACATTAGATAATATATTTTATTATAGGTAAAACACCTCATCCATATTTATATTAGATGGCAACGAGCCCAATACGCTCGCCGCATTACCCCTCTGTATGGCGAGGGAAATTTTCTGTTTGAAAAAACCAGGTGTCCTTCCATCTCCAGTTCGAACCATCATGTGATTTCCAATTTCTTCTATCCATTTTCTAGCTTCTTGGCTCCATGATCCACATGTCTCTGTGGCAACTGCAACAAAGAGGTATCCACTTGCTATGATGTTGCTGTACTTGTCATGTTTCCTCTTTGCTGCAATCTCAGCTGCTGAAGACGCATTGAGGCATGTGTGGCTGATGTAGGTTTTTGCGTAGGTGTCAACGCACGTATAGTCCCATACCAAACATTTACCATGGGACCATGGTACTACTGTCATGCCATCCGGCCGTTTGTTGTCATCTCTAAGTAATCCGGTAGGTTCTAAAAGTGAAGGAATTTCTATTGTGCCCAGAGCCCGTTTCAATATTTGATTTACTTCCGCATGTCTGAAATAACGTCCGGCGCTCTTTACACAGCTCAAAGCATGCAAACCTTTGGTGTCCACCATTGTCCCACATGCGCATTGATAAGAACGACAAATTTCACAACCAAGGCGAATTCCCATGCAAACGCGGAGGCTGTTGTTATCTAAGAAAGTGCCAACATTTTTAGATGGGATGACAGTCAACCAGGCTCCTGATTCATGTTGACGAAGTCCTTTCATTCTAGCATGATCTATTGGATTATCATAGCTCTCACTGTTCACTGTTTTCTTCAGTAAAATCTCATCCCATTCACTTTGAAGCTTTGGATTTACAGGGAAATCTTTGCTGAGTTTATTCCAAGCTTCTAATGCTTCTGTCCAAGAGCTTAAATTCAGATCGTCAACTGAAATATTGAGGATAGTGGAGACGACTGTTTTCACTCCTGAACAAGAAGCAAGGAATGCAGGTAAACTGATGTCTAACATTTTTCGAATTCCGATACCTCCTAACCTGACTGGCAAACTGGCTTGATTCCATTGATCATCTTTCAGGGGTATGTTAAGAATATCTTCTATGCATTTTCTCATTGCTTCGTCTATCTTAAGTAGTAATTCTGGCATCATGAAAGTAGGAGACGTCCTCATGGTGTATAACATTTTAGGAATACCTAAATAATTTTTCAGTAGGAAATAACCTATATGACTTGGAATATTTTTAAACCTATATGACTATTTTTGTGCCAACTTGCAGTTGGCACAAAAATAGTCACACAGACCGCTTCAGGCATCGAGTGTTCTTCAAAATGCAATCGCGCCCAGATTCAAAATTTTAAAGATGTGTTTCTCTCCTTCTGGTGCCGTTTGATAAGGCGTATCTCATTCGTTCCTTCACGCGTCTGAAAGAACTTTGTATTTATTGAAACAAAATAGCAAAGGGTATTTTTTTACCTAGTGATACGCAGAATTGCAATTGTAGAAGTACTCTAAATTCACGAAAGGGAAAACAGGGAAAAATCGAATTTTAGAAAAATATTGAACTTATGATTAAATATCTCTCTGGTCTTTCAATATTTTTTCATGCAACCAACTGCATTTCAAGGGAAATATGCATGACTATCCATTAGACTGGTTTTAAAAAATCAATATCGGAATTTTTACAACGCTCAGGCAGAAATGAGTTCGGCTTTTGCAGAAATTGAGATAGACAAAATTTCAAAGCAATCAGAGTACGTTAACAGGACCCGCTCTGGCCTCAAAGTTTGGAAATTTGCCAAATTTTCGAGGTTGAGCTGACATTTTCGGCCATAACTCGAGATCGAAAAATCAGACGAGCTTTAAAGATATATCAAATGAAAGACCATTTTGTTGGCTTTACTTTGTTGTATAATACTAGTTCCCGAAATCTTAATGGTTACTGACTAAATTAAGAATATGTAGTCGAAAACGGGCCAGGTACCCAAAGTAGAGCATCTAAGGCATGATAGGATAATGGGTGAAAATATTTATGATTTATAAAACTTATACATGAAAATGTTAGAAGATTAGTTTTGAATGATTTTTTGACACATTATGAAGCTATAAATACCCGTTTTTACCTACTTGATAGTTCCTGACAGGTTAAGGCATGGCCAGAAAAACAAAACAATAATACAAACATATTACGTCAAAGTTATTCTCATTTTTTTATTGTAGAACTACAAATATCTAAAATTAAAAGTACAAATAGGTAACATTTCGTCAAAAAAATACAAACTAAGCAGTAAAGCTTAACTTAGTTAGTTGGGAGAGGGGTAGAGAGGGAACTTTTTGAAGAATCAGGATAGTGTCTCCTACATTTACTCACAACTTGTGGGACAAACTGTTTCTGACATTCCTCTCTAGTTAGTAAGTCGCTGAAGTCACTCCTCAACGTAACGCCTCACTTGGCTGTGTCGTTTACAACTTTAAGGGATTGTACAATTTTAAGTCCTTTCTGATACTGAGGCTCACCATGCCAAATTTAGGGGTCTACCCTCAAAAAGTCAGTTTTTATGACAAATCGACTGAAGAAAAGAATTGTTTCGTGGTATGTCTTTTATTCATACTGTAATGTTGACATTTTTTGTCCCCTCTGTATCATCAGAAGAACTGAAAAGCTTTGCAGCTATTCATCATGTGACAAAGTTGGATCGAAAAATCCCAAGCCATCAAATTCGGCATTCAAGTACCATATGTGAACTATGTGTTTTAATACGACAGCATCAAACACAGGTGTAGAGTAAAAGGACCTTGCACATTATTAGAAAAAATGTTAGAGCGGGACTTGCTCTCCTTAGCATGTCGGCACAACATTCTAGAAGTTGTCTTGAGAAGCGTCTTTGACTGTAAAATGGGTAGTAGAACTGAACCTCATCCAGATAATTTATATGAGAGCGTGATTAGCTCAGTGGTTAAGCACCGCTTACCATGCGGAAGGTCCTGGGTTCGATCCTCCGTGCCGACAAAAATTTGTATTCTTAATTTGGTTACAATTGTTTGTAAGGGATACCTTCCGGTGCGCTCGTGTTGACCCAGCACCTAAATGGGAAGTATTGTGTCAGTCCTCGCCCATCAGAGGGGAGGCATACTACGGCATGGGCAGGTTTTTTTTTTTTTTTTTTTTTTTTTTTTTTTTTTTTTTTTTTTTTAAGTGGTTTAACGTCGCTTTCAACTGCCATGGTCATATCACGACGGGGGTTTTACCCTCCATTCGCAGGAAACTCACAAACCTGCTACTCACATTGACCTCACCCAGCCTGAGTGGGGCCGGGAAAAGCCAGCGTCACGAGAATTAGAATTTGAATGGTCACCCATCCAAGTCTTAACCTCGCTGGATGTCGCTTAACTTCGGTGTTCTGAAGGGAACCGGTGTATTCAACATGCCATCGACGCTGGCTATGGGCAGGTTACAACACAGACCACAAGCGTCTACAGTAGCTCCTGTTTCTTGGCTATAACCTGTGGTACTTGAATGCCGAAACTGTTGGCTTGGGATTTTTCGATCCAACTTTGTCACATGATGAAAAGTCTGGAATGGCTGCAAAGCTTTTCAGTTCTTCTGATGATACAGAGGGGACAAAAAATGTCAACATTACAGTATGAATAAAAGACATACCAGCTTATGTGAGAGGGGGCCTTTTCATTATTCACGAAACAATTCTTTTCTTCAGTCGATTTGTCATAAAAACTGACTTTTTGAGGGTAGACCCCTAAATTTGGCATGGTGAGCCTCAGTATCAGAAAGGACTTAAAATTGTACAATCCCTTAAAGTTGTAAACGACACAGCCAAGTGAGGCGTTACGTTGAGGAGTGACTTCAGCGACTTACTAACTAGAGAGGAATGTCAGAAACAGTTTGTCCCACAAGTTGTGAGTAAATGTAGGAGACACTATCCTGATTCTTCAAAAAGTTCCCTCTCTACCCCTCTCCCAACTAACTAAGTTAAGCTTTACTGCTTAATTTGTATTTTTTTGACTAAATGTTACCTATTTGTACTTTTAATTTTAGATATTTGTAGTTCTACAATAAAAAAATGAGAACAACTTTGACGTATATGTTTGTATTATTATTTTGTTTTTCTGGCCATGCCTTAACCTGTCAGGAACTATCAAGTAGGTAAAAACGGGTATTTATAGCTTCATAATGTGTCAAAAAATCATTCAAAACTAATCTTCTAACATTTTCATGTATAAGTTTTATAAATCATAAATATTTTCACCCATTATCCTATCATGCCTTAGATGCTCTACTTTGGGTACCTGGCCCGTTTTCGACTACATATTCTTAATTTAGTCAGTAACCATTAAGATTTCGGGAACTAGTATTATACAACAAAGTAAAGCCAACAAAATGGTCTTTCATTTGATATATCTTTAAAGCTCGTATGATTTTTCGTTCTTGAGTTATGGTCGAAAATGTCAGCTCAACCTCGAAAATTTGGCAAATTTCCGAACTTTGAGGCCAGAGCGGGTCCTGTTAACGTACTCTGATTGCCTTGAAATTTTGTCTATCTCAATTTCTGCAAAAGCCGAACTTATTTCTGCCTGAGCGTTGTAAAAATTCTGACATTTTTTTCTTACCCCTATGAGATAAAACCAGTCTACTATCCATACATGAAGTCAAAAATTACTTACTGGCTATCATTTCTTTAAAAACGTGCAACGATCTAAGTGACCTCTAGACCTGTGGGAAAAACAGGGATTTGGCCATAACTCTTTAACGAAGCAAAATGCCCCACTGCAAGTTTCGCTCATATGATAGTCCACGGTGGGCTGAACCTACCCTCAAAATATTTGCATCTGTATACGGGACACCCTGTATACAATAAAACTGAAAAAGAATAGAAAATATATAAAAACATAATTATGTCCTAACTAAAGGGCGGGGTTATTGCCTATGGCAATCTCTTCGCCTCTTCGCCTATGGCAAAAAAAAGCAGCCTCCGTGGCGTAATGGTTGTGACTACTGCCCGTAGTCCAGAGTTCCCGAGTTCAACTCCCGGCTGGGGCAGACTTTTCGAAGAAAATTCTGTTCCATCCAAACACGTGAGGCTGCCATTTTCCGGCCCTACCCAGGCTGGGTGAGGTTAATCTGGGTAGCTGGTACGATTCCCAGCGAATGGAGGGTAAAACCCCCGTCCTAATCCAGGACGTTAAATCAAAAAGAATCGTTGGCGTTAGGAAGGGCATCCAGCCGTAAAAAAATGTGCCAAAACCAATCAACCTCAACCATGATGTTGAACAACGTCGACCCTGCTTGAGCGGGATAAGACAGAGTAAAATAAGAAGAAGAATCTCTTCCACCCAAGTTATTTCCACCGCACCGTCTTTCTGTGCGGTGCGGTGGAATTCATTTTCTGACTGTCCTTCCTAGTTTGGACGAAATCCATCTCGACACACTTAACTTCCGAGTTTGGTAGGCAAACGCGGTTGGTTAGGTTGGTAACGACTACGCAAAAATTAGGCTCAGACAGTTCTATGTCTTTAAAATATGTTACCATAGCTGTAGAATTAAGAAGTGTGGAGACAACAACTGGGGTCCGTTTCCTCACTTCTTAAATCTACACGCTATGATGTTACTATTACTGACATCGTACTGCAAACGTAGCAACAGCGGTGGAAAGAAAAAACTGGCATTACTTTCGCGCAGCAGTAGCATAAGCAGGGCAGGAGTAGATGATGCATCGCGGACACTTTATCCTTTGTTCTTCTTTATTTCCGATTGTTCAAATTTAAGCTCAAGAGTTCCTTCTTTTTTAAAAAAAAATACTAATAGAATTGCCATTCGAAAATCTATCATTCTAGAATTGACTTTTTCAGAAACCAATGTAACTTTTCCTTTTTTCCAGTAATAAAATTACATCTTTATAAATTACGAGTATTTACTGTGAAAATATTATAAAAAGATAATAAATTAAGAAGACATTATACCTTATTGTCAAAAAATATCTGAGGAGACAAAACTTGTACAGATGGAAAACTAGATTTTCAATTGATAAAAAACTGATACATTTATAGTCATTTAGTAATACTCTACCTATCTTAGAGTTTCTCATGTTTTCAGTAGATAGCATCACTTGTGCTAATGTTTTTCTTTATCTACGCTAGATAGCACGACTAGCACTAGAGTTTCTCTTTAAATCCATTAGATAGTATCACTAGCTTAAATTTCATCCATCTCTCCGCTAGAGAGCAAAACTTGCTTTAAAGTTCCTCATTATCTGCGCTCGATAAGACCATTTTCTAAGTGGTGCAAGATCATGGCTTGGATGGTAGAGTTTTCCATAGGCAAAAATCCCGCCCTTTGAGATTTATGTAAATAAATTTCAATAAAGAGTTTGCTATAGGCCTATTTTTCTTTTGAATTAATTTTTTTTCTCCATATTATTCCAAGGTCAACTTCACCACATTCGTGAATGAAAAATGCGTTCGGTACTTTTAAAGATAAACAATGGACTTAACCTATAAAATAACTGGAAGCAAGAATTTTCTACTTCCACTTTGGTTAACTTTGGAAGAGGAAAAATTTCCTCTTCCGAAAGAAAAATGACTTGCTTCCAGTTTAGTTCATTTTATTCCCGTTGCATCCACTTTGGTTACAAAAAAAAATACGGCTTATTACTACTTGCTCTATAATATCGCCTTATTTATACTGCCCGATTAGGACTATTAAAGTCCCATTATTCCAGCAGTAAGCCCAAGACATATTATTATGTGGTAAAAATCCCAATTGGGAGGATAACATGTCATGTCCCCCAGCTGGGTTTCGAACCCACGACCTCTGGAGTCTTTGGATTCACAGAGTGCCGCCTTAACCACTGAGCTACCGGGACAGACAGTTTCTAAAGTTTCTCTTTCTCTCCGCCAGGTGGCAGCACTGATCCACGACTACGAGCACACCGGCACGACCAATAACTTCCACGTGATGGCGGGCACCGACACCGCCATGTTGTATAATGACCGGGCCGTGCTCGAGAATCACCACGTCAGTGCCTCATTTAGGTGAGCCCCATAAAAAAACGCCTGTCCCACTTCATATACCACTAGCGGGTCACACGCACCAAACGTTGCTTCGCCAGCCTCATCAAACACACATACACAAAACACACACACCACACACACACAGCATTATAATAATAACACTATTTAGTGGAAGGTAACCACCGGGCGAAGTTAATGCTCAAAGCATTTTCTACCACCTAACCCTCAGAGTCTTATTATTATATGGTTACAAATCAAATAAATAAGGAAAAATTCATGCACTGGGTGGGATTCGAACCAACGGATCCCTACGCTACCTGGATTACCAGATTAGCGCATTACCACTTGACTACCAGTACAAATATTTCGCCGTGAAATAAGGGAGAATGAGTGTCAGAATCAACTAACCTAACCAAGAGGAAGTGGCTGTCGTGCCGACCCCCAAGTAGGCTTAAGTAGGTTTGGGAAAAGGCGAAGTAAACAAGTAAACGCTCTATGCTTCCTTTCGCTTCTTTCTCTGTTTTATTTGACTTAAACTGTTTTTTTTTTTTTTTTTTTTTTTTTTTTTTTTACATTGTTCTATTTAAAATTGTTTATTAGTACTAAGTTTAATAGTTTATTTTTTGATAGTTAGGGTACAATTATAATTAGATAGTATAGGGTCCGCCCGTGTATTGAAACAAATAAAATAAAATAAAGTGCACCTCATCCCTTCTCATGCTGCCTTTCTCTCCCTCAGGGTCCTCAAGGAAGACGACTGCAATATCCTCCAGAACCTGTCCAAGGAAGAGTTCAGGGAGTTCCGCACCCTGGTCATCGACATGGTCTGGCAACCGACATGAGCTTTCACTTCCAGCAGCTGAAGAACATGAGGAACCTGCTGACGCTGGCGGAACCGAGGTAGATGAGTGGAAAGCCAAGTCCATCAAGTTTATTTATAGTCATGTAGTTCTAGGTCTCACTGAAAAAAAAAAAAAAAAAAACATTTAAAAAAAGTAAAGAGGAGTGCTACTAAAAAAACAACCTAAACCATGACTCATGAGTAAGAGGTTGAACAATGGTTCATATCACTTCTAAGATAAAAGCGATATGAGGTAAGAAGAACATGATCTTATCTTATTTCACTTTAATTGACACAGTATCTTCTATCATTTTCACTTACAAATTAATTTCTTATCTTCCATCAGTTTAACTAACATCTTTTTGCCTTCCAGCGTGGACAAATCCAAAGCCCTGTCTCTTGTGCTGCACTGCTGTGATATCGCCCACCCCTCCAAGCGGTGGGACCTGCATCATCGGTGGACTTCTCTCCTCCTGGAGGAATTCTTCCGCCAGGGAGACAAAGAGAGGGAGCTGGGTCTTCCCTTCTCTCCCCTCTGTGATCGCAACAACACATTGGTGGCGGAGTCCCAAATCGGTGAGAGATTTATTTTCTATTTGGGTTTAACGTCGCTTTCAACTGCATGGTCTATGAGACGACGGGGTGTTACCCGCCATTTGTAGGAAATTCACAAAACCTGTTACCTAGATTAACCTCACACAGCTTGGCCGGAATGCCAGCAACACAAAGTCTTTACCTCGCTGGACATTTCTTAACTTCGGTGATCCTACGAGAACCGGTGTATTCAATGCGTCATCGACGCTGGGTGCTGACAGGGATTTTTTCACTTATGCGGTATAATAGCCAGCATCAGGAGAGTTTAGACTTGGATGATGGTCATCTACCCATTTTAGTTTTGCTGATCTTTGCTTACCTTTAGCGATCTAACGAAAACTTTTGTGACTTGCCATCAATGCTGATTTGATGTTTTTTATCTCATGTATTGTCCTCCACTATTTCAAAAGTATTTTCTTTTTCTTAATCATAATAGACACTTTAGTGAAAGGTAAATACTTGGTGAAGTTAATGCTCAAATCATTTTCTATCACCTAACACTCAGAGTGCTGTTATTATGTGCTCTTAAATGAGGGACAATTCATGCATTGGGTGGAGATCGAGATTCCATAGTCATATTTTCCTTCCAGGTTTCATCGAGTTCATCGTCGAGCCCAGCATGGCCGTGTGTAGTGACATGCTGGAGACCATCTTGGGTCCCATTAATGCGCCCACCCCAGCCGATGTGGCACCCCTCAGTATTTCTGAACAGACTGATTCTAGTAAAGCAAGTAAGTGGAGCAACGCACCATGGGTTCGATGGTAGTGATTGCCTCAGGCAATAATTCCGCTTTCTGTCTTCTTTTCCTTTCAAATACTATTTCCCAAACCTACTTGGGGTCGGCATTGTTCAACCTCTTCCTCATGGGTAAGGTTGGTTGGTTCTGTCACCCCTACTTCCAAATAATCTTTTTAATTTATGTACGTACACAATTTTAATAGTTTACTTCTACTACAACTATTTATGTTGACAACGTTTTTGACAAAGCAATGATCGATCATAATTCATGTAGGAATATTTTTTCGTCGATCATTCATTGAAAAGTATACATTATTGGAGATGGGATATTGAATAATCTCGCGGGTTGGACAATAAATAGATAAGCTACAAGCTCTGTCAGACTGAAAGAAAACAACACAAACCATGGCCGGCCTTAACAGGGTTGGCGTTAGAAAAATCATCCAGTTGATATATTTACAAAATGAAATTATAAAACAAAACTTGATGAAGGGTAGTCTAGATTTTCGTGTGCTAGTGAAGTGCTAAAGCCTATGGCATTTTATTTTATTTTACTGAAAAAATGATAGTTCTGTCTCTTATTTCAATTAGAATCTCTTAGAAGGCCTTCAAAGCTTAGGAGAAGTACCTTTGTATAAATGTGTATTTATAAAGAAAATAAATAAATAAACTTAAACTTAATGCTTAAAGCATTTTCTACCTCCTAAAAAATCTGACTGTGAAAACTCGCTTATTCATGCATTTCTTTTTTGTGCTTGCAGAAGATGGACTGAACCTAAACTGTGATGTACAAGCCATGAAGTACAGCATTCCCAAGCCATGGGTGGGCTGCCTCGTGGAGAATAAGAAGCGGTGGAAGGAGCAAGCCTTGAAAGGTAAGTCAAAAAGTGAAGCCTGAGGAACAATGGTGCTGGTGTGGAAGGTACATTCGTGAAAAAGTGAAGCCAAAGTAACAATTGAGCAGGTTTGGAAGTTAGATCCGTGAAAAAGTGAAGCCACAGGAACAATTGTGCAGGTGTGGAAGGTAGATTCGTGAAAAAGTGAAGCCACATGTCAATTTGAAACTAAAATGAAATGAAATCGCCGTAAATGAAATTGCCCAAAACACTTCAAAGATTTGCTATCATTATTCAACTTACAAACTGAACCAATCCATCAACAAGTTTAGTGTTTCTTTTCCAACATAGTCAAGTTAATAAGAAAAGCTTTCATTAAATTTTCAAGTGTGGAATAAAAGAAACTTTTACTAATTAAGTGATCATAACTTTTTACGAAAAATTAATGAGGGTGGCAATTTGTTATTTATAACTTTCGTCAAAGTCAATGATGCTAATAATTAGCTTTATTTTTTATTTATTAAAAACTTTTCTGCCATCTCTTAATTTCATTATACAGTTGAACTTGAATAAACAGGACTTGAAAACCTGATTGAACTAAAAGAAAAATGTGGTCCTTTTACAGGTTTCTTGCTTTCAATCTTTTTTAATCAGGGAAACATTTATAAACAGGCAAAAATTGCCGGTCCATTGAATTCCTGTTTATCCAGGTTCTATTGTATTTTACTTCCGAATTTCTAATATTAGAAATCGGATCTAGGTATTTATATTTCTTTTCACTCTTACCATAGGCAGTAGTAACTTGTTATTTTCTCACCAACAGATGCTGAGAGCAGAACAACACAGAATGACTCTTCAGACAGCCCATCGTCACCGCACCATTCGTAAATTCAATATGGCGCTTGCGAAGTTGATGTAAATCCAACATGGAGCTTGCGAATCATCACGCATAAAACTGATTCAGTTCCAGTGAAATTGAGTTGGCAAAAGAAAACTCAAACATTCAGAAGATATATAAGTTCTGAGAATATAACAATAGAAAAATAGGAATTCATATTTATTGAGTTTCAATCTATACATTCTGACGATTATTCGTGTTTCATCCTACTCAGTTTTTCTTTTCTTTTCAATTCAGCTCAAGTTGATTCAATAGAGTCAAAATACATAATAATAGGGGCTAAATCGTTAGAACTGAACGCAATTTTATTTCTTACGATAGCTCTTTTATTACACACTAGCGGGCTGTCGCCCGCTTTGCGGGCCGAGGCATGGCCGTGAAAGCAAAAAATCCTTTTTCGTCAATGGCAGGTGTTGTAGTGGGAGTTTCGAAAAATCCCGTCTTATTGCACATCTAGACTATAAGACAAAGCTACCTACCAAATTTCAGCTTCCTAGGACTTACGGTTTGGGCTGTAGAGCGATGATCAGTCAGTGGTCAGTGGTCAGTGGTCAGTGAGTGTCTTTGACATTTATATATAGAGATTCCAGATTGGTGGACCCTAGTTACCTTTTGTGTTGATACGCTCTGCTATGTTTATCCAAGTTGAGGGCATCAATTTTATATTGAAGTCCGTTTCTTTGAAATATTACCGAGCTTTGAACTAGCTAAAAGATTTTTTTTTTTTAATACAGACTTAAACGTGGATTTACTTAAGACAACATTACAAAAGTGGTTTTATCTTCACTTATTAATTCACAGTATAATTTATATGAGGCTTCATTTAACTAATAAAGGGTATTCATATTCATACAGAAAAACATGAATTTGAATAGATGATTTTTAAATGATAACATGGTAAAAAATATTGAAGGACACGCTTATTTAAAATTAGTATTCCCATTTTTTAATTATTAATTTATATTTTATAAAAATGTATCAGTAAAGTTAACCACTGTGCTCTGTTCCAAATTATGTATGATATAAAATATTGATGATAAGTCTATGTATCACGAATAGAATCCAATATTTAATATTAGTTATTAATTGTAATATTGGTCGTTTGGGGCGGATATTGATAGCGATAATAATTATTGCGTTGCACATAATTATTTGTTTAATTGAAATTATGGTGATCTAAATTGGTATCATTTTAGGTGAATATATTCATCAAAAGTTTAAATTATAACTGTCTTTAAGTACTGATGAATTTTCCTTACTATAAAGTTTCTTATCGTAATGTTTTCATAGGGATTGAAAGTAAGTAGTGTTCACCATGAAATAAGTATTTCGGAACATATTTATGTTTACGCTTTTGTTATTCTATTTCTTTATGTATTTTACTTAACTCAACATATCTTTACTCTATTTATCTGTCTGTCCATTTAAGTTAATAATAATTAATTTTGAACTAAGATAATAAATTACCTCTTAACTGTTTATTGTTTGCCAAGTTTTTCTTTTTTCAATACCTAATGAAGGGCCAGCTTGTGATTACTAGTATCTACATTTTATTTTGTCGATTTATCAGTTTCCTAACTAAACTTGAGGGATATGATTGAATGTTCCCTTAGAATTGATTGTGACCGACAGGTCACCTATAATTGAATTCATCAAATACCAATTTGTTGCCTCTATCCTTGGTTCCTTGTCTGATATTTTGTTTTGAACTAAGATATAATTAACTATTTTACCATTTCAGCTGATTTCCTTTTCGTCTTATCTGTGATACTACACGACCAGCTTCTATCGCGACCAAGATTTTATTTTCAAATTTCTGTACTGAACTGTAGCTATATTAGAAGGCAGAAATACTAATTCCTTTTCTTTTGACAAAATATTACAGTAGATTTTCTTGTTGGCTTTTGTGTTTAGATTAGATTGCCAATAGCTTTTTTCTGGTCTATATTAAAAAGTATCTCTTAAATTAGGAATAAAAATACAGCTTTCGTAAACACCAAAGTTGCTGTCATCAAATTCTTTTTTGAAAAATTCAAAATATTTTAATACAATATTTTGTAGCGAGACTCTTTTTTCTCTGACAGTCCTTTTACATTTCACTTTTTACTAGAAGAAAATCCATTCCTTATAAAAGAACTGTAACTTGATTTTGTTAGAAGTTTTCCTATTTTCATTTGTTTATACTTCTTTCTTTCTATTTCTTTTTTAAATACTTCATTATTTGTTAAGGTATAAACAACGTTTCTTCTAGTCTGTTTTGTTACCTAGTTACTCTTTTTGTATTTTAAGAGATTGCATACATGATTAACATTATTATAAATTTACAGTTCGATCGGTAGGAGGTGTTTTTTCCAATCTAATATTCTGGAACACTCATAAAATAAAATGAGAAAGTATTCATACTATACTGAATACTATGCATTAAACAATATAATAACATCTGCTCCACTATTTTCTTCTACTTATCTATAACTACATTTTTGAATATTTGTCAACAATCTATAACTTTTTAATGTCATGAGGTTGTGCTACTAAGTTTTAGCTTCCCGAGAGGAACACATTAAATTTATATGTCTTTGTAATTTTACAATTTATGGTGTACAATAATCATGTATGCACTAGTGTATGAAAGGTCCCAAAAACAAAGGGAAATAATATTTTATGAATTAATTTTTATTTTAATTTATTTTACAAATGGTCTTGACATAAATTAATCAAAGTAAAATTGATTATAACCATACGTATATATTATATAGACACAATTCATTCCATGTATTCATGTAACTCATAGTTTTCAGATTTTAAAACGCACATTAAAAAAAAAAAAGTTCTTGCATTTGTAGGATATTTAAGCCCTTTGGTTTTGGGTCCATTCTTTTATATAGTTTAAGATGTTTATTTTGTTTCCTTTTAGTTTCATCATTATATTTGTCAGTATGATTGGGTGTAAGCTAATGAATACTCCAATTCATTGAGACAATTTGGTTAATACAAAGCTTTAATGAGAATGTACATAATGATTTAGGTTTAAGTGTTACTTATAAGGCTAGTTTCGAAAATTCAAGGTGATATAACACTTGAATTGTAGGACTAGAGTTAAGTTTTAAGTCAAGTAGGAAACTGTTCTTTTTGTATTTATTGAAACTACCAATTTACACATACCAGGTATAAATATTATAATTAATAGGTTATCAACTAGATATTGAACTGGGATTTATTTATATTTCAAAGCACGGATTCGAATCCTCTTGTTTATCTTTTCTATATTAAGGTGCGCTTATCAATAATATTTGCTTCTTATGAGACGAATTATTTCACATTGAGAAATTCTACTCAGCTCTTTGACAAGGACGTAGAGTAATATTTAGAAAATTCATTTGCTATATTTCCTATACTGGTGGGTTAGCTTCTAATATTCAATTAAAAAAGTCTCTGTACGAAAAACTCCAGTAACTTTGAATGATTATCTAATGATTTAGAATTTACATAATTAAATACATTCTGATAATTTATATCAACCAATCAGCTGTTTGGTAATCGGAGATCCGAAAATTTGGCTAGATATTTCATTTAACAAAATAAATAGTTGTCTGTCATATTCTATTTACGATTTTTTTTTTTCATGAAGATTTTGGAATTTTGAAAAAAAATACCTATTACTATCGCGTGCTTGAGCTGAATTTCGTCTTCTTACAGTAATAGAGTAACAACTTTAGCTTCAAATGAGAGTAAATTTGTTTGATTTCATAGACTTGTAGGTATATGTGCTTCTATGATACTTAGCCCGTCTTATGATTAATTTATAATATACGATCACGACCTTAAATCTTAATTACACTTAAATTTGTTTAAACTTCCCTGACACCGTTCTGTGGATTTTGTGTAGTTGTCTGAGGGTCAAGTAACCATCAAGTAAAGTTAAGAACATAATGATTATTCTCTCACGTCACTTATTGCTGTTATTTAGTGGCACACAATATCTTGTGTGAATCGGATAATAGTGTAGACGTTAGTAAAAAAAAATCAGTCTTTGCTTGACTAGTAAAAAAAACTTTAAACTCACACATTCTTAGAGAATAGACATTTTAAAGAATTTTCTTTAAATTCTTTAAAATATCTTTTAAAATAAATGTCAAAATAGTTCGAGAATAGATTCTGAAGAGGTGGACGTTCATAGTTTATTTTAATTGCATAAATTGTGTACCCTTCAGTATTATTAAAGGGATGCAATAAAGTTAAGAAAAGTAACTAGTCGAAGAAGAAATTCACTCTTTCCTACCCTTAGTTTGTGATATAAGACACTGTTGGCGTTCTTTTTACAATACCTTTTAACTTTAAAAACCTTGATGGTACAGTGTTGCTTCTCCTTGGTTGTACACTCTTGTTCTCACATTGATGGCCTAACATGTCTAAAATATAAATTGAAAATAGGTAGCCAAAATTTTAAAATAGGCAACCAAGCTTCTATTCTGAAAAATACGAATGACAAAGACATAGACCACCATTAATTACCAAGGGTCCAGGGTCATATTGATTAGTAAAATATTGACTTTAAGTCATAATTATCATGATTTCCAAAGGTTTTATTGAAAAAGACAGCACTTAAGTGTGACCAATATATATAATTTAAAATATTAATGTTGATAGCAAGAGTATTTTGATAATCCACGCATGTATACTTAGTTTTCATTAGTATTTCCGATTGCCATAGTATATAACTTTTTCGTTCTGTTACCTCTATTAGACGCAATAAATAAAGTAGCATACATAGTGTAGTCTAGCATAAATGCAACAAGTGTCACACAGGAATGCTTACAAGGTTCACTGTAAAAATTGAATTGAATTGATTCCTAAAATGATCCAATAAATTTTATTAAATAGATCATTGTAAAAATGAAATTGAATTGGTTCCTAAAATGACCTAATAAAATTTATCAAATTGAATATTGAAATTGAACTGACCTTCGAAAATGATTTTAATTGTATAATATACTTGTAAAAATCTCAATGGCATCTAATAATTAAGTTAACAAGTGAAATTTAATCAAAGAATCAAAGTAAATCAATAAAATATTAATAATATTATGTAAGTAATCTAATTTAATATTTGAAATCGAATCAACAAATAAATTTTAATTTTTTGCTTGCCGTTAAAAATCAGCATTCCTGTGTTAATAAGCATTAAGCGCAGTTTACACCTTGCTATTTTTACATAATAAATGTACATCGATGATATACATATAAGGTGATTTACCAAATATTATAACTTTTGTATGAAAAGTTTTAGAAATATTTCATTTTTTTCTGGTTTGCTATTGTATTAAATTGAAAAATTCAATAAAAATAACTGTGAGTTATTTTTATTGATTATATTTTTATTGAATTTTATTAAAGGCAAAGTAAATGTTAGTTATTTAGCCTTTAATCCCTGAAAATATTAGTTAAGGCTGTAGTCTGGTAATTCATGTAGCGTAGGGATCTGTTGGTCTAAATACGTGTCATGAATTTTTCCTCATTTATTTGAGTTTGTGACCACATAATAATAAAACTCTGTTGGTTATATGGTAGAAAATGTTTTGAGCATTAACCTCGCTTGGTGGTTACTTTCCACTGAAGAGTATTATTACCAAGTCAGGAAGGCCGAGCGGTCTAATACGCTGTGTTAAAAAGAGTATTATTATTATTAAAATGGTTATGAAGACCTAATATTTCAGAGATATATTGTGTTTGATATCTGTTAGGGGGTAAGTTCCACATTATCTTTTGTTTGGATATGGGGGGAACTTTTATGATATCAAAGTGTAAACTGTGCTTGTGAGTTCTGTGTAGTTTTACTAAGCGCTTTGAATAGCTCATCAAATTTTTGTAGATAACAGATAATATACCTATTTAATATTATATTTAAATATCCATGTAAATATCCTTCATATAAATTAATAGAGTCTACGTATAAAAGATTTACGAGTTAACTGTACATATAGTAAAGTTATCTATGATTGTATAAATTTTTAATGTTTTCTTACCTTGAATGAGACTATTTCGAAATAAAACGGAAAAAGTATAATTATGTTTATAAAAATAACAATAAAAAATTTAAGTTTTTGAAATGTTTTCTTTTGTTGTAAAAAACAAAAAAGTCAGGTTTTTGAAATGTTCTCTTGCGTTGTATCTAAATAAACCGGCGCTTTAACAAGGCGATAAGCCTGTCGATCACGCCTGAAATCTTATATTTTGATAGCTATAAGTGTGTTAATGTGAACGTTTTCACGCTATTTAGTTTAATGTTCTCGAAATTTTCTCTGTTCTTTATTAGGGGTATTTATTTAGAACGTTCACTATTGAGGGACCTTCCAAGACTGCTGCTGGCAATAGTGCACTCACAAGATTATCTGATACTTAAATTTGGTTAATCACCTACACAACCTTTATATAATCACCTATATCATTTATTCATCTATGCATTTGGATCCCCAACTCCCCAGTATTCTTGTTGTCCGCTAAAATAATGTCAGTTTCTGCTTTTTCTAATAATGTTGTTCTACCTACGTATATTTCAGTATATTTATTTTTACCACCTCGTCAATAACAAGCTACACGTAGATATTCACGATAAAAGTTCAAGTAGATCAAGTTAATAGATAAACTGTTAAAATTTAACTAGGACACCAAATTTCTTTATTAGAAAAGCACTTCTAGTTTGGAAAATTTCAAAATATATTTAGAGTAGTTACCACTGTATGTTGTGCAGTAATCTGGCAGTTTAAAGGCTGAAAAATGTTGTTTTTTATACATGGAAAAAAAGTCCCACTTATGAGGAAATTTAATTCAACATTTACTGACGTATGAGGAAAATAATCCAACTATGCAAAATTTAAAAACTTTGGTTGAACCACGTCTGAATATTTTTACAACTCCATGCCGTTGAATTTTTTGCGAATGATTTTTATTTTTTTGCATCAATAATATTGCTCTAAGCATATAATTTATCATGCCTGTTTGCTGTTCATTTTTACAGTTAAGATTAATACATATTATATTTAGTTATTTTTTCATGTTCGAGATATATGAATATTTCTGTATTTAGAGTGTGAAATTCATGTTCAAAATATTTCAAGTAGTTTGAACATGTAAATAATATTAATTTTATTATTTAAACCCTATTGTAGTTACATACTTCTAAAAATTGACTCTTATTCTTTGAATACATTCTGGCATAAAAGAAATTTTTACCTTGTAATCTAAGAAAATTTAGTAAAAAATTGTACAAAATTTATAATATTTTTCAAATCTTCATGTTCAAATAATAAACATAATACTAATCTAGATGTTTCACAATAAAATACAAGTTAAATTTAGTTTCAAAATAACCTGTATTTGTTTTTAATTTTCTTAATTTTTCTTTCTCCGAGTTTATGTGTTACCTTTTCTCATAAATAAATACCTAAACCTTTATTTGGAATAACTTAGGTGAAAAAATTTAATAAAAAAATAACTTAACAATAACTAATATTATTCCAATTCAGCGTGTTGCTGAGTCACAATCGTCATAGAAACTGGGTCATGGAAAAAAATAGGATCAAATGTCACAACTTTCATTTTTTTCTTCTTCTTTTTTTCTTTAAAAACCCTGAGTATCTGAATTTGAGAGTCAACTGGTAACTATGAAATGAATGTCTGGAATGGATATTTCCAATTACTCAAGAGGGTTTGTCGAATTTATAAATAAATTCCCAGAGCTATCATCAGATGTGACAGTAGCTACGCCACTACTACAACAAAAAACAACAATAAATAGCAACATCAACAAGCACAACAACAAAGCGACATCTCCAGAGCTCAGTCCCAGAATCCAGAATGACTCACTACTTGCTCCAGACCTGTTGTATGTTATGAATGGTTCAAAGTTATGTATGTGGTATTGTATCATGTAGGAGCCCACCATTGTCATTTAGGAACAGAGCCAACTATTTGTTGCTCATCATTGTGGCCACTAACAACATTCACTAACAACACTAACAAACAAAGATTGAGTTTGGCAATTCAAAAAGGGAATGCTGTGAGCATAATGGGGTCTATTCCTGACGATAACAAAATGGACGAAGTTTTCTATTTGTAAAAACTAAATGAAGCATTTGTTTTTCCACAACATTCTCATACACAGCATCATTGTCAACGGAATTATCATCTAGGTCATTATCAGCTTTTTTAATTTGGCTTTAAAGTCACTTATCAATAATAATAACTCTTCATCGACAAGAATATATTTTTGGCACACTATAATAAATGTTAATAAAATATTGACAAAGGGCGTGATTATTGCCTGAGGTAACCTGTGCCAACAAACTCATATTATTATACACATATTACATTTTTAATCATCATTTTCTTATGTTACAAGACACGGGTATTTATACTTACAACAAAAATGTCATCTTTTAATTATTATTGAACATGGTTAATTCCGATACCATTCACACATACTTATGATACGTTGGATTTGTTTCGTTATAATGACAATTTGTTGCTATTGAAATGGAATAAATATTTAACAACAACAATAAAGTTACTCGTTTTATTAACTGCTGAAATTAGTAGGTGTGAAAGTTGCATCTTTTATTTGCATATTCCAAGGTTTCTGCACTGAGAGGCTTCAAGTTGTTTCATAAGTTGTCATCAATGAGTGTTTGTTATGTGTATGAAAGTACTGAGTCTTATTCTTTTAATTCGCTTTAGTTATCATTTGTCTGTTTGTCAAAAAGTACCCTTTTCATTTTTAATATTTTTCTCAATTATTTCAAATCATATTTGGAACTTTTATATCATTATTTATCGGTTTAATCCATTGAACATGTTAATTTTTTTACGTGCTCTATTTTAACTGAAACAAGTTTGTTGTATTTTAAATTTTTAGTGACAAATTATTAATATTACTACGAATAGTATTTTAATATTAGAAATCGGAAATATTGTGTTCGTTTTTGTAGAAAAAAATATATTTTTTCGGCGATTTCAATTTTTTAAAAATAATATAGGTATTAATTATTTTTTTTTTTTTTTTTAAGTGGGGTTTAACGTCGCTTTCAACTGCCATGGTCATATCACGACGGGGGTTTTACCCTCCATTCGCAGGAAACTCACAAACCTGCTACTCACATTGACCTCACCCAGCCTGAGTGGGGCCGGGAAAAGCCAGCGTCACGAGAATTAGAATTTGAATGGTCACCCATCCAAGTCTTAACCTCGCTGGATGTCGCTTATCTTCGGTGTTCTGAAGGGAACCGGTGTATTCAACATGCCATCGACGCTGGCTTATTAATTATTTATATTTGTTATATTTAGCTCAGTGTTTAAGCACTTGCTTACCATGTGGAGGATATTGGGTTCAAACCACCGCGCCGATAAAAAAAAATTGTTTTCAAAATTTGATTACAATTGTTTGTAAGGGATATCTTCCGGTGCGCTCGTGTTGATAAAGCACCTAAATGGAAGTATTGTGTCACTTCTCGCCCATCAGAGGGGAGGTACACTACATAATGTTCAGGCTACAACACAGACCACAAGCGTCTACAGTAGCTCCTGTTTCATGGCTACGAAATAAAAAAAGGCTGTAAAACACTCACCTTTAGAAAAAAGTTAATTTCAGAAAAGGTGTCTATATTTCATTATTAATAAGACTCCTAAATCATGAGGCATTCGCATTATTAAAGTTAAACAGATACCTTGTTACTTGGGTACCTTCTTGTGTGGATTTATGTCTCCAAATACTCTCAGGATGTCTACTGCTGCTGCTGCTGCAGTTACTCTTTGGGTAAGTGCACTTTTTTTCAATAATTATGTTATAGGTAGGTATGAACCGTCCATGATATTCCAGAGACTTCTCAAACTTATAAACTTTTTTTAGGTATTCAATTAGCAAAGATTTTTTTTTTTTTTTTAAAGTTGAACACTATAAATATAATGTATATTAAAATTATTATAACATTAAAAATAACATAATTATGTAGATTTAAAATTCATGGTAACGCATCACGGCTCCATCTTCCATGTTGAAACTTCTAGCTTTGTATCTGCTTATTTCTATTGACAAAATAATAGATAATCATGAAATTATATGATTATGAATTCTTAGGGAATTTCCGAACTTTTCTTAACTTCAAGGATTTTAAGTGAATTTTTGTATCAAAGTTTTTTTTCTATCAAAATTGGTTTATTTTAAATGGGGTTCAACGTCGCTTTCAACTGCATGGTGATATGACAGGATGTTACACTCCATTAGCAGGAAATTCACAAACCTGCTGTCCACATTAACCTCACCCAGCCTGGGTATGTCATCATCACGAAGTATTTACCTCGCTGGACGTTGATAACTTAAAAGATGATTCCCACTACCTATAATCGATATTATTTAAAACAATAGACCTAGTTAATATTATGTTAAAGTTAGGGATTATAAAAAAAAAGTTATCATATTTGTGTTCATCACTTTCGTGATATCACAACTACTCAAACTCGCTTTACTAAATCTACGCTGAAACCGGGACTTGAACCACCGACCTCCAGGTTACTAGTCCACTGCCTTATCGATCAAGCTATTTTTTTTTTTTTTAAGTGGGGTTTAACGTCGCTTTCAACTGCCATGGTCATATCACGACGGGGGTTTTACCCTCCATTCGCAGGAAACTCACAAACCTGCTACTCACATTGACCTTACCCAGCCTGAGTGGGGCCGGGAAAAGCCAGCGTCACGAGAATTAGAATTTGAATGGTCACCCATCCAAGTCTTAACCTCGCTGGATGTCGCTTAACTTCGGTGTTCTGAAGGGAACCGGTGTATTCAACATGCCATCGACGCTGGCTGATCCAGCGAGGTTAAGACTTGGATGGGTGACCATACAAATTCTAATTCTCGTGACGCTGGCTTTTCCCGGCCCCACTCAGGCTGGGTGAGGTCAATGTGAGTAGCAGGTTTGTGAGTTTCCTGCGAATGGAGGGTAAAACCCCCGTCGTGATATGACCATGGCAGTTGAAAGCGACGTTAAACCCCACTTTAAAAAAAAAAAAAAAACGCTGGCTGATCAAGCTACTGAGGTCGGAAAGTTAGGGATTATAATAGCGCCTTCACAACTTCCGCTCCATTTTATGTACATGATAAAATAAATGATGGCACATTGCATAACTAAATTATTAAACAGGCATTATAAACCTGTTTGATTCGCACATTGCGTAACTGAAAATTTACAGGCGCTATGAAATTATTTCGTTGGACGATAAGCACAGGACATAATTATTATTTAACCTACATTAAGGATTGTTGATAATAACTATGATCCCTAATAAATCTGTGCACTGGCAGTCAAGTGGTTAACGTGGTACTCTGGTAATCGGGGTAGCTTAGGGATCCGTTGGTTCGAATCGCACCCAGTGTATGAATTTTTCTTCATTAATTTGAGTTTGTGACCACATAATCTGAGGGTTAGGTGGTAGAAAATGCTTTGAGCATTAACCTCGCCTATACCACTCAATAAAGTAAAAAGTGTCATTAGTATTATCTGTATTATGCTTGTTCCTCTTTTAAACTAGGTATTTTGATCCATAAACATTTGTTGAGACTTTTCTTCAACTTTCTTTGGTTATAATTTAGTAACTTTCAATATTTTATCCTCTACTCAATTCTACTGTATTCAAGCTGTCGTGGGATGTTCGAAGCTCTCAGAACTAAATCTGTAGAAGCCTAGAAGCATGAAATCATAGCATGGAATTTCGTTGTTCCAGTTTAAATTAATAGGTACTTACCGCTAAAGTTAATTTTTCCAAATTTACCGGATAGAGTAAAAACTAAATTTTTTAACCAGCGCCGATGGCACGTTTAACTTTTTCATTATCTAAGATGCTCGTTTGGACATGTCAAATTACTTTTTTTAACCCAGATTAAGTACCTAAACACAAAAGACTCTGTCTAGAAACCAACTTACGTGATGTATTTCTATGTAGATAATTATATCTACCTGTGCTAGATGATTTCTACCTACTGCAAAGAAGTTGTAAACGGTAGACCACACAAAAGTTCGCATTGTCGGCGTTTCACGATTTTGCAATTATTGTCAGATATCAGGACAAATTAAATAAAACAAATATACCTATTGTATTGTATTATGTTGTATTATTATAAAAGTAACGTTTACCCCAAGTATGTTTCTGTAAGACCACGAAAAAACAATCAATATGTCAGTCATTATACTCGAGATAAAAAATAGTCCGTTATCAAGAGAAATAGATAATATGACTATAGCAATAACCGCACCTTGGATAAACACATTGGTTACGGCTCAATCGAAAAAGCGTTGGTTTCATGACCTGGAGGTTAGTGAAGTGAAGTAAAACTGTTTAAGTAAAACGAGTTTAAGTAAAACTGTGACATCACGATTTTGATTAACACAAATAGTAAAAAAAAATGCAAGAAAATATCAGTTTCTTACACTGGGAAGTAATAATTGTAGATATTTTTATCCTTTACTACCTTCTTTTCGTCATTTTTCTTTTTCGCATTCTTCACCATGGTTGAGGTTGCTTCGTTCTGACATTCCTGCTTCCACGTTTAATGTCGGTATGTCCTTCCGAACGCCAACACTGTTAAGGGTGCCAATGATGTATGTTAGTGTCTTTTGGTCTGTCAAAGCTGTTCCCGCATCTATATAACGTCCCCCGGCGGGACATCTATGTATTGTATACGTACATATATCATTGTAAATTTGTGCTAAATCAGATATTTTTATTTATTTACTTCATGGTAACCTATAGGTATGTATCACGATGGGAGTGTTATCCTCCATTCGCAGAAAACTCCCAAACCTGCTACCCCCATTAACCTCATTCAGCCTGGGTAGGGCTTGGAAATATCTTTAAAAAACTTATCATATTTGTGTTAATGACATTAAATCTAGGCTGAACCCAGGACTTGAACAACCGGCCTCCAGGTTACAAGTCTGCCGTCTTATCGATCAAGCCACTGATGTCGGCAACTTGCAGGAAGTATCTTAACTTCAGTGATCTGACGAGAACTATTGTTTTCGAAAGTAATAATAATAATAAAACCTAATAGCTTGGAAAAGATTTTTTTTTTTTTTTTTTTTTTTAATTTTTACTTTAATAAAACAAAAAACCATAAAAAGTTCATTCGAAGTTCAAAATGAAGGAATGGCCACACCTGGCAAGAGATATTAGCATACCGTTATCAAAATTGAAATCCTCTTCAGAACCTTACAAGCGGAGGAAGCAAGCAGTTCTCATCCGATCCGCTCAAGTTAAGCAACGTCCAGCGTGGTCCAGGATATGGACCGACCTCAGAAGATGGATCGATAAGGCCGCGGACTTGTAACCTGGAGGTCGGTGGTTCAAATCACGGTTTCAGCTTGGATTTAGTGAAGCGAGTTTGAGTAGTTGTGTTATCACGAATGTGATAATCACAAAATAGTACTTTTTAATAACCTCTTCAGAACCTTGCTACCGAGGAAAAAGGTTGTATACACCAGTTCTCATCCGATCACTGAAGTTAAGCAACGTCCAGTGTGTCGAGGACAAGAATTGTCGACCGTTCTGGTTTCATGCCAAATGTTTATTATAGCAGATCACGTTCTGCTGGCTATTCCTGGTCCGTTTAGGCTGGGTGAGGTTAATAATTAGAGTAGATACGAACGGAGAGTAAAGCCCCTGTCGTAATACGACCACAATTTAGTTCAGCGGACATTAGCTCAATTATACAAAAAAATTCAGGACCTTTGAAAAAATTGTATTAAAACAAAATGGCAATCTAAAATGTCTTAAAATACTTACACCTGAAGAGTTGACAAAATGCCGACGTCGGCACTTTTCCGGTAAGCTATCTTAATTTTATTATCTACCCGGTGATGAAAATATAGAAACAAGGGTAAAAGTTTTTGGCCCTGCATCCCTGCAAAGTTTGTGAAATTCTTATCACTTAGCTTGATAATACTCAGGACAATAATTTCGGAGGTGAAAGTTTGGGGCAGGAACAACAACATGATTTCCCTGAAGATTATGTACAAGTTTCCGCTGTAGGGAAGGGGATCCAAATAACGGACACGGAGTAAAACAGCTGACAAAAGTTTTCAGAATACTGATACCTATTACTTCCAATAAATTTCTAGTTTTTGAAATCTGAAAAAAAACTTTTTTTTAATTTTTTTTTTTTTTAAGTGGGGTTTAACGTCGCTTTCAACTGCCATGGTCATATCACCCTCCATTCGCAGGAAACTCACAAACCTGCTACTCACATTGACCTCACCCAGCCTGAGTGGGGCCGGGAAAAGCCAGCGTCACGAGAATTAGAATTTGAATGGTCACCCATCCAAGTCTTAACCTCGCTGGATGTCCCTTAGCTTCGGTTTTCTGAAGGGAACCAGTGTATTCAACATGCCATCGACGCTGGCTTTTTTTTTTTTTTTTAATTTTGTTTCATAACAACGAGGAATAGGTTGACCCATGCCGACCCCTTTTGGGTTGATCGTACATAGAAATATGTGCTTCACGACGAGCTAACTTTGAAATAAAGTTCGCTGGAGATCATCGTTCAAACATCCAGCTGTGGTCATGCTCGCTAAAACAACAACAACAACTGGTAAGTCTGGTACAAGGCAAAGTGAAAGAAGGAAAAGGATTATCCTTCTGTTTTTTTTTTTTTTTTTTTTTTTTTTTTTCAAACACTCGACTAGATATTTAATTATCAGAATTCTTAAATAAACTTCCAAAGTAATAAATTTCATACATATCCATGAAAAATATAACTACCTTTACCCTTAGGGGACCTACATTTTCACAATCTACCTTGTCTTGTGAATTTTAAATAAATTGCTCTGTTTGCCCGTTTTTTCTTCCCGAAAAAAATTTGAACCCCCGAAAAAAAGGAAAGTTTGAACAAAAGCTATGGAAGTTTCACAAGGAAGACAAAGAGCGATAAATTAAAGGAAGGAATGGAAAAGAAAAGAAAAGAAAAAAAAAAAAAAAAAAAAAAAAAAACAGAAAAGGAAAGATTCCAGGAATTTTCTCATTCTAAAAAACAATGCACGAAAATTTCTCTTTGGATTTTGTTTTACCGACCGAGAATTTTTACAACTGGGGTCAAAGACAGTCTGCTGCTAGGGTCAAAACAGGAAAAAGAAAAGTAATTTTAACTTTAGAAATATTTGTACGCGACAGGTATCGATCCAGTGATCTATTATTTCTACAATGACACAATGTCTTCCGATGCTCCTCTTTTTCCTTCTCATCATATTATCTCTTCCATTCAACTCTTCATTCTACCCTTCTCTTCCTCTTTCTCCAAAATGCCCAAAAAAAAAAAAAAAAAAAAGACGGCAAACTTTTCTTCTCTCTAACCTTCTCCTTCCATCCAACAACCACTCAAAGTTTTAAACGTTACGTTTCCTCTTCCTCCCCCTCTTTCTTCAACTCATCGACAAATTCATGTCGATGAAGTTAAACAACGTGCAGCGAAGCGAGGACTTGAATGGGTGACCATTCAAATTTGATCCCTCGTATTGCTGATGGCTATTAGCGACCCCACTCAGGCTGGGTGCAGTTAATTTGAGTATGCAGTCAGTCGAAAGCATTAAACCCAAAAAGTAGAAATTCTCCTCATCTTCTTCCAGAGTATTCTGTTTCTTTTATTCTCCTTGTCATTCTTTTCATTCCGTTCTTACTCTATCTAAACTAAAGTCTAATAGTAATAGTAGGTATCCTTTACAAAATACACATCCAGTGTTAACCCAGATGGGGCTGACGTCCTTCCAGAAGGACGACCTTCTGGAAGGACGTCAGCCCCATCTGGTGAAAGGTACTACGTTGTGGATTTTTCTAATTAATTCAGCTTGTTGAGGTTAGTTGGCGACACCTTAATCTCTTTGTTTTGAGTCCGAGTGATAAGTTGACAGCACTTATTTTGATTCAGGACTCAATTTATATCACTCCAAAAAAATAAAACAAAAAATTTCACCGCGTTATCTGGGTTAAGCGTCGGGATTCCTCTTTCTTCAACTCTTCCTCATTTGCCTGATTTTCTCTTTGTTTATTATCTTATTCTTCTATCTAATCATTCTACTTCTTTCCTTTTCCTTGTATTTCTCTTCCTTTCGTCCTCTTACTCTATCTAGCTAGTATTCAACAACCACACATGCAGTTTCAAACCTCAGGTTTTATCTCTTTTCTTCTACTCCTGTTCTTCCTTGTAATCATTTTGCTCATTCTCTTTTTACTTCACTTCTAGTCTTGTTCTTATTGCTCTTTTCTTTTTCCTTGTCTTTCTCTTCATTTTGTCCTATTACTCCATCTAGTATTCAACAAACACACATGCAGTTTCAAACCTCAGGTTTCCTCTCCTTTCTTCTACTCCTGTTCTATTTTGCACATTATGTTCTACTCTTGTTCTTATTGCCCATTTTCTTTTTCTTTTCATTCTCATCAATTTGTCCTCTTACTCCATCTAGTATTCAACAACCACACATGCAGTGTCAAACGTCAGGTTTCCTCTTCTTTCTTCTGATCCTGTTCTTCTTTGTGATCATTTTCCTCACTCCTTTTTACTTCTCTTCTACTCCTGTTCTTCCTTATAATCATTTTGCTCTACCTTTTTACTCTTCTTTTAGTCTTTGTCTTATTGCTCTTTTACTTTTCCTTGTATTTCTCTTCCTTTCGTTCTCTTACTCCATCTAGTATTCAACAACCACACATGCAGTTTCAAACGTCAAGTTTCCTCTCCGTCGCAAGGTCTAGACAGAAATATCAGCGTCCAAATGTTGGCTGCCAGCCGACAAGAAATGATATTCCCTTCGTTTAAGCCGCGTGAAATATGAACGGCGTCAAATTGTAAACACAAATTGTTACAAATAGCTTTGTAATTTGGCTTAATCTTCCCAAATATTTTTTGAGTCACACAAAGCTTACTCATTCTAAATCTGAAGTTGCGTTTGTGAAGAAGGACCCTATAGACGATTTTCGAGACTTGAGAAAACTTACATTCAAAGGTTTTAACATAAAAAAGATGAGTGTTTTTTCATTATTATAATAATGAAATTATTGTATTATCTGTGCTCTAATACTTGCCCACCCCGTAGTATGCCTCCCCTATGATGGGCGAGAAGAGACATAATACTTCTCATTTAGGTGCAGGGTCAACACAAGCACACCGGAAGGTATCCCTTACAAGCAACTGAAATCAAATTTATAATTCTTTGGATCGGGGTTCACCCGTACAGCTAAACAACTTCTCACCTAGTTGGTTCAGCCATTCCTTTGAGGCAACGCCAGGCAATTTTAGAATATATTTATATCACATGGTTAGATTATTCTGCGTGGTACCGGGGCTACTCAAGGGTCTGGTCTTCGTTGTGTTCACGCACTAATAAATAATAAAGTTAGGCATTTTTTTAAAAAAGATGAGTGATTCACAGCCTTTTTTTTCGTAGCCATGAAACAAGAGCTACTGTAGACGCTTGTAGTCTGTATTGTAGCCTGCCCATCCCGTAATATGCCTCCACTCTGATGGGTGAGAAGTGACACAATACTTCCCATTTAGGTGCTGGGTTAACACGAGCGCACCGAAAGGTATCCTTTACAAACAACTGTAACCAAGTTTTGAATACAATATTTTGTCGGCGTGGGGGTTCAAACCCGGGACCTTCCGCATGGCCAGCGAGTGCTTAACCACTGAGCTATTCGTGCTCTTTTCTTTTTGAGAAACATGTACAAAATTCATCATCAGAGTGAACAATTTCGGTAGCCTAAAGCCGAAGCTATTTGTCAAGTAGCTGTGGGCACTGTTCCAAAAATAATAATCATCCTATTTCCTAACAATAATATCATTAACACAATGTTGTTTTAAATTTGAGTATCCTCATCACTTGAAATTTTCTGAGTAATTAGAGAAGAAGTAATGATATACAACAAAAAAAATCGGAGCAAAAAAATATTTTGTTTTACTGAAATGAACACAATACTTCCGATTTCTAATTTTAGAAATTTCTCGGAAGTAATATTTTGTCTAATGAGAGGGGCAAATAACATCCTATAATATATTATTTGTTTAGATTTTTTTTCTTGTCTCTTCTTCTTCTTATTCACGTTACTTTCAGATTGAGGTAAAATCTAGTCACTCGAGACGAGGTATTTACCCTCTCGAGACGGGGGATTTACTCTCCATTCGCTGGTAACTCATAAACCACCTCCCCACATTTGCCTCACCCAGCCTGGGTTAAACTGCGTCGAGTCGAAAAGGAAGCGTCACGTCAGTCACGTGCAATGAGTTCGAATTTGAATGGTCACCCCATCTAAGTCCTCCAAGTTGGACGTTGCTTAACATCAGTGACAGAAGGAGAACTGGTAGGTTCAACGTGCCATTGACGCTTATCGACTCATGATGTTTTTTATTATTATTATTAATACTTGGAACAGATAGGTATAGGTTTGAAACTATTTATTTACATGTAATTTTTTTTACAAAACAATCAACAACAACAAATTAAAAACAGTTGAAATATGTAGACAATAATAAAGATTAAATTATTTTTAGTTACAGTTGTTTTGCAATCCGGGGCGAAGTTATTGCCTTGGGCATTCTCTGCCACTTAACGATCACTTCTTAACACTTCTTATTATTTAAATACGGTCATTGTTATTATTACGTAATCATGATTTTAATTTATTTCAACACTGTTATACAATAACCTATAAAACATTAATTCAAATTAGGATTCTAATGAAGTCACGTTCTGAGGGAACATAAAAAATATGATTTTAGTATGAAGGGAAGTGAAAGTAATTTCCTGACTTCTCCCTGACTGCATTTGTGATGCAAGTCAATAGGAAATGCTTCAATGTTTTTTTAAACTGGTTTTCTGGATACAATTTTGTGTTCATTATTAGGAATTTATATTATTATTTGGCTAATATGTGCCTGCAAATTACAATTATGTTTTTACATAATTATATAATCTCAATAAAACAAATCAATATCAACTGAAATGAATTTATTTAGGTTGCTATCGGTCAGCTGAAAAAATCATAGGGTCGGCTTGGATTATGGATTTACTGATTCTGTTTCACGATACGATCCTAAGTACGTTGAGTCACAATACGTTCCTTACTTACATTTTGCAAGAGGAGGGAAGGAGCTATCTTCAAACGCCTTTCAGCTAAGTTTCTCATTTAATAACATGTTTTCCGGAAAACCTAATTGTACGAAGGGCAAAAAACAATAATTGAGTTTTAGCCGCACCCCCTTTTTTAAAAAATTGAGTTTCTTCCTCCCCCTCCTCTGTATCTCTCTCTCTCCTCCTCTCCTCCTCTCATATCCCCTCCTCCTTCTCCGCTATCTATACCTCCCTTTCCCTCACTCTACTTCTCATTGTGCCTTAAATCTCTCTCTCTCTCCCTTCCTCCTCCTCCTCCCCTTTTTATAAATTCCCTTCCCTCTCTCTTCTTCTCATTGTTCCTTCCCCCCCCACCCCTCTCAAAAAACAATACAAACAGTACATTCAGAACAACCCCAAACATCGCTTTGAGCTTTGAGCGCGAGAGAGATGATAAGATAGGATAGAGGGGGGAGGGGATAGAGAGGAAAAGGGGTGGGATCATAAGATGGAAAGAGAGAGATAAAGGCACAAAATGAGTGAGAGCGAGGGAGGGAGAGAGAGAGTTATAGAGGAAGGGTAAGAGAGAGGTGGGAGAAAGAGAGAGAGAGAGAGAGAGAGGGGATAGAGAGGGAGGGGGAGAGAAGGGAGAAAGGGGGAAGAGAGAAGTGTTGGAAGAGAGATAGAGGAGGAAGAGAAAGGAAGGATATTGTAGGACAGTAAGAGGATATTATTTTTGTGTACATTGCTGCAGGGGTGTTGCTATGGCAACGTGTAAGCCAGTATTAGAGATGTGAAATGTCATCGGTGCCTCTCTACCTCTCCTTGAAAACGGTTATTTAGGGGGAGGGTTGATAGGGAGGAGGATGGAAGAGAGAAAAAAAATGAAGAGATATTGCGAACAATGTAGAGGGAGAGAGAAAGATAGAGTAGGCGGATTAGGAGAGAGACAAACTAGTAAAGAGAGAGAGAGAAATAGTAGAGATGAGAGGGAGAAGGGCGGCATTATGATAAAGAGGACGGACGGAAAAATCAGAGAAAGTGTGTGAGAGAGAGTAATAAATAAGGAGAGAGAAAAAGGAAGAGAAAGGGAGAGGAAGAGAAGGAAAGGGAGAATGGAGAAAGAGAGACTAAGGTTGGGTTACAAAGTGGAAAAATTATTTTGTTTTGAATTTTTTCTCCCTATATTGTGTTTATTTGGGCACTGTCAAAATGGGGTTAAAAAAATCATAAACTTTACTTGAATTGATGTTATTTCAATATGCTATTTCTAAAAGATAATTATGGTGAATCGAGACTAAGATATTCCGTACTGCGAAGTTTTTTTTTTTTTTTGTTATTGGATTACTTGTAAATACAAGAAGTAGAATATTAAACCAAAGATGGTATACCATCTTTTTGACCCTCATTTTATAGAATTTAACCCTGATTCTCTTTTATACAAATTATAAAAGAGGACTTCAACAAAGCCAGACAGACCCTCAAGTCGGACAATAATACGCTGTGATTGGTAGAAACTCCGCTTTGAGGGACTATAAGAGGGCCCTTGGAAGATAATTCGGTACAAATAATTATACAGGGTCTAACACAATATGTAGAGGTGTGCCTTAAATTTGATTTATTTTTTATAATGTTTATGACAAGAGTTTTACAAATTAATTCATTTTAAAGCAATGAAACAAGAGCCAATTTAGGCGTTTATTGTCGTGATATCATTTTTTTTATGAAACGTTCGTTCTCCCTTTTTTCCATATAAGTATTATTCTCACAACTTGGAACTGAATTATGCAACAGGATTAGATTTAATCTAAGTGGACAGTTGGACACTATCCCTTAACTCGGACTTTTGTACTTTGTGTAAGCTCCGGCCTCGATTAACTTGAATCCTGTTTCATAATGTGGCTCTTAATCCTTCTGACAGAACCCTATACTCCGTAAGAGAGCTTTCCTATTGTTATTATTCTGATCATTATCATATTATTTTTTGCTTGGAAAAATTCTCTCAAATTACGCTAAATAAGTCGCAAAGTTTCCGATTACAAAATTGATAAAAATAATTATCTACAAGCTCCATCCATCCATCTCTCTCTCTCTTTCCCTCCTTCCCTCCCTCTCCTCTTCCCTTCCCCTCTCTCTCTCCCCTTCCCTCTCTCTCTCTCTCCTTCCTTTCCTCCTTTCCTCCCTATCTATCTCTTTTTTTTTTCTTTCTCTCTCTCTCTTTCTCTCTCTCTCTGTCTTACTCTCTCACTCGCTCCCTCTCCCTCTCCATTCCTCTCTATCTCTCTCTCTTTATACCCCCTTTATTTTCTTTGAAAGTTATCTCCTCCTTCATGAAATATCCTAACGAAGACAATATTAGTTTTAGAAGTGTTTTCGTAAATTGAACAATTTCCTTGAAAACTGTACGGACAGCTAATGTAGAACGGTTATTTTTTAATTTGCACTTTAACGACATTGTGGAACGGTTTAATGCAGTTTTATCTCGTCTCTTTACTCCATCTCTTTCTCTTGAATTCGCTCCATCCATAATTACATTAGAGATGACTATATTTATTTCAGAAGTGATTTTGTTGATGAGCAAACCACAACACTTGAAAATTAAACGATAACAGAAGGAGAAAGCGATAAAACTATTTAATTTTCTCACCACTTCAGCCTTCATCTTTCATATACCTTTTTGTGCTTTTTGTTTAACCTTTAGGAAAATGCTTACTAATGAGTTTTTTCATGCTATCATATTTTGTGTCAATCACTTTTGTGTTATCACAACTACTCAAATTTACTCTAAATCCACACTGACACCGCGACTTGAACCACCGATCTCCAGGTTAAACGTTCGGAAATAGTATCACGAGGGTCTCATTTGAAGCAATTAAACTCTATTTTTTACTGAATTCCAAAAATACACACTGAAATACATATAGAGAGTCAGAGATATCCTCAATGGTTTTTAAACAACATTTCCATTTATTTGACAAAGATAAATTATTACAATAAAAATTAATAGGAAGGTAAGACAGGTATTATTAAGATAGAATTGTGAAAGAGACGAGGACTACCACATAAAAATTACTAAAATATACTACCACAAAAAAGTTCTTTACCCGGTAGGTACGTATATCGTACGGTCTCGTATCTCATTCATTCCTCACGATATCTCGCGAGACTTTTTTCACGAGATGATAACGTTTCTGCTTTGATGTTGAGAACACGCGCCCGCCATTCATTCTCAGTTTCAGTAGTAAACAAAGTCGGCTCCCGTGCTAGTGGTCCCGGGTTCGATCGTGTGCAGTTGCAATTTTTTTTCGAGTTGTTAGGAAAAATTATCATGAAAAAATTAGCTATATTTTAATTATTAGATTTTTGAATTAGGTAATTTTTGAATGGTAAAAATTACCAGTGTGTAGTGAATTTTTTTTTTATATTTTTAATATTTTATTGCTCTCAGTTTTTCGTCAAAATTGAGTGTTTTTTGTGTTTTTTACTGATGTGTACGACAAGTGGTAATTTATTTGTGATTATATTTAAAAAAAAATAATAATGTGTAGTAAATCCTAAATTCGGAAAGGAGGAAAATTTGATTGTGTTTTTGATTAATTTAATTTAAGAGTAAAATATTTTTTAGTGAGAAAAGGTAACCCATCAAAAGAATCGACTGTACTTTTCATATTTTTTTTAAAGTGGTGATTGTGAGTAATAAAAGTTAAATATTAATAAATATTAACCAGATTATGTGAAAAAAAAATCTTGTTGATGGGAGTTAAAATTTCATCCAATAAAGTCCAAATTAAATCGACTGATATTGGATATGAACCCCAGTTTTATTGAAATACCTAATCTTTTCAAGCAATTATTATTGATTCAATAATTAGGTAATTCATTATTATTACTATCCCTTGTTTTTTTTTTTTTTTTTTTTTTTTTTTTTTGCAGAAAGTTCTTAGACTCTCTAATTCAAGGATCTATAATGTGCATTAAAAAATGCAAAATATTCATATTCAGGTCCTTAATCCACAATTTATTTGACTATAATGATATTAATATTTTTCGCACCCATTTCAACAGTGCCACACGCAAAAATGGCAGAAAAGATAAATTCAAATTATGACGACAGGAAAAATTATTAATTGCTCAAATAATTACTTTGTGAAATAATTAGGTAATTAATTATTCTTAGGTAATTAATTATTCTGGTGAGAATAAATTCTGAATTAAGGAGACAGAGAACAAGAAAAGGGGAGGGGAGGGGGGGGAGAGGGAGGGAGGTGAGTTAAATTAAATTAATTTAGATTGTGTGAGATATCAGAAAGGCAAAAAACAGGCAAAGTAACGCGATTATTTCTTTCTCTCTCCTCATTTTCTCTCTTTCGCTTTTCCTCCCCCTCTGTTCCCCTTCTCTCCCCCTATCTTTTTTCTCTCCTTCTTCCTTGTCTCTCTTTTCCTCTCTCTCTCTCTCATTCTCTCTTTCCGTCTCTCTTTTCCTCTCTCTCTCTCTCTATCTCTCACTCTCTCTCTCTCTCATTCTCTCTTTCCGTCTCTCTTTTCCTCTCTCTCTCTCTCTATCTCTCACTCTCTCTCTCTCTCATTCTCTCTTTCTCTGTGTCTCTTTTCCTCTCTCTCTCTCTATCTCTCTCTCTCTCTCTCTCTCTCTCTCTCTCTCTCTCCCTCTCTCAGTCTAAATTATTTTGGCCGGGTGTACAATGAACAGGTTAGATACATTTTTTACAAACAAAAAACTCCCTATATTTCAAACCTATAAGTAAACCTATAAGCTATAGTAAGTTAACATATAAGTAGGTAGATATAAGTATGGATAAAATATTTTCAAAAAAATGGCACAAACCGCACAAAAAGATAGGCATACAAACTATAGCAAGTGAAAAATAATTAAAAGAAATGAGAAAAAGAAAAGTTTACGAATTAAGATAAAAGTAAATGAGGCATGGTGTATGCTGATAAGGCTAGTGACACTACTGAGGCAAAGAAAAGAAAGAGGGATAGGAAGAGAGGGGGTATAGAGAGAGAGAGAGAGAGAGAGAGAGAGAGATAATGGAGACGTGGAAACAGGAAGTGAAAGAGAAATGGGAAAAAGTGAGAGAAAGAGGAAACAGATACTGGAGCGAAAGAAATTGTCAGAGAAGGAGAGAGAAGAGCATTGACACTGAAAATTTGAGAGAAATAAAGAGATACTTTTAGAAGAGGATTGGTCGTAAGATAGATAGATATTGAAGAAATATGTAGATGATAGATATAGAGAGATAGATATTGATCGTGAGATAGATAGATATTGAAGAAAAATAAGATGATATAAAGAGAGGAAGAAAAAAAAAAAGAGAAAAAAAGAGTGAGCAAGAGGGAGAGAGAGAGAGAGAGAGAGAGATATATAATGGAGACGTGGAAACAGGAAGTGAAAGAGAAATGGGAACAGGGGAGAGAAAGAGAGAGAGAGGAAAGAGGGAAAGAGAGAGAGAGGGGAGGAGATGGAGAGGAAAAGGGAGAGAGGGAAAGAGAGAAAGAGAAGGAGAGGAGAGAGGGAAAGAGAGAGAGAGGGGGAGATGGAGAGGAAAAGGGAGAGAGGGAAAGAGGAAAAGAAGGAAGCGAGGAGAGAGACAAAGAGAGAGAGGGAGGGGGGGGGGAAAGGGGAGAGAGGGAGAGGGAGAAAAATCGAAGAGCAATGACATTGAATGTTTGAGAAATATAAGAAGAAGGAATACAGCCAAATAATATAAATTGTATTGGTATTTCTCCTGTGGGGAATATTTCGTGCATGAAGCTACTGACCTCAACCAGGGTCGGATAAAAGCTTTGCTACTCAGCCGGTATTAGGTAATATTTGAATTATTTGCCTCAGAGAAAAGTAATAATAATAATACTCTTTAGTGGAAGGTAAGCACCAGGCGAGGTTAATGATCAGAGCATTTTCTACCACCTAAACGTCCTAAACCTCAGAGTCTTATTATTATGTGGTCACATTCTGAAATTAATGATGAAAAATTCATGCACCGTGTGGGGTTCAAACCAACGGGTCCCTATGCTACCTGGATTACCAGACTAGCGCGTTAACCACTTCACTATACCAGTGCACTTAAGTAATGCAATCATACAAAATTTTCGTCAGAACTTTAGTAATTTTTTAGTGCCAACACACGTTTAATTGTATAGACTGCACAACACCTATAACAGCCACCATTCCTACGAGCCCATCTTTTCAAAGAAGCTCTCTAGTTAAAGGTGAAAGTTTAGTTATCATATTTGTGTTAATCACCTTCGTGTTATCACAACTATTCAAACTCGCTTTGCTCAATCCACGCTGAAACCGGGACTTGAACCACCGACCTCCAGGTTAAGTACAAGTCCACCGTCTTATCGATATTGTTCAAGTACAATACTTATTAACAACCTTATCAAAGTATTTTATCAAAGTTTTTGTCGTTGTTACTTCACCTCTCTTTAACACCTAGGTCATTTAAGACGGAGGATTTACCCTCCATTCAATGGAAACTCATAAACCAACACAGCTACCCATATTAACCTCTCCCAGCCTGGTTGGGAAAAGCCAACATCATAAGGTTCAAAATCTAAATTTAATTAAATCTGAAAAATATAGTAATTAAGGAGTATGATAAAATAACACTAATCTCTCTCCTTCTCTTTCGCTCTCCCTCTCTCTCTCTTTCCTCTCTTTTTCTCTCCCTCTCTTTCCTCTGTTCCTCTTTTTCTTCTTATTTTTCTCTCTCATCATACCTAGCTTTCTTTTTCTTTACTCTGTTATTTTCTTAATATAAGGGGACCTTAATTGTATTCTCTTTAATTATTTTCCCTTCTCACAGAGGAACCCCAATGTATAAACATACCTCATTCCTCTCTCTCTCTCTCTCTCTCTCTCTCTCTCTCTCTCTCTTTCTCTCTCTCTTTCTCTCTCTCACTCTCTCTCTCTCCTCTCTATCCCTCTCTTTATATTTATTCTCCCACCCCCTAATTTCTCTCTCCTTCTTCTTTGTTCTCTCTCTCGCTCTTTTTGTCTCTTACTGACGCTTTTTCTCTCCTCCTCTCTCTCGCTGCTCACTATTTCTCTCTCTATTACCTCTCTTCCTCTCTCTCTATTATCTAAAAATAGTAGATAATATATTTATCTTTTCTTTCTCTCTCTCTCTGTTTCTTCTCTCCCTCTCACACTCTCATTCATCTCAAAGGAAAATCTTTTTCTTCATACACACATCCGAAGTTCACTTTCTCTCTCTCTCTCGTTCTTTTTCTATCCTCTCTTTCTCACTCTCCTCTGTAGTAAATTAGGAGCTAAAGAAATAATTATATCATCACCGTTCTTGTTTTGAAAGGAAGAAAAGCATTTTGACTTTTTCCTTTGTGTTCGGTACCTACTTATGAAGAGATTTTTGTGTAGGAACACACTAACAAGACAAAAGGAGTGACATAAGCAGCCTTATTTCCCCAGCATCCCAAACTTTAAGTGTATGTATGTATACAAAGTTGTTTATATATATTATAATTATTATATCTATCATCATCATAGGGTGCCGTTACCGTGAACGATGGTAGCCAGACAGTGGAGTAATGACTCAGCACTTCTACCACTGCTAATACATGGAGGCTAATAACTGACAATTGCCCCCAGAACCAAGCCAATGCTGGTCTCCTCCCTGTTTATAGTCCCCCAGCCAGACTGCTGGTCCACTCCGTGTTTATAGTCCCCCAGCCAGACTGCTGGTCTACTCCCTGTTTATAGTCCCCCAGCCAGACTGCTGGTCCACTCCGTGTTTAAAGTCCCCCAGTCAGACTATATCACTTTCTTAAATAGGAGTTGTGCCATTTTTTAGTTAATTGCTAATTTTTCTAAGTGGATGTGCACTTTGCTCCATGCCTCATTCATTTACTATTCTATTTCTTCTTTCCGCTCAATTCTTTTTTATTTATTTATTTTTTAATATTAATTATGTGCCTATATCTATACTATTCTCCATAGGTTTCTCCTCAACCCTCATGAAGTATTGTATTTGACTTAATCCTTATCCTGGTCCTGTTTCAGTCCCCAAAAATGCCAGATCTGTTTTTACTCTGTGTTGACAAATAGATCAAGTTCGATATCATATCTGTGTTAATCACTTTCGTGATGTCACAACTACTCAAACTACCTTTACTAAATCTACGCTGAAACGGGGACTTGAACCACCGACCTCCAGGTTAAAAGTTCGCCGCCTCATCGATCAAATAGATAGAATTTGCAATCCCTGTAGATTTGACAACGTTGCCCCCCTCCAGCCCATGTTTGCAAACTAAGTACGTTTATCTTTCATCTCAACTTTTCATTCCCAGATTTCACTGACCATCGCATCGGTTTCTTTTCATCTCATACTTTAGCTGTAAGGATTAAAGTAACTGTCCAGGAATCATTGACCCTTGAGCACAATTGTAGGCATAGTCCTAGGAGGTTGTTCCAAATGAAAAAAAAAACTTCGGCAATTCACGTTTGCCATTCAAAGAAATCACACGTCAGGGAATATTACCTTTGAAGTATCTTAAACTCCCTTCACAGTTTCTCTCTTCCATTTATTCTCATTGATCTTCTTTTTTACTTCCGATAAATTTCTAATATTAGAAATCGGAATTATAGTATTCGTTTTTGTAAAAATAAAAATTTTTTGGTCTGATTTCAATTTTTTTCATAATTCTGGACGTTTTATAACCTCCTAAGAAACTTTGGTTTTGTGTCTGTTTTAGAATGTTGGAAAAACAGTATTCTACCATGTAAAGCAAATATAAAAAGAATCTTAGAAGTTTTGGAGATACAAGTGATTTAGTATAAAATCTCAAAATTGCCAAAGTTATACTATGTTAACCAATCACGAGGAAGTATTTTGTCCATCATTAGACAAAATACTCTGCCCTCTCGCAAAACGCCTTTTCTTCATCCCCTTCTTTGTCTTCTTCTTTTATCTTATTCTTTTTTTCTCTTACCGTCCTTCTCCATTATCTCATAGGTATCATTACGACATTTTCTTCCTTTTTCTAAATTTCCTCCAATATTCTCCCTCTTCTGCCTTCTTCCAACTCCTTATTTTAGTTAGAGCCTTAAAAGCTTAAAATTCAAGTCAGCACCGCGGAACAATGTGCTCCCAGGAAACTTTTTATATTTCCTTCCTAACCTCCTCCTTCTCATCTTCCTCCTTCCCCTTCTCCTTCTTCTCTTCCTCCTCCTTTTTCTTCTCCTCCCCCTCCTCCTACTTCTTTTCCTCCTCCTTTTCCTTCTCCTTGTCCTCCCCTTCCTCACTTCCATACCCTCTTCTTATTTATTATTATTATCCATCCTCTTCCTCCTCCCTTTTCTTCTTCTCTTTCTCCTTCTTTTCCTTTTTTCTCCTGCTCTTTTTCCTCCATATCCTTCTTCTCTTCCTCCTCTTTCTTCTCCTCGTCCCGTTCCTCACTTCCATACTCTCTTCTTATTTATTATTCTTCTCCTTTTCCGACAAGGCGTCTTTTTTTATGCGTATCCTTTTTCTTAATATTTTGGTGTGTTGTTTGAAACTTCTTCATCTTCTCTTTCTCTCTCTCTCTTTCTAAATAGATCTATTCCTTCCTCCTCCTCCCCCTAATTTATCTCCTCCCTCTCCCTCTCTTTCTCGTATCCTTACCACTTCTTGCTGTTCTTCTTTTCCCTCTCTCTCTATTTCTTTTTATTATTCCCCAACAGCAGAAGGCTCCCCTCTTTTATGCGTATTATTTTTCTTATTCCTGCTGTGTGTTTGTTATTTCCGCTAAGAGCATTGTGCTTAGGAATACATTATCGTATTGTAATGAGATGGAGATATAGAGGAAGAGAGAGAGAAAGAGAGACATTGAAAGAGAGAGAGAGATAGAAAGACAGGAAGAGAGAATGAAAGAGAGAGATAGAGAGAAGAAAAGAGAGAGATATTCAGAGAGAGAAGAAGAGAGAGATTTAGAGAGAAGAAAAGAGAGATATATTGAGAGAGGGAGAGAGAGAGAGAGAGAGAGAGAGAGAGAGAGAGAGAGAGATAGAGAGAGAGAGTGTTAGAAGAAGAATGGAATAAGGACATGAGAGCAAATGAGGCAAAGATGATTTTCCTCAAGAGCACTCAGTATTATGAACCCTGCGGATTTTACGTGCGTAAGAGGAAAATTGGAAAGGAAGAGATTGTCTTTGCGGGTGTGTGTTTGTGTTTGGGGAGGCGATGTGTGGGTTGGTAGGGAATATAGAAAGGGAGAAAAGGAGAGAGGAAGGATAGTAGGGAGGCCCAGAGAGAGATAGAGACATGAGCACATGAGTCTCTTTCTTCATACAAATCTTGGGCTTAAAAGTTCTACACAGGAATTTCCATACCTACGGCTTTCGAACGGGATTAAAGTTAAGATCCGCCATGTTAGAAATATCATATGGTACAGAGCGCTACAGATGTCTGAGATCGAAACCTATGGTTCATGCTTTGCAACACTTTAAGTTTTATTATATAAATCTCTTTATATAAAACTCAAATCTCTTGTCCGACTGGCTGACTATGTCCTCTTAGGGGTTGTCTGTTTACAAGACCACAGCCCAAACGGTAACAGATATCGAAATTTTCACGACAGTTGACCCCTCCTTCACCACCGCCGCCAAAATACCTAGAAAATTATCAAAATTAAAATATCTGTTACCATTTTCAAGATATCGGGTTTTTCTGGTAGAAACAATATCGGGATAGAAACATCAAAAATGACCGTAGCAAAGCACGGGTGAAACAGCTGGTTCTAGATACAAGAACTTCTTCAGGTCTTGAGATTTCGGAATCATACCCATAAATATGATTCCATGATTTAGAAAACCACTGTCCGTGTTCTACAAGTGGGATTCTACAATACTGCCCTCATCAATACATAATGATAATAATAATATCTATGTTCTTGTACATACCTCCAGACATACATAATTCATTCATATTGCACATCTTGCGTATAAAATAATGCGTACTTATTTTAGTATTGCTGTTGCGTATTGCAGACGCATAAATAATACAAAAAAATGTTTCTTGAATTCTTGAATTTTATTATGCGTACATCTGCGTATTTCTCTTTTTCTCTCTCTCTCTCTCTCTCTTCTGTTTTCATCAGTATCTCCTTCTCTTTCCCTTTTTTCAGTATCTACGCTTATTCTTTCTATTTTGTATCTCCCACCTCTACTTTATCTCTCTCTCTTTTCCTCTTTCTCTCTCCCTCTCCTCTCTCTATCTCATTCCCTCCTTCTCCTCTCTCTCTCTCTATCTCCCTCTCCCACTTACTCCTGATTTAAACATGAAACAACAGGGTGATGAAGAAATAATCCACCTGGCGGCGATAATGGGAATATCGTGTCTTTTTCTAATCATCCCTTCATATCTCTTCTGTCTCTCTCTCTTCTCTGTCCTTTCTTTTTCTTTTTCATGGCTGACTTTTTCTCTCCCTCTCTCTGATCCTTCCTTCATTTTTCCTCTTCTCCTCTTTCTCTCTATACTTATATTTCTTTTCTGACTTTCATTCATCCTTCCTTCTTTTCTTTTCTTTCCTTCCTTTCACTTTCTCTCCTTCTCTCTGATCCTCCCTTGTTGTTGTTGTAACCAGAGCTACAGGCCTCTGTACATAAGTACAGAGTTAAGTACATGAGTACATAGGAGGAAGTTTTATTAGTTTTTTTTTGTCAAAAATAAGATTTTTACTATAGAACATATCTTACATACTTTTTTTTCAAATAATAAAGATCATATAAAAGCTCCATCTTAGTTTACCTACACAGCCAACCCCTGTGTCTTAAATTTGACTAATCATATTGCCAACTATCGCCAGGTTCCCCATACAGTAATTTCTGATCATTCAGCCAATTCAGAGTCTGCTCATAACAGAACAGGAAATTTAATCTGCCATCGTGCATATTATTACGGGTTATTAAACGTAAAATATTACACAGGAAATCCGTTAACACATTGCCTGGAAAGTTCCTATACTACTACATTTTTTGTGCACATCTTTCAAAGGTCATGATGAGCAACATTATTGTTGCTCATATCATGTCGCATTGTTGATTTATTTACCATCCACTTCCACATCTAAAATTTCCAAACCGTTCTTTTCTCCGCTTCTGATTATTTGTCTTCTTTCTTCCTTTCTCTTTAGCTCCCCTAGCTTTACCTCATTTCATTTACCTCCCACAGTATGTCCGCTCACTGGTTCCTTCCCTTTCACCGAAGCTGAAAGAATTGACAGTAACTCTTAATTCCAATACTTCTCATTCACGATTTTATAAACTCCTAACCGTCCGCCCATTGGAGTCCACACTTTTTCATTATCTCTCCTTCTCTTTTTATCTTTCTACACCTCTACCTGCATCTAAACACTTTCTTCTCTATATTTATCATTCAAAATTCCCGCCATTAATTTCACCATACTGGTTTACCGAAAACAATGGTCTGCTATTTTTTACAGACTTGGGATACTGCAAATATTAATGTTGGTTTGTTAAAGGAGGGAGGCGGGTTGAGAGGATAAATCAGGAGAAGAAGAAGATGAAATAGATAAAAGGAGGAGAAAGACTTGAAGGAGGGAAAGATAAAAGCGAAGAAAGCAGCAGTAGGAGAAAGAGGAAATGAAATAGAAAAGAGTAGAAGAAGAGATGATAAAATTAGTAGAAAAAGAAGATGATATAGATAAGAGGAGGAGAAGGAGGACAAGATAAAATAGTACAATCAGAAGAAGAGACGGTTTCGATGAAATAGAAAAGAGTCGGAGTGGGAAGAAAAGTTAATAAAAGTAGGAGAAGAAGAAGATGCAATAAAAAAGAGTAGAAAAGGAAGAAGAGATAATAAAATTAGGAGAAGATAATGCAATAGAAAAGAGTAGAAATGGAAGAAGAGATAATAAAAATAGTAGAAGCAGAAGATGAAATAGAAAAGAGGAGGATAAAAAGGACAAGATAGAAGTAGGAGGAGGAAGCAGAAGTAGGAAAAAGAGGAAGAGTTCTGGAAGGATTCTCTCATACTAAAAAAATCTCTGTCCCATAGCTTTATTATGAACTTGTCCACAGAAGCGTAGGAACAGGAGAGTATGGGGCAACTTGTAAGAGATGATAATAACAAAAAGATTTTATCTTTTGCAATAATCTGTTATAATTATGTTAATGATTAGGAATTTATAAATCCAGGTATTGAATTGAATGCTTTCGGTACAAGAAAAAACATCTCCCAAGAGTTTTGAGGAGGATAGTAAAATATATCAATTTTACTATTCATTAGCTACGAACTAACTTTACAGTCATTTTTAAAGTTAATAATGGAGATTAAAAAATCAGGGCATAGTTTCACTGTTGTAAAATTAAAAAATCTTTACAATATACTACAAACAATAAGTTTAGAGATTGTAGAACTCAGCTGAGGGAAGACAATAGAAGAGGTTCTGTTGATTTTCAACCCCGCCACTGGCAGACCTCTTTCCTCCTCAAAATTGAATAAATGCTAAAAGCTTGTTCACTGGCCGGGACAACGAGACTGGGAGTTACACAGCGAGGACAAATGTAGCCTCCCTGGGGGACTCCGGATTATTTCTGCCTCAGAAGTGAAGCCCTTTGAATATATCACAGCACACTGCTCTGGACTGTATGTGTATGTACTGTTCCTGTCAAAATGTATACGTTTTGACCTTTTGAATTATTGATAATAATCGATGATGGACATTGGGACATCTTATCTTGTATCAAATACTTCTTTTAATCTATACTATTTTTATAATAAATAGGACGGCAGATTTTTGGTAAACAACCAAGGGCCAAATTATGAAACAAAATTAAAGTAAAGATAGGACAGACACGCCTTCAAGTTTGGTTTAATAGCCTTAGTTTAGAGTATAAAGGAAACCTAGTTTTAAATAGAACAAAAAAGAGAATTACCTATCATAAATAAATAAAATCAAAACATAAAGAGCAAGAAACTTTCATAAAATAGTGAACATAATTAAAACAAACATAAAAAAATAGAGCACTATCTCATCCCTCAGAAAACAAGCGAAATCGTCAAATTGTTGAGCCAATTCTCAAGAAAAGTAAAGTCACTCATAAAATATTAAGATCCCTTTTTAAAATGGAGCGAGAAATACTCATAAATAGAGGAAAGTGTCCATGAAATTTAGGATGAGAGACTCTGAAAATAGAGAGAGTACTAACGTAGGTACTGTACACCTTATTGGGGTAGTTGGATCATAAATTGTAAATTTTAGGGCATTCCAATTTTATTGTTCTCGGAGCTTTGTATTATTCCCAAATTTTATTTTGCTGAAAGGAAACCTTCTGAATGAAAAGGTGTTTTGAATTTATGAATTTTTCCACTATGGCTCTAGGCTTTGGAAATATCATGAAAGGTAATGCCTATTCAGCCTATTGTATTCTCTTAGATCTATTTGATATGTGCATACTGGATTGTCTTAACTCTACATATTTTCAACGAGCGTGTTCCCCATTTTTTTTTTTTTTATTAAAAAATCTTCATCATCTTATTTTTATCGCTCAACTACATAGTACACATAAGCCCAATTACTCTAACAGTCTGCACTAAAAGTATTTATTATATAATATGGTTGACATACTAAAAGTGCTAATAATTTTTCATTAAAATTTTAAAAATAAACGAACATTATAATACAAAAGTAACCATGTACTGGTCCATAGGCAATCTAAGATCTAAGAATACAATAACAGTTGAAGTGACTTTTGCATTATTTATCTACTTCAGGACCTTATTGTTCCCAAAGTTCACCTGCTCTCTAACATTTCCTTTCATTTACAGAAAACTTGAGCGAAGCTCCTCTGCAGACTATAGATAAGTCCAAAACTTTCGTCTATTTCTTTCCAAACGAAAGTTTCGACGTTCTTTTATCGTCAGCATTGATAGTTGTAAAGTTTTACAACTCCAGGGATTCAAAACAGATTATCGCCTCTTAGCACCATTTGGTGTTGACTCTGGAAAAGTATAAAGTTTCCGCTGCCCCCATCGTCTGTTTTTATGCCCACCCTTGAAGGCCCCTTCAAAGTTACCGCAGATATTTCTTCTCTAATCTCCCAGTCAAGTCGAAACTTTGCAAGCTCCTCGCAACTTTCATGGGCGTGTGTGTGTTTTATCTTCCAGGTTTTTGGTCAGAATAGGGAGTTTATTGCTTTGCTGGAGAAAAATGAGGGTTTGAAAGATATAGGAGTGGAGCAAAAGGGGAGTGAAGGTGGAGGAAGCAGAAGTGATCGTGGGGAGAGGGGGTGAATGTTGGCAGACGTTGTGAAGGGAATGCGTGTGGGTGCGGGAGTCGGTAGGTAGGATGGAAGGTTGGGATGGGAATAGTTGAAAGGTGGGGTGGTTGGAAGCAGGAAGTATTGCGGCGTTATGTGATGTAGGATGTTGCAGAGAAGATGGAGGGAATGACTTGGGAAATTTAGAAGGTAGGCGCTCGGAAGGCTGCTGGAGGCGTAAGAATATTTAAATTGGAAAATCGTTGGCAAGGATGAATACATAGAAAACAATTTTTTGAATTAGGAAACTTGAGAGGTGGAAGTCAGTGAAGCGACTGGTGCTTTGGTAGCCTCAGATTGCTTGGTAAAAAAAAAAATAGTTAATATCATGGTAGAGAATCGAGGTCTATCATTTGAATTAAGAAACAATTATGACAAAGGATTAGGTTAACTAATCCTACTCTATATTCCTTAACACGCCCTCTGGTGGAAATTTCAACCAATCATAGCGCGTTATATTAGCTGTTACGTGATAGTGGCTTGGATTAATAAATCCTACATAATTACTTAATCCTGTTTCATAATTTGGCTCTAAAGACTGAGGGGTTTGTCATTGTCAAATGAATAAGTTAACAACTTTGGCCTTTGATGAGGAGATGAGTTACCTTAGGGGGGACCAACATGAAAGTGCAGGATGGTAGAGTGGGCTTTCAATGAGGGTTTGGTCTTTTGATGAGGACTAGAGTAGTATAAGGGGGCTAAGATAAGGGGTATTTGATATACTGGAGGTACAATACAGAGGGGTAGGGGGTGAGAGGTATAGCAGGTGAAATGTAAGGAAAAATTAGGAAGAAGGGTAGTTGAAGGAGGCAGAGAAGATAGGGTGGGGTATGGGAGGTAGTGGTAGAGGAGCTGTGCGGAAGGTGTAGTACTTTGTGGGGGTAGGGGGTGTAGGAGGTTGAGGAGCGGTGGGGGTAGGGGGTGTAGGAGGCAAGGTTCAGAGTAGTCGCTACATTTTATAATAATGGTCTGTGAAGTGTTTTTTCTTCTTATTTTTTTCTCCCTGTAGGCTGGTAATAGATTTTGACACACAAGTGTTGAATTATGTGGAGGGTGGCAAACAGAGGGTGCGTTTTCTGTGGACGTTCGTCAGAGATGTGAAGTGCAAGCTGCTTTATGATAGATACTCCAAGATTTAGGGCCGAAGTATGAAACAGGATTAACTATTTAGGTTTTGTTAATCCAAACCACTATCACTTAACAGCTAATGAAAATGCGCTGTGATAAGGTTGAAATTGCCACCAGAAGGCGTGTTGAGGGAAAAGAGTAGGAGTAGTTAATCTAATCCTGTTTTCTATATGAAAAAAACGATCAAAGTTTCTCTTTCTCAATTTCTGGAAAAGTAAAAATAAATACTTTATGAAATTTGGGTTGACAGAATTCCAACGTCGACTTTCAGCGGTCACCCTAGACTTTTAGCGGTCACCCTTCATTTCACGGCTTGCTTTACACTAAAATTTCGTTTTGACATGATGACATGACTCTCAAGTACGATTATTGTGTGTTGAGAGTCTGGTTTTTTTGTAGTCCTATCTTACTATAATAACCCCTTAGGAATTGAGATATAAATCACAAAACTATTGTACCCCAGCTTGCCTATAAAATTCTCATCTTTTGGAATCGAACCCACGCTCATAGGATCAAAAGGCAAACCTGAACCCAACCATAGCGAGTCTCCTCTTACCTCTCGCTGCCATTTCTCCCACACGAAGGCAAATAACAAATATACGAGTACAGGGAAGGGAAACTTACCTCGCAGCCTCTCTCGAAAGGTAGAAAAGTTGAGGGAGAGTCAACCCCTCATTATAAATAATGTTTTCTCAACTTTGAGCTTGCCGAAAATAAGGGAAGAAACTTTCTTCCGCGTTAGTTTTCTGTGACTCCGGAATAAAAATGATTGGAAAACTTTTGGAATGTGTTTTTTTTTTTTTTTTTTTTTTTTTTTAATAAATAATAAACAAAATTCTACGATTTATTCGTAAGATGAGCTTTATTTTAAAGCTAACAGGAGTTTTACGATTTATTTTTAAAATGAGCATAGTAAAGTCTTGTAAAAAAATTCAACAGTAGGTACTTGCATCTTGCATTTTATTGATTTTCTTGCGGAGTACCAAATTTGTGTGGTCTATGATGGTTTATTTATTGTTTAATAAGACAATAATTAGATATTATTTTATAATTTCCAGAATTTCATGAGTATTTAAGACATGCATGTGAAATTTGTTGATATAGTCTGGGGGACTTGGGGAGTGCCTGAATCTAAGTGATCCTTTCTTGAGTAGATTTTGAAAAAAATTAACTTTTTTTTTAAATCTCATCCAGCCTGGGTCGGGCTGGAATGCCAGCATCACGAAGTTTACGTAGCTGGACGCTGCTGTCTATCATAACTAGACGTACTGATGAAATGAACTATTTTGTTAACCTTGATAAAAAAATTCAATTAATAATCATAAATATCTAGTAGCCTAGTGTTTATCTAGTGTTTACTGTTCTAACTCTACATAATTATCTACATAGATCCTACGTATGGTCACATTCAGGAAGATATAGCTATAAAAAGTGGTTATACAGGAACAGAAATGTACTTCTAACCGGTCAAACCACAAGTCGCAGGATACTCACAGGATACTCCTGCTACCCATATTAACCTCACCCAGCCTGGGTGTTTCGTTCTTGATATACCTAATTTGTACAATTTTTTGTAGCATATCAAATTGATTGATATTTTGAGTGGCTCCTGTTTTTGGCACTCTCTAACTCTCTCTCTCTCTCTCTCTCTTTCTCTATCTCTCTCTTTCTCACTCTCTCTGTCTCTATCTCTCTCTCTCTCTCTCTCTCTCTCTCTCTCTCTCTCTCCTAGTGCGGTCGTGCGGAGAAGTAGGATAATGTTTTAAAAAGATTTAAATAGGTAAGGATAATAATAAATACTAGTTCCGCCTTGACAATCCAGCCATTCAGAACACCTCTTAGTTCCTGGCCATTAGCTGCCTCAATACTCACAGGAGCAGTTAACTAACTGCAAGCGGAGATGCAAATGTTCCGGGAGACCGCACGACCGCACAGATAGAGAGAGAGAGAGAGAGAGAGGAGAGAGAGAGAGAGAGAGGAAGAGAGAGAGAGGATGGGGAAGAGCAGAGAACCAAAGAAAGGGAGAGATAGAGAGAAGGAGAGAGAGAGCGAGGATGGGGAAGAGCAGAGAACCAAGGAAAGGGAGAGAGAGAGAAGGAGGGAGAGAGCGAGGATGGGGAAGAGCAGAGAACCAAGGAAAGGGAGAGATAGAGAGAGAGAGAAGGAGAGGAAGAGAGAGAGAGGATGGGGAAGAGCAGAGAACCAAGGAAAGGGAGAGATAGAGAGAGAGAGAAGGAGAGGAAGAGAGAGAGAGGATGGGGAAGAGCAGAGAACCAAGGAAAGAGAGAGATAGAGAGAGAGAGAGGATGGGGAAGAGCAGAGAACCAAGGAAAGAGAGAGATAGAGAGAGAGAAGGAGAGAAAGAGGGAGAGAGAGAGAGAAAGGACAGAGAAAGGGTAGAAGGAAACAGGATATTCTAGAGAGAGAGAGAGAGATTGTGAAGAAGGGAGAGAGGGTGGGAATAGAGGAGAAGAAGAGAGAGACAGGGCAAAAAGAGAATTTTAATATGGCGTAACGCAGATTGCAATAAAATTGGTATTAGTTACGTTTTTGTGCGTCTACGTCAGGGTTTCCTAAAATGTGCTCAAAAATTTATTGGGCCTCCATTTTGGCTGTTGTCTGTATGGAGATTTCATCCACCCAGCGCATGGATTTTTCCTCATTAATTTGAGTTTCTGACTACAAAATAATAAGACTCTGAGGTTTAGCTGGTAGAAAATGCTTTGAGCATTAACCTCGCCTGGTGGTTACCATCCACTAAAGAGTGTTGTCATTATTATTATTATATTAGCTCTTTCAATAGAAAACTATGCAACAGGGCGTACCTAAGTGTTTCAAATAGCACATGGTTTGGTTCTCAACTTCGTGTGTTCGAATCCCAGCAGACCCATGGATTTTTCCCTAAAATGCATTTTAAGAAGCTTTCCAGGACTTATTTCTTTCTCTTAGATTTTATTTTCCCTATCTTTTCCTCTCTATCTCTGCTTCTTTCAGTCGCTCTCTACCTCTCGACCTGTGTAGTGTGTGGTCTCCTTTTTACAAATAACTTTTTTATCACCGTCTCTCTATCTTCCTCTCTCTCCCTCTGTAATTTTTTCTGTCTTTTGTTGCTTACTCTCTCTAACTTCTTTTGGTCTCCCTCTAATATTATTGTCTCTCTATGTCTCTCTCTCTCTCTCTCTCTCTCTCTCTCTCTCTCTCTCTCTCTCTCTCTCTCTAACTCTCAATCTCTTCTTTCTCTCTCCAATTCTCTTCCTCCCTCTTTCTTTCTTCGATTTTTTTTTTCTCTCTCCCTCCCTTTCCCTGCCCTCCCTTTCCCTCCCCCTCCCTCCTTCTCTCTCTCTCTCTCTCGCTCACTCTCTCAACTTACTCTTTTTCTGTCTCTCTCAAACAATAAAAAGTCCTTTAATTTTCTCCCTCTCTCTCAAACAGACGAGACAAAATAAGAAAGAGAGAAAGAGAAAGAGAGCTTCTTCCTGTCCTTATTATGAAAGTTCTTTCACATTATTACAAAAAGTATGATTTTACTTAAGAACGGTGAAAATCAATGATGATGACATTTTTCGAAATAATTTCAAGATAAAACACACTTGCCTTTTGCAAGTTCACACTATTTTGATTTTTCTTTGTTTTGCCAAGAGTTGTGTATAGATGTTCTTCCGAGAACTTATACCAATAATTTCAATGATAGGTATTAATATAAAAAAAAAAAATTTAAATGAATATATACATACTATAACCCGGCTCGAGGGACAGTCGTGTACTTTTGAAAGATAACTATTTATTTATAAGTTTCTACCTCTTAATATCAATTTCCACAACTTGTAACAAGTTGTCATAAGACTTAGGTTATCAACCTGGGGGCTGAGTTGTCAGGCGACTGACAAATGCTGTAAATTCCACAGTATTCCTTTGCGTTTTAGATGGTTTCATAGGGAATGAAAAATTACAAGGCTGTCTCTCGTGACATTGAAATAAATTGTATACTTTCTTGTTTGAGAGAGATTCGAAATTAAATTCCGTCAGCTTGCTTCTGCTCATACTAGAAAGTACTAGTACTTACTCTCTATTACCCATAGGGTATAGAAAGTAATGTAATCATTCATAATAATAACACTCTTTAGTGGAAGGTAACCATCAGACGAGGTTAATGCTCAAAGCATTTTCTACCACCTAACCCTCAGAGTCTTATTATTATGTGGTCAAAAATTTCCTGTTAAGTTTTCATCAATAGAAGTTTTTAAAACCTGCAAACAAACACTAGTACCTATTTTTTTATTCTTTCAAAACAGTTGACGAGAACAAAATTTATGGCATTGAAACTGAAAATTCACCAAGTCACATTAATAAATGTAACTTTACAACATATAAAATCGTATTATGTTACGTGTTTGTGTGTGTGCGTTGCTAAAGTAAAAGCAATAATTAAGAAGTTACTTGAAGTGGAAGGAAAAGAAATTAACTGAGATAAAACAAAAGAAAACAACTTCCACGTTTTTGTACGAAAGCAAAAATTCAGGAAATTCCTGAATATATCTCCCAGATTCCAGAAAAACGCAGTAAATTTCTCTTTTCAAAAAAGATAAATATCAAAGGAGTGGAATTTTTCTCCTGAAACAACGCTACGTGTAAATGTGTCTACGCTTAGAATTTTATTTCTAAACGCATACTTTCGCGTTTGTTTCTAAAACAGGTACAATGTAAAGACAATATTACCATAAACGTATAATTATAAAATAAAAGTGTATAATTATAATATTACAAAATATAATACAGTCAAAGAAGTTCTTTTTACTTCTGAAGTTGAAAGGAAAATATAAGTGCGAGAAAAGAGGATTCCAACTAATTATAATACAAAAAGGAGGAGGAGAGGGAGGAGCCAGAAGGGAGGGGAGGAGGAGGAGGAGACAAAAGAAAGACAAGGATGGGGAAGAACGCGAGTAAGCTGAAAAAGAAGAAGAGGAGTCAAAGTAAGTGAACAAATTTACTTTTTATAATATAAGGTTTAGGGTAAGTGCTCCCCGTAATGGCCACAAGAACTTTTTCTCAACTTTCAAATAATTGGGTAAAAATCAATTTTAATTTCCTACTTTTCAGATTTTAAATAAGTAAACAAAATATTTTTATTTATTTTTTTTCATTATTCATTTCATAATGACTTGATTATTAACTCAATATATGTTTGGTTTTATATTGTTTTTTTTTTTTTTTTACTACTTTTTTTAATTTAGTAAAGATTTCTAATGGACCGAATATTTAGATATTTGTATATTTCTGTTTGCGATTCTAACAGGTCTTTGAAGATTTTTTTTTCAATTATCTTGGGGAAATATTTTACAAAATTTCATTATTGACATTACTAAAATAAAAAAAATAAAAACGAAAAAATTGGACCTTAACCTTAGACCTTAATACATTTTCTTTATCTGCGAGTAGGATGACTGCGGGTACAAACTTTTGGCATCATGGGACAACCTGTCTTGCGCTGACAGTCTAAATAAAGCACTACTTGTACTTATGTACCCATGTGTAGTACTCGCACCCTAATATCTTTTCCTCTTATTCTCTATTCCTTGACAAGGACTTGTTAACTTTGAACCTATATCATGTTCTCTTTTGCCTTTACAGCTCTCATTTTTCTTTTGTCTACCTTCTAGGAAAACGTTATTAAGAATAATGAAGACTCTTGCAATGGCGTAGGTGTGCCGTCAGTTTTTCCTTTTACTTGTGTCTCTTAAACGTGTACCTTCCACTGGTGGTTACTTTCCACTAAAGCGTGTTATATTATTTTATTATTATGATGATTATTAAACATACAAAGTCATTTTACAGGTATAAGAGAGACAAGGGGAAAAATGTCTGTATACGTACAATCAATATAGCATAATGAAGTGTTTTAAAATGAAGATTCGATTTTTTTGCTCTGTACCTGGACGTATGGGGTCAACATATACCACTGGTCAACATATATCTTATAGCAGCTACAACAAAAAATGAGTAGCTGCTTTAAGATTATCAGCGACCAGTGGCGAGATTATGAGCAAATGATACATGGGAATGTGAAAGAAATGAAAAAGTTCAATTATTTTGCGCTACCCAAAAACTTATAATAAGGCAAAGGAGAAAGGACACATATTTTTCGTTAGGAGAAATGAGTAGTCATTATTATTATTAAATAGTAAATACTTTATTAGAAGGACTGATATAAATTCAAAATAAGTAATAATAAAAACAAGTAAATAGAATAACTAAAGGGCGGGGTTATTGCCATTGGTAATCTCTTCCACCCAACCCTTATTTGTCGACAAGTAAAATAATGTAAATAATTTGAGAAGTAAAGAACCCTTGTAAATAAGCTCTTGCTTCACCACTTGCTTCTTACTATGAACTATAATTATAATAATATGTATCTACCGTAATTTGTTTTACATATTAATAGGTAGGTAATAGGTAATATAGAAAGTGGTAACAATTGAGAAATAAGAACCATTCGCATTTCTAGCGCCTGTTATTCTGCACAACACAAAAGGTCAAGGATTTCGTTCAGTATTCACCTAACGCTATTGATACGGGTCAATAATTTTGACCTCAAATAAATTACCTATTGCTGATTTCCATGCAATGTTTCTTTTGCGTGAGCGTTAATTTTTATTTCGCGATTCTTTCATGAGTTTCAATATAAGATTATTGAAAATATAGGCACTTCTTGTAGAATACTTTAGGTGTTTCACATTTGTTTTTATCTAGAAGTAGTAGGTACAGTGATTTATACCAATTAGGTATTGCCACATGTTTCGCAATACCAGCGTATTGAAACCTTGGACGAATTAACAGTATATCTAGAATATTTAATCTGGTATCAATTGCAGCTCCATTAGGAGATAGTTAGAACATAATTATAAACTATATGTTTCGTGTTAATATAGCCCGGTTGGCCGGCGCTACTTGACGAGCGCTCGCCTCCCGGCGAGCTTGATACCCGTAAATACTGGTAGTTCTATTCATTCTTTGGAAGGAATGTGTATTGTATGGGTGTACAATTGTAGGTGGTTTTTTCCTGTGAAAATTTCTGCCTTTCCATTACCTACAAGACCTACCTATACCTATGCAATAATACAATGTACGATATCAACATATCTAACATTCTTGAACCTCTAATGGTATATTCTTGGATTCATTGGCATCCTATGACATAAGAGTCAAGGTAAACCTTTGTTACCAGATCTAGAACTTCATTTCTGTTCTAAGTCTTTTTAACCTATGTTTAGTTTTTTTATAATAATAATAATGAGAAACTATTTATTGGTATTTTGTTTTACGGAATCACAACGAGGCGTGATTATTGGCTTGCCATCAAACATATTACCCTGTAGGTTAATAGTTTTACTTCCGAGAAATTTCTAATATTAGAAATCGGAAGTATTGTGCGTTTTTGTAAAAATAATAATATTTTTTTGCTCCGATTTCAATTTTTTTCATATTTCTGGACGTTTCACAACCTCCTGAGTAACTTTATTTTTGTGTCCGTCTGTCTGTCTGTCGGTCCGGCGGTCTGTTAAAAATATTACTTGTAACGCGCAAATCTCAGAAACTACTGAACGGATTTTTATGAAATTTTGCACACATCTAGGAGACGTTTTGTAGATGGTCATATTTTAAATTCATCAAATTCATACAAGCGGTTCTGGCTGAAAGAGACCATGCGCCTGACCACTAACTTTTTACTTAAACGCTTATATCTCGTGAACGGTACACCCGATTTTAATGAAATTTTGTATGTATATGCTTATTATTGTTTTACATAGACTACTTGTATTTATTTTTTAATTAGATATAATTTGACTCTAATATTTAAGAAAATCCAAAATTTTGGACAAAAAGTCAAAAAACAAGGTCCACCACTTGCCGATACAGAAATTTTTGTAGAATCTAGAATGTAGGAAAAATAGTATTCTACCATATAAATACAATGTGAAACAATCACGAGGAAGTATTGTGTCCATGATTGGCAGTGTTTTTTTTATATATATATATACTAATATGATACATTTTATAATAATAATAATATCCCCTAATTAAATTTGGTTTCAATTTCGTGGAGAATTGTGCTGTTCCCCCGACGCCGACGTCAGGGATGGGTGAATATTTCCAAACGTGGTTTTTTGATGTCCCCATTGAATAAAAACAAATCGGTAAGGAAAAAATAAAGGAATCCACTAGTGAAATGAAGGGAACACATTAGCTTTAACTTGAAAGTACATAAAACATATTTTTTTGTTATTATTTATATAAAAAATAAGTACATGATATCAGCAAATGTCCGTCCTCTGGCCTGTCCCCAGCTTGTTTTAGATTGTTTAAATTTATAATAGCTCAATTCCTTTTTAAATAATTAAATTAAAATATAATTTTTTCAAAAGCCAAGAAGACAACTACTTAACATTGAATTTTATTTTATTAATTACCATTTCAATTATTTCTATTTTTGACTTTAAAGTGTGTCCCCATACTTTTTGTCCTTCCTCTGGCAAGCCACTTTATTGCCGTTTTCAAAAGAGGGGAAAGTAAAGTCACTCTATGAAAGGAGGGGAAACGTCTCCTACCTCTCTTGTGATTCTAATTTCCACGTTAGTTTTGTTCGATGTTTTGGTTGTTTGAAGATTTTCAGGAAGTAAGGTTGTGCGTAAGTGCGTCACAGAAGAGCTTGTCTTTCCTCTGGCAAGTAAAAAGAAAAGATTTATTTTACTTTAAAAAAATATAATGAGATGTTTCTATTTTATTTGCAGATTATTTCTCCATTTCGAAAACAATATTAATATTTTTCTTTTAATATTGCACTTAAAAGTTAGAGTTATAGTCAAAATGTCTCTCCTCTGGTATTCCTTCCTCTGGCTATTTTGTACCTATTATCTCTATTTTTTAAAAAACAGAGAAAAATAGAGAAAAAATAATTTCTCAGAAGTGCACCCTCTAAATACCTAAATATTAATATCCTAGGTACTTGATTTCCCCACATTCAGCTAGTTATTTTAAAAAAATTGGCTGGGGACAAAAATTGCCCTGAAAAAACCACGTTTGGAAATATTCACCCGGATGACGCCGTTTCAATTTTTCCTATTTTCCATTATTTTCCCTGTGAACCCCATCGGCAAGACACGGACCTCGCATTAATCCTTTGAAAATTGAGAGAAGAACGTTTTCTAAACTTATTCCAAAATACCGCTTCAAAATTGCCCCAAGTCATGGACGAAAAGAGTCCTACAATATAGCGAATACATGTTATTTTACGGTTTCTCATTCAAAACTATAGTATGGGTCTAAATTAATGATTTTTTTTTTTGATCAGATCATCATAGGGTGGCGTCATCGTGAACGATGGTAGTCAGACAGTGGAGGAATGACTCAGCACTTCTACCACTGTCTTTACAAGGAGGCTAATAATTGACAGGGGCCCCCAGAACCAAGCCAATGCTGGTCTACCCCCTGTTTATAGTCCCCCAGCCAGACTTTACATCAGAACATTTAATATTTAATCAACAGACTGACATCACTATGAAGAAGAAATAATGGTATTCAGTAGTATACACTATACATATTAACAGTAGATCACTGGTAATCCAGCCATATTAATGATTCATTATCCTCCAACACGGGAAAGCCAACACTTAGAGGAAGTATCAAGACACTCCCATCAGTCCAAGGCCACAATAGGAGGCTATTTAATACTCCTGACAGCATCCGATGGCGAGATTGCTGAAACAATAGCCGTCTAAATTGCTTGACAACAGCATAATAGAACTTAACGTATTATTAGGTATATCCTTTATCTATATCAACTATTTATAAACCTATACTCTATACCTCTATAGGTACAATACTTTAACTCTATATCCATTCAATTACCTATTATAGGCATACTTTTATATCTATTTAATAATAAAAGGCACAATAGAGAACTCTAACTAATCTATGAATAATAATAATATCACATTATTTATACTGCCCGATTAGGACTATTACCTAAGTCCCAAGATATATTACCATGTGGTAAAAAATCCAAATGGTAGGATAACTTGTCATGTCCCGGTTGGGTTTCAAACCCGCGAACTTTGGTTTCTCTGTCTCTATTTGTCACTCTATGAAGTGTTTGTTTGTCCATTATTTTGGCTATTTACACGGTTAAAATACTACTTTCGGCCTAGAATAGAATACCTACCCAGATTCTTGGCGTATGGCAGTACGACAGGCCAAGTTTGACAATCAGCATGGAGTGTGTATTTTAAGTTTTGGATCAGTTGGCAAGTTGTGATTTAGTATAACATCTCAAAATTGCCAAGTATATACAATGTGAACCAATCAAGAGGAAGTATTGTGTCCATAATTGGCAGTGTATTTTTGTTGTTGCCCTGGAAACGCCAAGTGGCATTACTCCATTGCCCTATTGTTCAGTAACTTGGCATATGCTTTTTCACGTTAATAGTTTTTGAGGAATTCAATTTGCAGGTTTCTGTAATGAATGGATATGGAACAAATCCTAGCCGACTCATTAGCACCTATGTGAGTATAGTGTTTGGAAAATCGGAAATAGCTGATAGGTATTCTGTTCTTTTGTAAAACTGAGGTACCCACAGGGAGCACTGTTTGGTCCGATGACGTAAGTCATGCTATTGGTAGCTGGACTATTATTAATATCTGACCTGGTTGTGGGGTTTTCAGTGAAACACTGCAACCTGTGTTAATAACTATTGTGACCAGTTGGTTGTATGTATGTATGTGGCTTTAATGTCCTGATTTGAGATAGATTTAGTCAGGACTGGGGTTTTACCTTCCATTAGCTAGATTTAGTCAGGACTGGGGTTTTACCTTCTCTGCACTACGGGCAGCAGTCACAACCATTACGCCACGGAGGCTGGAACGCTTGCCAAACTATCTCATATCTGGTTCTAGTACAATAAAAGGTTGTACTAGATAACTTTAGAACCATATTCTCATTCAGTCACTGAAGTTAAGAAACGTCCAGCGAGGCTAGGACTTGGATGGGTGACCATTCTAATTCAAACACTCGTGGCTATTCCTGTCCCCACTCAGGTTGGGTCAGGTTATTTTGAGTAGCAATTTTGTGAGTTTCCTGCGAATGGAGGGTAACTCCCCCGTCATGATATGACCGTGTAGTTAAAAAGCCAAGTTAAACCCAAATTAAAAAAAAAAATCTACAAAATAAGGAAATCTGAAAAAAAGGAGAGCTAATAAACCGAATAACTTTAAACAAAGGCAGAAATTATAAAATGAACATACATTAACAACGCTGTGCATGTACAATTATACATGTACAGAGATTACACAGTACAGTATACAACTATACACTGTACCTATAGTTTATATACTATTGTACACTGTACAGAGATTTAACAGTACAGTATATAGTGTATATACAGATTATACAGTTATACAGAGTAAATACCTGGAACATACATTAAGTATACGCTATGTATGTACAATTATACATGTATATACAGAGATTACACAGTACAGTATACACTGTATAGTGTGTACAGTTATACAGAGTAAATACCTGACTGAAATTAGGTGACATATGCCAAGATTACACCACTGTGGAATGAAATGACAACACTATGATAGCATAGTGCATGAGATAATCTCATGTCTTGATGAGATAATGTGGGTGTGTTGTGTTGTCAGTTCATTTCACAACATTCAGCAAATCTATACGTACCTCATTCTGTAAATCTTGTCATACACAAAAATTATTTTAGTGCTAATGAAATGAGCGATAGAAATATTCATACCTTTTTCTAAATCTATATCCGATAGAAATGTACGTACCTTTTTAACGGTAGGTACGTAGAGAATAAAAATACGCTATGGACACAAATACACACTACTTCCTCGAGAATGGTAATCAAAATATCGCTAGAATCAGAGATTTATTACTGAATATACACTTGTATTTACAAAGTTCTCAACCGATTCTCTTTAAATTTGTTTTATATGGCAGGATACCGTTTTTTCTGCATCATAGATTCTACATCATAGAAATCAATTTAAAATTAATTATTAAAGGTCTATGTGAAACGTTAATCCGCATATACTTGCAAATTTTCATCAAAATCGGATGTACTACTGTTCACAAAATATGAGCCTCTTAAGTAAAAATTTAGTGGTACGGGGCATGGTCTCTTTCATCCAAAACCGGTAGTGCGAAGATGATGATTTTGAAATGGGACCATCTCTAGAACGTTTCCTATGTGTGTGTACAAAATTTCGTCAAAATCCGTTCAGTAGTTTCTGAGATTTGCGCGTTACAAGGACTGCACTTAACAGACCGACACAAAACCTTGGTCAGTACGTTATAAAACGTCCAGAAACATGAAGAAAAAAATACAAAAACTTCCGTTTTCTAATATTAGAAATTTTCTGAGGTAATATTACTAATATTATCAACCGAACCCAGTAGTAAGTCAGTAGTTGGATCGATAAGACGGCGGACTTGTAACCTACAGTTCGATGGCTCAAGTCCCGGTTTTAGAGTACATTTAATTTATTGAAGCGCCTTTGAGTAGTTGTGATATCACGAAAGAGATTTATATAAATATCATAACTTAAATTTAACTTTTAATATCATTCATCATCATTCTAACCATAAAATAAAATTATGGAATCATAGCGGAAACGTCAAGTAACTGACATTATCAAGGAGATCGTCAAGGAAATGCCAGCAAACCTAACAATACATATTAAATTTATGATTCTGCGATGGACGATTTAATGCACCTCAAAGATTCCATTCCACCTACTTGGAAATGTGGGATTTAATTTTCACGTCATTCAACGATGGAGTTCTGAGAAAATCGATTCTGAATCAAGTCCAACTCATAATGAGGTTTTTTTACCTCTGTATAGTCTATAGGTAGTATTCCAAACCCAACCAACCTCAACCATGAGGTTGAACAACGTCGACCCTACTTGAGCGGGATAAAGCTGAGTAAAAGAAGTCTATAGGTACAAGTAGTATGGGAGCTATCGGATAGTAATAATAACACTCTTTAGTGGAATGTACCTAACCACAAGGCGAGGTTAATGCTCAAAGCATTTTCTACCACCTAACCATCAGAGTCTTATTATTATGTTGTCACAACCTCAAATTATGAGGAAAAATTCATGCACTGGGTGGGATTCAAACCAACGGATTCCTATGCTACCTGGATTACCTGTAGAGCAGGGTTTCGATTTGAATGGTCAATTCAGTATTGGTCTGTATAACCTCTACCCGTCAAAAATCTCAAATTAACCTCACCCAGCTCGAGTGGGGCCGGGAATAGCTAGCATCACGCAGGTACGAATTTCAATGGCTAACTCAATACCCCGGATCTGTATGTCCAGACAAAAATCTCAAATTAACCTCGTCCAGCCTGAGTGGGGCCGGGAATAGCCAGCGTCACGAGGGATCTAATTTGAATGGTCAACTTTATCCTGGTCTGCATGACCAGACAATTCATACTGAAACTCGCCCACTGGACCAGTATAGCCAGAGTCTGGCCAGGGGACACCTACGATCCACCGGACAGATATTCCATTCATTTCGCATGAATTTTGCATACCGAACTAGACTGAGTGTACGCAGAGATGGCATTGGGTAATTTTGTTGATATGACTCATAAAAACTCCAGATAGAAATGTAGGGAGCAAACATTATAATAGTATATCTGTCCCGTTACCTCAGTAGTAAAGGCGGCACTCTGTGAATCCAAAGATGCCAGAGGTCGTGGGTTCGAAACCCAGCCGGGACATGACATGGTATATGTCTTGGGCTTACTGCTGGAATAATGGGACTTTAATAGTCCTAATCGGGCAGTATAAATAAGGCTATATTATAATTATTATTTTTTTTTTTTTTGTTATTATAAGTAATATAACACACCTATTTATTTCGTTAATTTTATTTCTAATATTAGATTTTTTTAATTGAAAAAAAAAGTAGAAATTAGCCTTTAGCCAGTCATATAGGTTGTCGGGTTAAATTTGTTTTCTTTCCTTCATAGATTTTGGTTATGGGTGATTATCATGAGAAATGATTGCCGAGTTACCGCCCTCAGTAGCAGTGTAGCACGACCGATAAGGCGGCGAACTTGTAACCTGGACGTCGGTGGTTCGAATCCAAAGTTCAGAAAAGATCTAGTTAAGTGGCTTTGAGCAATTTTGATAACACGATAGTGGTTAACACAAAAAATATACGATGGCTACCTAGTTATTATTAGAATTGTTGCGAGATGATATTTTTTGTTCTAGCCTAACTATAAATAAATATCACTATAAAAACTGCCATCTCTCGATACAACCAGAATAGATGAACTGTTAGAAGCATCATAAAACATAGTAATGTATCCAGTTTTTATGTACATAAAATACATAGTTATTATATCAATGTATGTACTTTATGTATGTACTATGTTGGCACAGATTTCAGCTATTGGTATCACGGCCACTGGCTTGGACTTGACTTTATGAATGAAGATTATTCACTGGGAGGGTGTGGTCGTGTGGCCATGTGGTGTGGTGTGTGAGGTGTTGGGGTCAGGATAAGAACTGGTCACCTTGCCAGCTTGATCCGAAACGGATGTTTCATTCAATGGTCTTCAGTTTCTGTTCTTCTCATTGTTTTTTTAATTCTGTTTTTTTCGCCCCCTCATATACATCGTTGCATACAAATACATACATATCTGTATACATATACCTACAACTAATAACTTTTTCTTCTCTTTTTGTTCTTACAAAAATGGGAAATCCAACAATTTTGTATACCTACTGGTAGTCAAGTAGTTAACGCGCTAGTCTGGTAATCCAGGTAGCGTAGGGATCCGTTGGTTCGAATCCCACCCAGTGCATGAATTTTTCCTCATTAATTTGATTTTGACACCTCATAATAGTATTATTATTATTATATTATTATACAACGCTTTATTAGGTATAAATGGACATTATGTACATAGAAATAATTAATTTAACAATGAAAAAAATGGAAACAATATATACAATGAAAATGAAAAAGAATAGAAAATATATAAAAACATAAGTCCTAACTAAAGGGCGGGGTTATTGCCTATGGCAATCTCTTCCACCCAACCCTTATTAAGACTCTGACGGTTAGGTGGTAGGAAATGCTTTGAGCATTAACCTCGCTAGGTGGTTACCTTCCATTAAAAAGTGATATTATTATTATTATGCCCATTGACCATGGTGGAGTTGAAAGCGACGTTAAAGAAAAAATTATTTGAGGAAGAGGAATATAAAAAATCGAATTTTAATATGTCTATATCCATTTACACTCATTCATTATCAACGCAGCTTCGAAACGTATAACAATTCCAAGCCTAACAGAAGTACATAGATCTGATTATCGACTTTTTGAGAACAAAAGTCAATAATCAGAGCATGTTCAATAATAAATCAAGAACATGAGGGTATTTACATGTATATGAGGGGGAGCTGACTTTTAATCCTTTGTAATAAATTGTGTAAATTACTTTCTTCAATGATAGTTGTTATGATTCACAATATAAAGGGGAGCATAGACAATTTATTATATTCTGTAGATTGTATGTACAATCAAACTGTATCAAAGGGCATGTGATAGATAATAGCCCTTGCAGCTCTTAGACACATAGAGTGGTTCTCCAACTACATAAACAATACACATAGTTATGACCACCTTTTTCCTTTGCACTATAATTATAATAGGTATTTCCTTTTGTTTTATACTGCCCGACTAAAATAATGAAGGGTAGTCCCATTATTCCATCGAACAGAGTCCCAGATGTGGTCAAAATCTGTAGTCATAATTTTGTAATTTTGACCACATAATGGTCAAATATTAAAATCCCAAATGGCAGGATGACTTGACATGTTCCGGAAGGGTTTCGAACCCACGATCTCTGGATTACCAGCCGGCACATACACCGTTTTGATTTAATTTTTATTTTAATTTAATAATAGAAAGTCGTGTGTTATTTACACCGATCTGCAACACCTAAAAGCCCATCTCCATCTCTCTCTCTCTCTCTCTCTCTCTCTCTCTCTCTCTCCCTCTCTCTCTATTTTTCTCTCTCTCTCCGACACCTTGACTAGTTGACCACTGAGCTACCGGGACAATCTATTAAGGAGTTGGAAGAAGCCCAGGAATTTCCTGGCTACGGACTATAAGGACCAAATTATAAAACAGGATTCAATTTAATTTAAATGTAAACTATCCCTTAACTCGGCTTATAGTACGGTGTGATTGGTTGATAATCCGACCCTCGGTTGAGGGCGTATCTGGCTCAGCTGAACTTTAATCCTGTTTTATAATGTGGCCCTTTATCCTCCCCTAATCCTTACACCATTGGGTCCCCTGGCTAAAAACTGATTCAATTATGTATTTCTTCATTATCTTTTTTTTTTTTTCTTCTTCTTCTTCTTCTTCTCCTCATTTTAAAGATGAGTGTTTCACAGGCCTTTATCTCTAGAACAGTTGTAGGTAAATAAGTTAATCAAATAAATTCTCAAAATAGCTTTACTAAACCTCTGGAATGTTGAACTCTAACCATCGCATCACCCCGAAATTATACGTCCGCTGCTACTATATCGATCACTGAGGTCTGTTTGATTGCGAGTTGCACAAGTAATATGACGTTAGTATAACAACAGCTGAGACTGAGGCAATCGGCAACCCTAATTCTTATGTATTGTATCCTGTATCTATACAAGTCAAATGATAAAGTCAATACAGATTGCGATGTATTGTAGAGGGGACTAATGCAATAGGTATTCCTCATAGATAGATAGAAATATGTATGATGTACATAAGTATACATTACATGATGTACAATCGTACGTACATTAGATGATATTACATTTACGGTTAGAGGACAAAAATGTTGTATGGTCAACACCATACTACACATTCATAAATACAAGAGAAACAATGTTTAATAATAAATATGGGTATTATTATTAATAATAACATGTGATGAGGGGCAAATGCAATATTGCACAAAAATACATAGATCAATACTATCATATACCTATGTATACAATATACATTCATACAATTATGATTAACATTGTAATATATCAAATTCGTACATGCTAAGCTAAATGCTACAAATACATATATTAGATTCGACATTTATGTACCGTCGGGTTATAAAATTTCTGGGGTTTGAGGTTAACCTATGTGATTCATATCGGAATCCCTTGTTAGGGAGCCAAAGTAAGGGTTGGAAGCTATCATGAGGGTGGAATTTGTCCAAATATACTACGAGTATGATACAGGGGTAGACGGAATTTTTCTAAATCTGCTTGGCATTTTTGACATTTTTAACCGGGGGGGGGAGTTGAGTTCCATGTGTTATCATCCCCTCGTCTCTATGATTCATGTTTAATGCTTTACCTATTATGGTATTATTATTTTTACTGTCGTTTTTAATCCCGTAAATGAATGAAATATGAATTCCTTTTTTTTCGATTTAATCAAACTGGATGGTTATACCTATTTCAGGATTTGAGAGTGGGAAGTTTGTTAAATTTGGCAGGCGAATCCTGATTTATAGATGAAACGCATTCGTAACTAGACTGAAGGTGCTTTTAGTCGTTTCATACATCAAACAAAGTGATAAATCTCTGATTAGCGCTAATCAACTGATTAGTATTGTTAATGTACTTATGAAAAACATTTTTATCAATACTTTTTTTTGGTTTTCGTTATACCTCTGTGGACTTAAGTCTCGATTTTGTGTAGATATTGTTTTAAATAGAGTAATCGTAAGTTCTAACACAATCTTGTGATTCTGTTTACTCTACAGTTTCATTTTTTTTTTTTTTTTTTATCATATTTGTGTAACTAAGTAGAGGTTGGGCTGTATGGAATAGCCATGCCTACCAATGCCAAAAAAGTAGAGGTGAAATAAGCTTTTATCATTTGTAAAATTATCATTTGTAAAAATAATAATGATTCTGATGAGGAGAATATCTCAAGTGTTACTCGTTGTTTTGCTAACCTATTATTATCGATTGCTCTCAAATTTTTACTGATAAAAAGAAAGTTTTGTGATAAGAAAGCCCATACTGTGTAGAGTATGTATAGGTAAAGTTTTTCTACCAAGAAGGTCTAAATAAATTACTAATTATTTATGAACATACTAGCTAAACCCGGTACTTAGTCGACGGAGTTTTTTTCCCGAGGCTGGCGTCCTAATAACTCAGTCGTGGTTACGCTCAAAACATTTCCTACCACCTACCCCTCAGAGTCTTATTGTGTGGTCACAAACTCAAAATAATGAAGAAAAATTGATGCACTGAGGGGGATTCGAACCAATGGATGCCTACGCTACCCGGATTACCAGACTAGAGCGTCAACCATTTGACTACCAATCATGGCGTAGCCAGGATTTTGGCTAGGGGGGTGGGCAGCTAATGAGGAAAATCAATAATACCTAGTGAACAATCAATAAACCTATAGTGTTGCATACTACCTGGAATTTTCTAAGGGGGGGGGGGGGGGGGGCAGCTGCCCCTCCCCTGCACCCCCTCTGGTTACGCCCATGATACCAATGCACTTTTGGAATTTATTTTTATCATGTCATAATCTTTTGGAAGAATCAATCTAATTTTGATTTAACATCGCTTTCAACTGCAGGGTCAAATCACAACGGAGGTGTTACCCTTCATTCGGAGAAAACTGACAAACCTGCTAACCACATTAACCTTACCCAGCCAGGGTTGGGCCGGAATTCCACCATAACGAAGTTTTCACCTCGATGGACATTGCCTTACCTCGGCGATTCTACGAGAACCGGTGCATTCAACGTGCCATCATGACAATAACACAAAGCAATGACGTCCATAACAAATTTGGTGTTAGAAAGTGCATCCAACCATAAAATATGGAAGTAGGAGTGTCGGAACCGAACAACCTCAACCATGAGGAAGAGGTTGTACAGTGCCAACCCCAAGTAGGTTTTGGAAATAGCGAAGGGAGAGATTACGTATCATCTTACTCGGCTACTATTTTTACTGGTGACCTAATGACCTTAATAGGTCACACACGCCAAGTACAAAAATTAATGAATAAGTAATTGAATATGAGGCGGTCTCTTTGATGGTAGTAACAAGTCGGTATTGTTTTCGCTAATGAGATGATAAATAGTGCTAAGCATAAGTGTTCAGCAAAAAAAGAAAAGAAAAGAGAATATCACGGAAGATGAAATGCAAAATCATGAAATATGAGTAAAAACAAGTAACTTATAATAGTTGTTAAGTGATTTTCATTGTATATCTCATAGTTTAGTTATATAAAACTGTATAGTGTATATAGGTATGTACCTAATAATTGTACAAAAAACCGACCTCAGTTAGCTTGTGATCGATAAGGCGGTGAACTAGTAATCTGGAGGTCGGTGGTTCGAGTCCCAAAAAATTTAGCCGTGTGAGTTTGAAAACAAAACTCAATGAAGAAAAAATCTCAATGAAGGAACAAAACTAAATGAAAAAACAAATCTCAATGAAAGAACAAAACTCAATGAAAAAACTAAACCCAATGAAGAAACATAAGAAATAACTGTTTTTTCCTCACTTTATTTTCTTTTCTATGACATGTCCTTCATAAATTATGTCAAGACCATTAGTCGAATAAATAAAAAACAAATGCAACCACAAAAGCAATCAAATACCATAGTAATGATCTAACATTATCCTTGGGTGAAGGATTAAAAAGTAAAAGTGTAAACATTGCAATTTATGTCTTGCCAGTTCCACCTACATAATAATCCTTATAATATGTCTGTACAAACAGGGCTGCCAAAGTGAACGAACTTTTTGAATATCTTTGATAAGCCGTAGAGTATTCTGTTAGAAGTCTCAGAACATAGGTACTTACAGCGTGTTCAAGTTTTTTTTTGTAAAGAAATTTTCAGAATTAACTCTAGGAGACTTTCTAAGTCTAAAGTAATCTAAGATACCTTATTTTTGTCTCCCAGAACTGTTTCTGACACTGATTTCCTACTAAGGGTATATTTGGAAAAGGATGCCGTAGACATTAGCACCACGCTTGACATTTTTATAAATGTATACAATTAGGTAGGTCCAAATTGTAAATATAACTTGATTGAATTAATTAATGTATGTAAAGTTATATATAAGGGTCAAGGACTTCGATTGTTATAGACCTCTCTTTAAATAAATGTTCATTTAAAAAAAAAAAAGTTATATATACCTACCTACGAACATGGATAAAATTTAGTTCTAAATAGGTGCAACAGATTTCTGATTTGTATGTTTAGTAAGCACAAAGTATAGATGGCTTTATAAAATCTAAAAAAAAAACCAGAAGTTTTCTTTCAAAATATACAAAAATTATCTCAGAAACAAAATTTGTTTTCAACCACACAACCTCCCCCGGGGATTGAAGAAACAAGTTCGGCCTTTCATTAATTGCATTAACAACTTCGGGAAAGTTCGTGAGGTCACCCAATTACCGGTATGCTTAATGAACTTAGTTCAAACTTTTTTGGACCAACTTTCTACTCGAAGATAAACTTTGCCAGTTTTATATTCCTTCCTCTGTATATCCTTAAGAAATACATGGGAACTATGTTCTCCGTTACATTACACTCTGTGGCGCTGTCTCTTTTTTTGTATTGGCGTAATTCACACCACGGCCGAGGTGTTTGATATTCCTCATCTAAAAATGAAGCAAATTTTATCTCTATAGGTATCTTCTCTCTCTTCCTCTTTGACAGCGTAAACCCCATCTTTTCCTTTTGAAAAAGACAGCATTATCCTAAATTAATCCCACTTAATCATGATTATTTTATTCCAACTTATCTCTACTCAATTTATTTGATTTCCCTAGACTCTCCAACAGGTATCTAAATACCTGTAGCCGACCTCAGTACCTTGATCGATAAGGCGGTGGACTTGTAACCTGGAGGTCGGTGGTTCAAGTCCCGGTTTCAGCATAGATTTGGTAAAGCGAGTTGGAGTAGTTGTGATATCACAAAAGTGATTAAAACAAATGCGATAACTTTTTTAAAGGTTACTGTTTGTTAACTTCAGTAGATTGATTGTAATTTTCAAATGGACTGGCTTCAAAGAGCTTTCAAATTTTTTGTCATGTTAGAGTGAGTTTAACCTACTAATGGGAAACAACCATAGTATTGTTGAAATTGACATTCAGGCCTTTTTTGGCATTGGATCAACAATCAAACAGGTCGGGCATGTCGGAAGAATGCCCTAGACAATAAAAAGAAAAAATTCAATACCCGAAATAAAGAAATAGAAACTCTTATTTATATTACTTCCAAAAATGTACATATTTTATATTGCATAATTATTAAGGTACCTATAATTTATGTATTCCAGTTTAACAAGAACTTTTATAACTAGAGCAAGTATACTAGTTTTTAAGTAAACATTCTATAGTCTAAACTACATATAAACCATAGTTTCACAACAAAAGGTAGCTTCAAACTTTTCACCTCCAGGCAAAGAAGATCCTGCTGAACACAGGCCACTGTGGTTTGAATATTTATCGTCCCATCTGGAACTTTAGAAACTTTCAGTAGATAATTGTTTTTCCTGGTTTTAGGTTTAGGTATCTTTCGAAGATAATTGTTTTTCCTGGTTTTATATTTCCCGGAGTTAGCACAAACTCTTTTTTCCTGATTGTAATTATTTTCCTTGCTTAGAGTTCTACTTTTTTAATTTCTCTATTCCTGTTATTAATAGTTTTTATTTTCTCTTTTCCTGAGTTCAATTTCTCTTTCTAATAATCTTTTTTTTTGGGGGGGGGTTTTAGTTTTCTTTTTCTTCCCTCAACTCCTGGCAAAGTTAGATTTTGAAAACTCGTATCGTTCTAATCCATACCTCAAAAATTACGAGTATGAAGACAGAGTTTATGCACTTAATTAATTCCCTCGTTTACTATCTCAGTGAATATTGTATGTTATGTACATTTATGTTTTACCTACAATTACCTACCTATGTTTTTGCTTTATTCTCAACTTCCGTACTCACTTCCCTACCGACTTCTCAGTTGCTTAATGTATCTATCTTTTATGTAACTGATGTCTTTGTAAATTCAGACTCCTGTTGATCTTTTATGTATGAGCTCATGGTTTGACATAGATCTTCATTATGTCATTAGTGTAAACAAAGATGCTCTTATCAAAGAGACAGAGATACATTTTGGGTGTGTTTGTTTTCATTAGGGAGTGAGGGGGGAGAGAGATAAACATTAAAAGAAAACTAAACAATTTACTGAACATACTGAACAAACAAATAAGTTAAGCCAATATAAGCAAACAGTTATAGCAAGTAAAAATATCTGCCAGTAGTGTATGGGCTAACTAGGCTAGCCCAAGCTATCGGGCTGAAATCTTTTAAGTAATTCAATTGTATATTAATAACTACCTTTATTTTTCATTTTGAAATAATTAAAAAATCTCAAAATGTACCTATTCGTAAAATATTTATTAAAAAAATCTAACTCTAACTGAATAATATACAGGGTGGGGCAAAAGTCTGGAAACCCCTGAATAACTTTCGAATGGCTTCTTCGGTACAATTAAAATTTTGTACGGTAAACCGGGCTAATAAGACCTTCTTTTAGAGTATGGTCGATTTTTAAATTTAAAATTGTCATCTGGGGCATCTTAAGCTCTTAGGGGCAACATTAGCCCAACACGTGGAAAAATATTTCACGCGCCATAAAATTTAAACTGCCGCTAATAAATTGAAAAAATCTCTTGGTACCAAAAGTATGACAATAGTGTTATCAGCTTGTAGGAGTTTATTTTCTTAGTTCAAAATTATGCCACAAAGTAGCGCTTCTAAAATTGTCGTTTTTTTTTCAAGTGAAAATGTGCTCCTGAAACTTTCATCAAAATTTTTCATTTTTTCGATTAAATTCACAAAAGTGGTAGTACCTACTACCCTACTTTAAAATGATCAGAATACAGTGTTAGAAGGATTGTGTGGGGTAACATTGGCCTAGATATATGCAAAGCTAAGATTTTGAACATTTTCTGAGGGACAAAGTTGTACCAACAGCTGGGTAACTTAGGCCCATGATTAAAAATAATGTACCTTCTTAATGTGAGTTTCAAAATGTGTTAAACCTCATTCAAACCATTCCTTATAGTCCTAGGAAGTACATAGTATCAACAAAACCCAAATTTCTAATAGATGAAGCTATGCTTTTTTGATATCATTAGAGAAAAATGAGATTTTTGGGACAAAGTTGCCCCAGTTTACGGTACCTTATTCTTGTCTCCCAGAACTGATTCTGACAATTTCCATATAAAAAATCTGGGACACCTTGTTTAGAACCGTTTTTTGCTGTATACATAGTAACATTTTATTTTTCTTCAGATTAGTGTTTCACAACCTTTTTTATTTCGCAGCCATGAAACAGGAGCTTCTGCAGACGCTTATGGTCTGTGTTGTAGCCTCCCCATCCCGTAGTATGCCTCCCATCTGATGGGCGAGAAGTGTCACAATACTTCCTAATTAGGTGCTGGGTCAACACGAGCGCAACGGAAGTTATCCCTTACAAACAATTGTAACCAAATTAAGAATACAATTAAGAAAATACGATAAGAAAAATAACAACCACCTAGAAATTTGTTCTGCTTTCAATATGCTTATTGCAACATCATACTCTCAATTGAAAGTGTTTTACACTGATGCTTCAAAAACTGAAAATGGTACATCAGCTGCTTTTTGGTCCTCAAACGGCACCTTTGGTGTCAGACTAAACCCCATTCTATCTATATGTAATGCTGAACTCATGGCTATAATGTATACTGTATACTTCATTCTTTCGAATTGTATCTCTCATTCGGTGAATGAAATCTTTCTTATTTGCTCTGATTCTCTTAGCGCACTTCAATCACTTCAAGACGTTTTCTCATCGAATCCCATTGCCACTAAAATAAGAACTTTACTAATTGAAAATAAAAATATAACTATCAATTTTCTGTGGGTACCTTCTCATGTAGGTATCACGGGTAACGAAGAGGCTGATCGACTTGCTAAAGATAATATATCCGATGGTTCTCCCCTGATTAGTGATATTCCGATCCAAGACTACAAACACTTACTAAAGAGGAAAATAATTTCAAAATGGAATGAAGAGTGGAAAAACCTTACGGGAAACAAGCTCCGGGAGTTAAAAAATGAAAATAAACCCTGGCATCCTCCCTCCTCTTTCACCCGTAGAGACCAAGTTTCGATCACCCGGCTCCGGATAGGTCACACTAACCTCACGCATGTTCACTTAATGAAAAAAGAGAGTCCACCTGTTTGTGATACCTGTCAGTGTAGAATAACGGTAAAACATATACTGAAAGAATGTATCAAATATCAGAATGCAAGAAATCCTAATGACCTACTTGTTTGTCTTTCATATGATCCCACTTCTGTTTTGAACTTCATAAACAATAATTATTTGAAAATGTAATTTTTTATATTTCATAGTGTATATAACATATGTTTGTTTGCACACTCTAATAAATTTAAATTAAAAGAATACAATTTTTTGTCGGCAAGCGAGTGCTTAACCACTGAGCTAATCGCACACTCTTTATCAGTCGACGTCATTGACTTCTTTCCCAATAAGGGGTATATTTGAAAGAGAAGGCCGTAGACATTAGCACCACGTTTGACATTTTACTTCCGAGAAATTTCTAATATTAGAAATCGGAAGTATTGTGTTCGTTTTTGTAAAAAAAAATATTTTTTTGCTCCGATTTCAATTTTTTTCATATTTCTGGACGTTTCATAACCTCCTGAGCAAATTTGGTTTTGTGTCCGTCTGTCGGTCTGTCGGTCTGTCTGTCTGTCTGTCTGTTAAAACGATTCCTTGTAACGCGCAAATCTCGGAAACTACTCGACCGATTTTGATGAAATTTTGTAAACATCTAGGAGACATTCTGTAGATGGTCCCATTTTAAATTCATCGAATTCGTACTAGTGGCTCTGGGTGAAAGAGACCATGCGCCTGACCACTAACTTTTTACTTAAATGCTTATATCTCGTGAACGGTACACCCGATTTTGATGAAATTTTGTATGTATATGCATATTAATGTTCTACACAGGCTTTTTATATTTTCTTTTTAATTAATTATAATTTGACTCTGATATTTAAGAAAATCCGAAATTTTGGACAATAAAGTCAAAAAATAAGAACCACGACTTGCCGATACAGAATTTTTTGTAGAATCTAGAATGTAGAAAAAACGGTTTTCTACCATATAAAACAAATTTGAAGAAAATCGGTTCAGCCGTTTTGGAGATACAAGTAATTTAGTATAAAAACTCAAAATTCGCACGTGTACACAATGTGAAACAATCACGAGGAAGTATTGTGTCCATAATTGGCAGTGTTTTTATAAATGTATACAACATGCCCCCCAAATTGTAAATAAAACTTGATTAAATTTATTTATGTAAATTTCTATACCTACCTACGAACATGGATAAAATTTAGTTCTAAATAGGTGCAACAGATTTCTGATTTGTATGTTTAGTAAGCACAAACGTATAGATGGCTTTTTAAAATCTAAAAAACAACAGGAGTTTTCTTTCTTAAAAAGTAGACAAAAATGATCTCAGAAACAAAATTTGTTTTCAACCACACAACCTCCCCCGGGGATTAAAGAAACAAGTTCGGCCTTTCATTAATTGCATTAACAACTTCGGGAAAGTTCGTGAGGTCACCCAATTACCGGTATGCTTAATGAACAGAATGAACTTAGTTCAAACTTTTTTGGACCAACTTTCTACTGGAAGATAAACTTTGCCAGTTTTATATTCCTTCCTCTGTATATCTTTAAGAAATACATGGGAACTATGTTCTCCGTTACATTACACTCTGTGGCGCTGTCTCTTTTTTTTGTATTGGCGTAATTCACACCACGGCCGAGGTATTTGATATTCCTCATCTAAAATTGAAGCAAATTTTATCTCTATAAGTATGTTCTCTCTCTTCCTCTTTGACAGCGTAAACCCCATCTTTTCCTTTTGAAAAAGACAGCATTATCCTAAATTAATCCCACTTAATCATGATTATTTTATTCCAACTTATCTCTACTCAATTTATTTGATTTCCCTAGACTCTCCAACAGGTATCTAAATACCTGTAGCCGACCTCAGTACCTTGATCGATAAGGCGGTGGACTTGTAACCTGGAGGTCAGTGGTTCAAGTCACAGTTTCAATGTGGATTTAGTAAAGCGCGTTGGAGTAGTTGTGATATCACAAAAGTGATTAAAACAAATACAATAACTTTTTTTAAAGGTTAGTATTTGTTAACTTCAGTAAATCAACTGAAATTTTCAAATGGACTGGCGTCAAAGAACTTTCAAGATTTTGTCATGTCAGAGTGAGTTTAATATACTAATGGGAAACAACCATAGTATTGTTGATATTGACATTCAGGCCTTTTTTGGCATTGGATCAACAATCAAACAGGGCGGCCGTGTCGGAAGAATGCCCTAAACAATAAAGAGAAAAAATTCAATGCAGCATCCGAAATAAAGAAATAGAAACTCTTATTGAAATTACTTCCAAAAATGTACTTCCAAAAATATTTTATATTATATAATTGGGTGAATATTTCCAAACGTGGTTTTTTCAGGGCAATTTTTGTCCCATGCCAATTTTTTAAAATAACTAGCTGAATGTGGGGAAATCAAGTAGGTACCTAGGATATTAATATTTAGGTATTTAGAGGGTTCACTTCTGAAAAATTATTTTTTCTCTATTTTTCCCTGTTCTTTAAAAAATAGAGATGATAGGTACAAAATAGCCAGAGGAAGGACTACCAGAGGAGAGACATTTTGACTATAACTCTAACTTTTAAGTGCACTATTAAAAGAAAAATATTAGTATTGTTTTCGAAATGGAGAAATAATCTGCAAATAAAATAGAAAAATCTCATTTTATTTTTTTAAAGTAAAAGAAATCTTTTTTTTTTACTTGCCAGAGGAAAGACAAGCTCTTCTGTGACGCACTTACTTCCTGAAAATCTTTCAATCAAACAACTAAAACATCGAACAAAACTAACGTGGAAATTAGAATCACAAGAGTTTCCCCTCCTTTCATAGAGTGACGTTACTCTCCCCTCTTTTGAAAACGGCAATAAAGTGGCTTGCCAGAGGAAGGACAAAAAGTATGGGGACACACTTTAAAGTCAAATATAGAAATAATTGAAATGGTAATTAATAAAATAAAATTCAATTTTAAGTAGTTGTCTTCTTGCCTTTTGAAAAAATTATATTTTAATTTAATTATTTAAAAAGGAATTGAGCTATTATAAATTTAAACATTCTAAAACAAGCTGGGGACAGGCCAGAGGACGGACATTTGCTGATATCATGTACTTATTTTTTATATAAATAATAATAAAAAAAAATGTTTTATGTACTTTCAAGTTAAAGCTAATGAGTTCTCTTCATTTGACTAGTTGATTCATTTATTTTTTCCTTACCGATTTGTTTTTATTCAATAGGGACATCAAAAAACCACGTTTGGAAATATTCACCCAATTATTAAGGTACCTATAATTTATGTATTCCAGTTTAACAAGAACTTTTATAACTAGAGCAGGTATACTAGTTTTTAAGTAAACATTCTATAGTCTAAACTACATATAAACCATAGTTTCACAACAAAAGGTAGCTTCAAACTTTTCACCTCCAGGCAAAGAAGATCCTGCTGAACACAGGCCACTGTGGTTTGAATATTTATCGCCCCATCTGGAACTTTAGAAACTTTCAGTAGATAATTGTTTTTCCTGGTTTTAGGTATCTTTCGAAGATACTCGTAATTGTTTTTCCTGGTTTTATATTTCCCGGAGTTCGCATAAACTCTTTTTTCCTGATTGTAATTATTTTCCTTGCTTGGTTCTACTTTCTGAATTTCTCTTTTCCTGTTATTAATAGTTTTCATTTTCTCTTTTCCTGAGTTCAATTTCTCTTTCTAATAATCTTTATTTTTTTTTTGGGTTTTAGTTTTCTTTCTTCCCTCAACTCCTGGCAAACTTTCAAAACTCGTATCGTTCTAATCCATTCCTCAAAAATTACGAATATGAAGACAGAGTTTATGTACATAATTAATTCCCTCGTTTACTATCTCAGTAAATAATGTATGTTATGTACATATGTTTTACCTACAATTACCTACCTATGTTTTTGCTTTATTCTCAACTTCCATACTCACTTCCCTGCCGACTTTTCAATTGCTTTATGTATCTATCTTTTATGTATCTGATGTATTTGTAAATTCAGACTCCTGTTGATCTTTTATGTATGAGCTCATGGTTTGACATAGATCTTCATTATGTCATTAGTGTAAACAAGGATGCTCTTATCAAAGAGACAGAGATACATTTTGGGTGTGTTTGTTTTTAAAAGGGAGTGAGAGAGAGAGAGAAAGAGAGAGAGAGAGAGAGAGAGAGAGAGAGAGAGAGAGAGAGAGAGAGATAACATTAAAGGAAAACTAAACAATTTATTGAGCATACTGAACAAACAAATAAGTTAAGCCAATATAAGCAATCGGTTATAGCAAGTAAAAATATCTGCCAGTAGTGTATTCTATGGACTAACTAGGCTAGCCCAAGCTATCGGACTAAAATCTTTTAAGTAATTCAACTGTAAATAAATAACTACCTTTTTTCGGTTAGGCACTTGAACCAATTACTAATATGGTCGTTCGTGCCGAGTTTATTTTTGAGGTTTATCCGAGGTGCGATTATTGCTAGTTGAAAACTAATTAATGTATAATCTAATGTATTAATATATAATCACTCCCAATTCATTTTCTCTCCCTTTGCCGTTGAAATTTTCGGATCTTTTGGACCAGATGTATTGGATCTATTCAATTCTATTTCCAAGTCTCTGGTGCTCGAAACGAAAGAGAGACGTGCAGGGGAGTACTTCCGACAAAGAGTGAGTTTCGCGGTACAAAGAGGAAATGTGGCATCTGTGTTGAGCACACTGAAGAAAGAAGATGTTTTAAATGAAATATATCTAATATACTAGGTACCTACTGTGCAAGCCAAAACTAAAGAACATGAATCCTCAGTAGTTTACTGAGGGGAGCCAACTTTACGAAGCTTGATTAATCGTCTCCTCGCCTCGCTCTGAACGACTTTGCTCCTTGGTGAATTCGTATTCATACGGCTCCAGGGCTTGGTTAACGCACCCGCTCTAGGGCTACCTTCTGATAGAGAGCTAAGCTTGTAGGTACTACTAACACCATGCATAAAGAGTAGTCAGCACCCCTAAAATATTTTCCACGCCTGCCTTCCTCAAGTCGGAATTTCCACCAATCAAAGCTTACTAGAGCCCGACTTGAGGGACAGTCTGGCTTATCAAAATTAATCCTCGTATATAATTCGACCCTATGTTAGCTTGAAACCTCATTATTTTGCTTATTCCTTGTCTGCCCCGGTAGCTCAGTGGTAAAAGCGGCACTCTGTGAATCCAGAGCTTCCAGAGGTCGTGGGTTCGAAACGCAGCCGGGACATGACAAGTTTTCCCGCCCATTTGGGATTTTTACCACAGTATAATATGTCTTGGGCTTACAGCTGGAATAGTGGGACTTTAATAGTCTTAATCGGGCAGTATAAATAAGGCGATATTATTATTATTCCTCAATGTATAAATATTCATCGAGTGTGGGCTTGGAGTTTTGACTGAAGGATTGCAAATTGATTTTGAAGCCCTCAAGGATCAATTCATAGCAGAGCCAAAAATCTGCCCATCCTTCTTTCAAGGTCTTCCCATTCTGCAATTTTCCTGAGAAGCTTTTGCCCGCAGCTGCGCTGATTAATATTTCCTTGGAGAGGAAGATGTTTTGATTATATTTTTCACACTCTAGCACTGGGATGAGGAATAAATTATCAGGTGGGAAGTCGCTTAGGTATATTGTCGTTTAGGTTGGGTGGTAGAAAATGTTTTGAGCATTAACCTCACCTGGTGGTTACCTTCCACTAAAGAGTATTTAATCAATGTTCAATTATTTGTGCATGAATTAAAATAAAAAAAAACACTGCTAATTATGGACACAATACTTCCTCGTGACTGTTTCACATTGTATACACCAGCCAATTTTGAGATTTTATACTAAATCACTTGTATCTACAAAACTGCATCACCGATTTTCTTCAAATTTGTTTATATTTTTCCTACATTCTAGATTTTACAAAAAATTCTGTATCGGCAAGTTGAAGACCTCATTTTTTCACTGTTTTGTCAATTTTTTTTGGATTTTCTTAAATTTAATATCGGAGTGAAATATAAATAATTAAAAAAAGAATTGTAAAACGCCGATGTAAACATATGCATATGAATACAAACAAAATTTCATGAAACTTGGGTGTACCGTTCACGAGATATAAGCGTTTAAGTAAAAAGTTAGTGGTCAGGCGCATGGTCTCTTTTACCCAGAACCGTTAGTCGTTAGTGCGAAATTGAATTTAAAATGGGACCATCTACAGAACGTGTCAAATCATTAAAATCCGTTTAGTAGTTTCCAAGATTTGCGCGTTACAAGGAATATATTTATCAGACCGATAGAGGGACACAAAACTAAAGTTGCTCAGGAGGTTATGAAACGTCCAGAAATATGAAAAAAGCAACAAAAAAAAAAAATTGAAATCGGAGCAAAAAAATATTTAAAAAAAACGAACTTAGAAATAAAACGAAATTTTTTTTTAGAAGTATTGTTACTTCTAATTTCTAATATTAGAAATTTCTCGTAGTAATAATTATAATCCAAAGATGAGTTCCATAGCTCCATAGGCTAACTGATTAATATTTTCAATTTGAACTCTAAACTCTGTTCCATCATTATGAAAATCATTTTCATGAATATAAAATTTAATGAATAAATTCTCACTTTTTCTTTGAGTTTACTCGTCCCACCTGCTTAATTGAAATTCAAATTTCTTTGAGATTAAAATGATATCACTTTCAGAGCTGTGAAAATATCTCACCTTTTTGCTTAAAGAAGGTCCAGCTGAATACTGAAAAGCCACGATTGGAATGACTTTAAGCAACGTCCAGAGAGGTTAAGGCTTGAATGGGTGACCATTCAAACTCAAACCTTCGTGAATCTCGTGTTGCTGGACTTGCTGGCTATTTCCGGCCTAATCGAGGCTGAGTGAGGTTAATATGGGTAGCTGGTTTGTGAATTATCTGCGAATAGAGGGCAAAATACTCATCTCGATTCCCTATACAGTATGTTTCAGAAAAGGTGGCCACCCCCTCGTAACTTTTGAACGCGACGGAATTTTTCAATTCTGTAAAGTCCTAAGTATAGAAAGTGCCCTATGGCCCATCCTGTGGTCATATTTATTTTTGGCCCCGGTCGGCCCTTCCGGCTTTTAGGCCATATTTTTTCATTTTTCTCGCGAATTTTAAATGGAATGCTATATTTTTTATTCCTGTTAATTAAAGTCCAAGTTAGGCTGAGTATAATGAGCTTTTAAAATTTTCAAAAACCTTATCAGGGGCGGAGCTAGTAGGGTGCAAGGTTCAAAAATGTTACACGCTGTATTTCAGCGTTAATTAGATTTTTTAGTACTCTTTTTATTTTCATAGGTTCAAAATATTGTTTTACACCAAATGAAATCAAAAAAATATTCTTGTTTACATGGAATCAGGGTCATAGTAAGGTTTTCGTAAAAGTACTTTTTTTCTCACGTCAATTTTTCCGTAAATTAATGGTGTTTTCGAAATTGGCATTTTTAGAGGTGAAAGTCTGCTGTGACGTATGTTTTTTATGCTTAAAATCGAAAGAAAACTTAACGGAGAAGCCATTAAGATCATAAAAAAAGCCATTTAACCTGCTAGTTTTTTCACGACAGTGTCCGGTAAAGTGGGTGAATTTTGAAATTATTGGATTTTTTTGTTGAGGAAACACAATTGGCATAGAAAATAAATAATATCTAATAAGGGAATAATACTTCAATAAACATAACTAAATGCGAATATAAATGAAGATTATTTCTTCTAAATCAGTGCCAGATGTATTTTTTTTTTTTTTCTAAACATAAATACAAACGAAATTAAATAAAAAAATCTCCTAAAAAAAATCTTTCTTAAAAAAAAATGAGTGTGGTAATCAACCTGGAAAAATGGCCCTTTATTTAGAGACCTGGTATTCATTACTAGCAAAACCAGTATGATTTTTTTTTAAATTTGGGTTTAATATCGCGTTTCAACTGCATGGTCATATCAGAACGGGGGTGTTAACCTCCATTAGCAAGAAACTCACGAACCTGCTAAACATATTTATCTCACCCGGCCTGGGTTAGGCCGGAATGCCAGCATCACGAAGTCTTCACCTCGCTGGACGTTGCTTAACTTCGGTGATCCTACAAGAATCGTTGCATTCAAAGCGCCATCGGACGGACTTCAGAATGATTGACAATGTGTTTTCTACAGACTTTACCAACTTACCAACTAAAATTGTCTGAAGAGGGGACCCCTAGGCCGACTTTAGAAGCAGCTATATCGGATAATTATTTTTGATACAACTTGAACTTTGAAAAGTGAAAAAAGGAGAGAGAAAAAAAAATATTTAGAAGAAATAATTTTCATTTAATTTCGCATTTAGTTATGTTTATTGAAGTATTATTCCCTTATTAGATATTATTTATTTTCTATGCCAATTGTGTTTCCTCAACAAAAAAATCCAATAATTTCAAAATTCACCCACTTTACCGGACACTGTCGTGAAAAAACTAGCAGGTTAAATGGCTTTTTTTATGATTTTAATGGCTTCTCCGTTAAGTTTTCTTTCGATTTTAAGCATAAAAAACATACGTCACAGCAGACTTTCACCTCTAAAAATGCCAATTTCGAAAACACCATTAATTTACGGAAAAATTGACGTGAGAAAAAAAGTACTTTTACGAAAACCTTACTATGACCCTGATTCCATGTAAACAAGAATATTTTTTTGATTTCATTTGGTGTAAAACAATATTTTGAACCTATGAAAATAAAAAGAGTACTAAAAAATCTAACTAACGCTGAAATACAGCGTGTAACATTTTTGAACCTTGTACCCTACTAGCTCCGCCCCTGATAAGGTTTTTGAAAATTTTAAAAGCTCATTATACTCAGCCTAACTTGGACTTTAATTAACAGGAATAAAAAATATAGCATTCCATTTAAAATTCGCGAGAAAAATGAAAAAATATGGCCTAAAAGCCGGAAGGGCCGACCGGGGCCAAAAATAAATATGACCACAGGATGGGCCATAGGGCACTTCCTATACTTAGGACTTTACAGAATTGAAAAATTCCGTCGCGTTCAAAAGTTACGAGGGGGTGGCCACCTTTTCTGAAACATACTGTATATTAAAAAAAAAAAATAATTAAAAACTGCTTTGCAAATTATTAACAGAGCAAAAACGTCCAATCTAAATCCCTATGACACATGTAATATTCTAATTCACTCAAATGACAGATCTTAATGACGTTGTATCGAAAAGATCTAATCTATAAATCTTTTTCATTAATAGCTCTATAAAAAAGCAACAATAATGAAAAAATAATATTTTATTCATTGATCAAAATCATTTTTTCTTACTATTCGCCTACACAAGTAGTTTATGAAAGCAGAATTTTTGGGAGTGCCACACTGCCAATCATTAGTCATAAAATTTGCAACGTTGGAAAAAATGGCTAAATTAACCGAAACCGACCAGGTTGGCGTCTAATATTTTCTTTTTATAGAGATTTATTACCGGCCCGGAGGTCGCGAGTTTGAATCACGGCCGAAATGGTTTTTCCTAGTTTTTCCGTTTCTTTTTTTCGATGAGATAAATCAGTGCGTACCTACACATAAATTTGCATTTAAACTAAATACATATACACTAAAACCTTGGGCCTTCACAACCAAACGATTCATCAACTTACATTTCCCCTATTAATAATATTAAAAAAATGCTATTGCTCCACACAGTCAAACGCTGGTCAGCTGAAATTCCCTCTAATTTGCATAATTTGCTCACGAGTATATATTATAATTATGTACTTATGTATGGCAGAATTACTGATTGCAAGGGAAAGGGTATGTTACAAACTGAATGATTTAGTGAGTGTTATTTGAAAGTAGAGTTCTGTGTGTGATTTGGGGAGAGATAATTTTGAACACTTTGAATTCAAAGTGATAAATCAAAATTACGGACTCTCTCTCTCTCCCTTTTTGTACAATCATGACATGATGCCATTATTCCTATGTACATCACAACATCACTATGGTGTGTAAAATGTTCAGTTTAGCATAATTAAACAGGGATTTCGAAATTCCAGAAGCAATTATCTGGCGGTGCACTGGTAGTCAAGTGGTTAACACGTCTTGTAATTCAGGTAGTCTCGTAATCCAGGTAGCATAGGGATCCGTTGGTTCGAATCCCACCCAGTGCGTGCATTTTTCCTCACTATGAGTTTGTGACCACATAATAATAAGACTCTGAGGGTTAATAGGTGGTAGGAAATGCTTTGAACATTAACCTCGCCTGGTGGTTACCTTCCACTAAGGAGTGTTATTATTATTATTATAATTTCAAAATTTAGAGCGTAATTAGCTCAGTGGTTAAGCACTCGCTTGTCATGGTATAGGTCCCGGGTTTGATTCCCCGAGAAGACAAAAAAATAAATATATTTTAAAGTTTGTTATAATGGTTATAGTTGTTTGTAAGGGATACCTTCTGGTGCGCTCGTGTGGACCCAGCACCTTATTTGTGTCACAAGTATTGTGTCACTTCTCGCCCATCACTCGGCCTCGTTTACTACTTAGATTACAATAATAAACAATAATAATATAAATAGTGCTTTATTTATACTGTCAGCGCAAAACAAGTAGTCCCATTATGCCAATAATAATAAAGTATAATGTATACGCATATCTAATAGTGCTATTTTTGAACATTCAGTTCAAGACAAGCTGTTAAATTACGGCAACAGTTCAATAAGGCACCTTTTTATCACTAAAGTGGTGTGATATTGCTCCCTATCATACTGTAGTGACTAGGGAGTGTAGTGGGCTGTGTGATAAGAGACACTGGATAGGAGTAGGTGTAGTGACAGGTGCGATATATACTCTGGAACGTGTGACACATTCTTAGATAGCGCTGGTATTGACTGTGGTAATAATAATAATTTCGTTCTATTTATACTGCTCGATTAGGACTAATGAGGATTCTAAAAAAAAAAAATTACTCGAGTTTAGGACTTATGAGTCCCATTATTTCAGCAGTAAGCCCAGGACGTATTTTCTATTACGTGTTCAAAATCCCAAATGGGAGGATAACTGTCATGTCCCGGCTGGGTTTCGAACTCGCGACCTCAGGATTACCAGCCTGACGCCGTGACCACTGGGCTACCTAGACAGACAGCTGTAGCGTGAAGTTTGAATTGTTGGAGCGCAACATTAACTCAGGGGTAAGACACTTGCTTGTCATGCAAAAAGTCCTGGATTCGAATCCCAGAGCTGAAAAAATAATTGGAGATTTGAGAAAATGTTATTTCCAAACGAAGGGATGTTTTCCGTGTGTTCGAGTTGATGCAGCGCCTACATAATTAGGTCAGCAGTACCTTCTAATGTAAGTAAGTAAAGTTATCATATTTGTGTTAAACACTTTTGTGATATCACAACTACTCAAACTCGCTTTACTAAATCTACGCTGAAACCGGGACTTGAACCACCGACCTCCAAGTTGTAACTTGGAGGTCGCCATATCGATCAAGCTACTGAGGTCGGCTGTACCTTCTAATGTTTTTAACTAATAGCTACAGCCCGGCACTTGGTCGTAGTTGAGGTTTAGCCTGTGGCTGGCGTCCTATTTAGAATTTTTAAAAATCCTTTCTTAGTACGCACCTTTATACCAATTAGACCCTGTGACATATTGGGAGTCATTTGGTCCTGCTGTTTCGAAGTTCTGTTGATAATTAATTAATAAGAATTAATTAATTTTTTATATTAAGATAAAAATGGCTTTTTCTATAAATGAGTCTCGAATGCAAAACAATTTAAATGTAAAACAATACAACAAAATAAGAACAAGAACACCAAATGTGATGAGATTCATTGAGAATACGGTTCCGGATAATGCGGTGCATGGTAAATTAATAGTTCAGTAGCTAGGACACTTAGGAGGTAAAATACGATCTTCGAAGTTCTATCTTCCATTGAAGTGTCATTTTTACTGTTCTCCAATCACTGAAGACAGCAATTTCAAAATTGCATAATGCAATCATAGCAATCTAAGTTTTGCACACTGCATTAATGCTGGGCACTTTGCAATTATCGCTGTGAATGTAGCATACTGAAATCATAAGATATACCGCTTTGAAAATTACACATCTTTACATTTTCATATTGAATGATTACTTTGAATAGTGTACACTGCACGTTCTGGAAGTAATATACCGCTTTGAAAATCGCTCAATGGTCCGCCATGAGGTAGGATGTACATATTGTACATGTAATTATAGATAAATCAGGATCTCCAGTACTGGTAACAGTGCTGACAGACGCTGACATCAGTATGGTGAAGTCATGACAGTAATTGGAGGGCTTACGTCATGCGTTGTAGATTCAACACAGATCAGGTCATCTGGTACAATGGACTCGTACATATATCTTAATGATGACACTATACAGGGTGGACTAGTGCCATGAGCTCGTACATATACCTTAATGATGACACTATACAGTTATACAGGGTGAGCCTAAGGTCTCACACCATAACCAGAATGTCTTTCATTCTGTATCTCAATAACCGTTATTGGTAGAAAATTAATACGCATCCCGTAGTAAGTCTCATCCCTCTGATGGGTGTGAAGTGACACAATATTTCTCAACCGATTTCCCAACGAAGATAATATAGATCTTCCCGCAAGTTGAACCTTCTTGTATTTTGCGCTGTGTTGAAACTTCAGCTTGAGGGACGAATGGACAATTTCTTTTCTTTTTATACAGATTTAAATAGAGAGGTTAGTTGATGGCATGGATATTCAGAACTATTACCTGCTGATGAGATAAAATAAGCTCGAAACAGTTTTGTCCAGGTATGTTCTGATATTCATGTACATCTAGTACAGGTGTGCACAACCTGCGGCCCGCGGGCCGCATGCGGCACGCGAGACCATTTTGTGTGGCCCGCGATCTGAATTTGATTTTTTATTTAAATTGGATAAATAATAAATTAAAAAGATAGAAGACTTTGTTTGGGAGTATCTACTCCTGTGAACAACTATTTTAGTTTGGGAATACCTACATCATTCATTACAATTCTATAGCATTGGTTCCTACCCATCATAGAAACCTTACCTATTTTTGTCTTAAAACTAGGTGCGGCCCGCGGCCAAATATTTATTACAAAATGTGGCCCGCGGCCTCATTGAGTTTGTGCACACCTGATCTAGTACAACGTCTCACTTTTCTGTTTATATTGATTTATACTGAATTTAGCTTAATTATTGTGGTGATCCTATTTATTAATCCGGCTCATCGCATTTTGTTTTTAATATTAATTTATGAGTATTGAAACATAAGGATATAAGGAATATCCGTAGTTGCCAAATGATTCAGTTTGATTTACCCCTCTAGTCACTCTAGTGCATATTGCCGAGGAAAGTAACGAAACTCACAGCATAAACTCACAAATGTTGGCGTCACGCAACATTAGCGGCATCTTGATCTTGAAACAGATTTATGACTTCTTAGCCGCCTGATTTGTGTGTGGTATGGTTTTTTTTTAATGATTCAAACAAACAAAAAAACACAATACTAACATGAATAACATCTGAGATGGTATTGTATAATTATAATTTTGGGTCTGATAGGGTAGAGTATGCGGAGTAAGGAAATGTTTATGGAATTTTGAAAGTCCTGCTAATTTTATTCTTGCTGAGAGCGCATTATTTTGTCTCGCAAAGTTTCTAAAAGTTTCACGACGTTGAATGCTCTACTCTTTCTTATCTGACTAATAATTGAATCACAACGATCTGTAAAATTTTCCATAGAATATTACAAAAACATTGCGAAACCTGGTATTGGTCAAGTGGTTAACGTGCTAGTTTTGAAAACCATTTAGCGTAGGGATCCGTTGGTTCGAATGTCAGCTAGTGCATGAATTTTTCCTCATTAATTTGAGTTTGTGACCACATAATAATGAGACTCTGAGGGTTAGGTGGTAGAAAATGCTTTGAGCATTAATCTTTCCTGGTGGTTACCTTCCACTTATGAGTATTATTATTCATTGTACATCTAATACAACTTCTCACTTTTCTGTTTATACTGATTAAAATAGAGAGGTTAGTTGATGACATGGATATTCAGAACTATTACCTGCTAATGAGAGCAAATAAGATCGAAACAGCTGTCCAGGTATGTTCTGATATTCTTTGTACATCTAATATACAACTTCTCACTTTTCTGTTTATACTGATTTATACCTACTGATTATAAACTTTTGCAACTGAATGTTGCACTCAGTTAGACCGCGGCTCAAGTCGTGTCTTCCAACGTGGCTATCCCTGGTTCTATACGGTCCCACCAAGGCTGGGTAGGGTTAATTTGAGTAGTTGGTTTGTGAGTTTCCAGTAAATGGAGGCTAGAACCTCCGTCGTGATATGACCATGCAGTTGACTAAAACGAGTCTTTCAATGTGACTTCACACTCACATGGAATGATGCAATGGCGATGGTTGAAACTTTTTTTTTTTTTTTTTAAAGATGAGTGTTTCACAGCTTTGTTTAATTCGTAGCCACGAAATAGGAGCTACTGTAGAAGCTTGTGGTCTGTGTTGTAGCCTGCCCATCCCGTAGTATGCCTCCCCTCTGATGGGCGAGAAGTGACACAGTACTTCCTTTTTAGGTGCTGAGTCAACACGAGCGCACCGGAAGGCAATATTTGTAACCAAATTCAGAATACAAATTTTTGTCGGACCTTCCGCATGGCAAGCGAGTGCTTAACCACTGAGCTAATTGCCCGCTATTTTTTGGATTTAGGCTCTGGGAACTCTGAAAGGACTGCTAATCTACTTCGGATAGGACCTATATTCAGTATCTTGAATAATTCTAACAGCACAAGAAGGATTATTCAAATCCTCAAGGCGAGTTAAAATCCTGAGGAATAATTTTCTATGTAAATCTTCCGAACATGAACTAGGTGCAACAATTTGGACCCCGGCACGGTGTATAAATCTGCCTTGGCAATAGTTGAGTGAGTTTATCGGACATGGGTTCCAATAAATTTCAGCCTGACCTCAGGTCTGGATTCAGGATTTCTTGATGATAATTCCGTGTCCGTGAGATATGCATGGATGGCTGCATCACTTACGGTGGTGAAATGATTGTATGGACGGCCAGATGAATGTCTAGGGTACTGTCAGTCCAGATAGTATGATCACCAGTTCATGACCTATTATAAGAGAAAATCAAATGTTTTATTTATTAAATAACAATAAAACACAAATATAATTACTATGGTCTAAACTAGTAGAACCTTACAGAAATAACTACATGGATTTTATTTATTATTCTTTGTGTATTTTGTCATTATTATAATACATATTTGACAAAATATCACCTTCTATAAAGTATCTCATATTGCTAGGACTACACAATCTAAATGTTCTGGGAATTCTGGGTACCCACATTAGCAAGCAACCCAAAACATCGGTCCTGACTGGATTAATGAATTAAAAAGGATTCATAACATTACAAAGTTTCGCTGGGCGTGATCTCACATGATAAGATCAAAGATTAAATTAATCCTATGTTAATTTGATATCTCTACCAAATACCATTCGACATCAGTTGATTGATTTTTATTGCTATTTGGTTGTCGATTTCGTCAGGTATATTAAGATCTGGAGAGCTGATCTTCTCATGAGATAGGAAATATATAGAACAGAAGACGCCCATTGTACCTGAATATGAATAGGTATGAGCTATGATATAGGAGGAGATAAAAAAAAAACAGATTTTGGAGCCTTTTTAATTTTGGTTTTAACGGTCGCTTTCAACTACATGATCATATCACGACGGGGGTGTTACCAACCATTCGCAGGAAACTCACAAACCTGCTACCCAAATCAATCTCACCCAGCCTATGTTGGTCCAGAATGCCAGCATCACGAAGTCTTTACCTCGCTGGACGTTGTTTAATTTCGATGATCCTATAAGAACTGGTACATTCAACGCGCCATCGATACTGGCTTTCTATAATTTATTTGTAAAAGAAAGTAAAAAACTGATTTTGGTACTTCATCATCATAGGGTGGCGTCATCGTGAACGATGGTAGCCAGACAGTGGAGGAATGACTCAGCACTTCTATTACTGTCTTTACAAGGAGGCTAATAATTGACAAGGGCCCCCAGAACCAAGCCAATGCTGGTCTACTCCCTGTTTATAGTCCCCCAGCCAGACTGCTGGTCTACTCACTGTTTATAGTCCCCCAGCCAGACTTTGGTACTTATAAACCACAATAAAGAGATAAAAGCAAATATAACACTTCAGCAAATAGCAGACTGGATGCGCTCTACAGGACTCACTTTAGCACCTGAAAAGACCGAAGCAGTTCTTATAATAGGGAAAAAATCGTGTAGACCACTAAACATACAACTCGATGGTAATCAAATCAACATAAAAAACGTTATAAAATACCTTGGCGTTATCCTGGATAAGAAGCTCAACTTCCACGCACATCTGCAATAGCAACAGCAAGCTTATCAAGAATACTGCCAAGACAAGGAGGCGCCGGAGAAAACAAAAGAAGAATACTGCAGAACGTGTCCAATTCTGTGATCCTTTATGCAGCACCGGCTTGGTCGTTCATCACGGACAAGATCACATACAGACAAGCATTAATTTCAGAACAGAGAAAAATGTCTTTAAGGGTGTGTAGAGCTCACAGAACAACAGCCACTGAAGCAGCCATGGTAGTTGCAAAAACTATATCTATTGATCTTCTTGTCAAAGAAAGGAAGCAATGCTACACAAAATCAAAAGAAGAAAGAGCTAAAGAACGAATAACAACGATGAATAAGTGGCAAGAAGAATGGAACAAAGTAGAAAGAGGACTATGGACAAGAAGAGTAATACCATTCATAAAGCCTTGGTTTGAGAGAAAGTTTGGTGAAATCAATCAGTATTTAACCCAAGCTCTGACTGGACATGGTAGTTTCAACTACTACCTGTTCAAAATCAAGAAAAAGCCAAATCCGAAATGCTACTTTTGCGAAGAAGTTGACACAGCAGAACACACCATATTCCACTGTCCTAGATGGACGACACTTCGAACAGAAACGGAGGAGATGGTCCACAGAAACCTGACACCAAGCAATCTTGTTACAACAATGCTAGAAAATAAAGGACAATGGGAAAAAGTCAATAATATGATATCTAAAATCATGATAGAGAAGGAGGAGCGTGGTAGAAGAATGGACAACAATAACTAAATAAAAAATAACAAGAGCTTCCTGAAGAAATACTAACATTGTTCCAGGAAATACTAAAGAAGAACGGGGGGGTTTTTAGCGGGTGAGCCGACAAATTGGTGCCCTTCAAGAGGGGCGACACACCATACCCTGCCGGCAAGTCCCGCATATCCTTCAGCACTAGAGCTTTGCTGAAGGAATCTTATAAGATTTTCCCCCTCAAAAAAAAAAAAAAAAAAAAGTACCTAGCTACCCATCTATACCAAAGAGAAATTGGCCTTCATATTTCACATTAGTTTTAAAGTTTTTTTTTTCTGGTAAATTCATAAACGTTTTTATTTGCTTTTTCTTTCTTTCCCTTTTCATCTTTTTACTTTCCTTATCCTATAATAAGGAAAGTAGGTATTGTATTTGTCGAAAATTTGACCTACCCAATTTTTCACATTTCTGGACGAATCATTATTTTTTTTTTTAGTAAAATTTCTCAGTTATGCAGCTGTGCAAGAGGTAGAAACTCTGAGAGTCACACTGTATAAACATTGTTGACAAAAAATATTCACTTCTATAAAAAAAAAAAAAAAAAATATCGTGGATTGTGGGAGTGAGATTTTAGGAGCTGAATAAATTCGAATGTAATTTAGAAAACATCTCCCGGGAATTCGGGGCTCACAAGGAAGGAAATTTATTGGGCTCGTCGTTTTCAACAGAAATATCTTATTTTTGTGTAATTTATTTAATTTAAGTCGGTTTTTTCAACATAAATATCACTCTAGGAGTGAAATTTATTTCGTTTTTCGAGACGATGTAGATTTTGTTATTAGCGAAGGCATTAGTGGTATAAATTGAAAAATTTGTCTCGCTTGAATCGATTTAATCGATGGATTTGTGAGATTTGTTTCGTGTAAGTACCACTACTCGCCTCAATGTTTCCTTGTATATAGGGTGTATTTGAAAAATAGTGTTGAACCTAATTAGCAGACGTGCATGCAATATCGAAGATAAGGTGATTGAAGTTGGCACACACACACCTGACATCTTCTTAGGAATTGAGGCGCGGCCCGTGGGAATATATTTTAGGGCTGCTGCAACAAAAACCTGACAAAACTGGGATTTATAATAATAATAATATCGCCTTATTTATACTGCCTGATTAGGACTATTAAAGTCCCATTATTCGAGCAGTGAGCCCAAGACATATTATTATGTGGTAAAAATCCCAACTGGAAGGATAACTTGTCATGTCCCGTATGGGTTTCGAACCCGCGACCTCTGGAATATCTGGATTCAAAAAAAAGTACCTATCTTGTTTGAGTTAGTTCCCCATGCTAATCATTATCATTATAAATTAATTATTCTAGAAATGTGTAATGATATTTCTGCACTTCCTTAGCACCGGCCGCGCCTGATAGGTTTATAAAACACCTGATAGGCTTAAGTTGGAGTTTCAGCCAATCACAACGCACATTGCCCAAGTGCCCAACTTGATGGACAGTCTGGTTTATTTTAAATTCAATCCTGGTTTATAATTCTGCCCTTATATACGAGTGTTAACTACTTTTTTTGCACAGGAGTATAGGTAGTCGAATGCTGTCAAAAAGGGTTGAACTTAGATCTTAACTAAAATTAAAAAAAAGTAATTATAATACTTATTATCACTTTTGTGACCTCACAACTACTGAAACTCTAGTAGTTTAATTTTCACCCAACATGGGACTCAAACCACTGACTTAAAGGTTACAAGTCCGCCACCTTATCGATCGGTCTGACTTAACTAAAACATTCGGTTGACTTAACTAAAACCTTCGGTTTTAGTTAAGTCAACCTCAACCTCATCAAGTAATCAATTCTGAACCACACCGTCTTAAACACCCTGTATAGTGAAAGCTTTTCTACATACATTACTCACTTGGTACGGATTAGCAGTTTTCTTTAAGCTTTTTTTCCAATTTGAAATTTAAAGTTACTTAAAATTCACACACGTTTCGAGCATTGGCATGATTTTCAATAGGAATTTGAATTTAATCACTTATTTGTAGGTATATTTGTAGGTATATAAAATAAAACAGTAGTCACTGTGGCAGAGCGAGTTAGCGCGCTAGGCATTGCACACATGGTGACCTGGGTTCGATTCCCAGCGGGGGAGGATTTTTTCTGCTCTGTACTTGGATGTTCGGGGTCCACTCATACCTCGTGAGGAAAAATGAGTAGTTACTTGTATGAGTAACGACCAGTGGCAGCATTAACAGAGTAAAAAGAAATTAATGTAATAGAATAATTCGAAATGTAAAGGAGGCTCTTAGTAATGCTGCGCTACCCACAAAAATTGTGAAGAGGCCTTGTGCTTCACCACAAAGAAATTCGTACAGTACAATACAATCTATATCTATAAAAGAAAGCTGTCTGTATGTGTGTATGTATGTATGTGTGTATGTATGTATGTATGTATGTGTGTATGTAGAAATGATACATACAACCTATACAAGAGCATAAATACAATCGTGGGACCATTACATCGACCACTTAATTCTATCGAAGATGCAAATGGCAATATCCTAACCGAAAAAGATAACAGACTACAACGATGGAAAGATTACTTCGAAAGCGTTTACAACCAACATAATAAAATTAATCTAGAAGCACCAAAAGTAGCTAAAAACCCAGATATGAATTTTGAAGATGACCCTCCCTCCAAAGAAGAAATAAAACAAGCTATAAATCAAATGAAGAACAACAAAAGCCCTGGTATCGACAACATAACATCAGAAATGCTTAAAGCTGGTGGATACACATCAACAGATATCCTGCATAGTTTGTTTTCCAAAGTATGGGAAGAAAAGAATGTACCACAAGACTGGAAAGAAGCCATAGTAGTTCCTATTTACAAAAAGGGGAAAAAGACTGATTGTAATAACTATCGAGGAATCTCACTTCTATCAATACCTGGAAAAGTTCTTGCTCGAGTTATTTATAATCGTCTACTACCCTCAGTGAATAAAATTCTGGCTGACACACAATGTGGGTTTCGCCCTAATAGATCAACCGTGGACATGATATTCTCGTTGCGACAGCTGATAGAAAAAGCAAAAGAGCAAAACACACAACTTTCAATTGCATTTATAGATATTAGTAAAGCGTTTGACTCTGTAAATCGCGAACTACTTTATAAAGTTCTAGAACAAATGGGATGTCCACCAAAACTATTAAAAGTTCTAAAATCAATGTATGAAGACTTATATTCTTCTGTTAAAATCGAAAACGAACTTGCCCCACAGTTTAAAGTCCAAACTGGGGTCCGTCAAGGCTGTGTTTTGGCTCCAATACTTTTCTTATTATACATGCATGCTATTACTATGAATGTCAACGCCCGAAACACAAGTGGAGTACCCATCGAATATAGATCAGATTTTAACATGTTCAACAAGAGATGTATGAAAAGCAAAACTAAATTGAAGTCCAGAATCGTACAAAATCTTATGTTTGCTGATGACGCTGCCCTAGTTGCTGAAAATCCTGAAAACCTACAAGCACTACTTAACACATTTGTAGAAGCAGCCGAAGAATTTGGCCTAAAAGTAAACGTTGGGAAGACCCAATGCATGTTTGTTAACCGACTACCCACTGAAATCAAAATTAATGGCACACCGCTTGAAAACGTTAGATCTTTTAAGTATTTGGGTAGCATAATATCTGACGATAGCAACATCAACGCTGATATAAGTCAAAGAATCAGTAATGCTAGTAGAGCATTTGGAAGTCTTCATAAGAGAGTGTGGAGCTCACACGACCTACAACTTAAAACTAAATTGAAGATTTATGAAACTATAGTACTCAGCACTCTCTTATATGCTTCGGAAACCTGGACCCTACTTCAACAACACAAGAAAAAGATAAACGCTTTCCACCTGCGCTGTCTTAGAAATATCCTGAAAATAAAATGGCATGAGTTTATACCTAATGTCGAAGTTTTGAAGAGATCTGGAATGCTTGATGCAGAAGATATTATACAAATTAAAAGACTCAGATGGGCTGGACATGTAAGTAGAATGAACGTTGATAGACTCCCAAACCAAGTTGCCTTCTCACAGCTAAAATCTGGCTACCGAAAACAATGTAAACCTAAAAAGAGGTGGACTGATGTGGTAAAAGACGACCTAGGAACATTAAAAATTGATGTAAATAACTGGAGAAACCATGCAAATGACCGAACTACATGGAGAAAAATTATATACGAGTCAGTCCAACAGAAACACTCAAAAAACCAAGAAGAGAAAACGAGAAGACAAGAAGAAAAACACATAGAGGAAGACCATTACACCTGGTCTTGTCCACTCTGCACATTCACAAGAGATGGCAAACGTGGTCGCCAATATGTCAACTCTCACATCAGTCAGTCACACAAACAAGATCAATCCCAAACTGTAAATAGAAATACAAAATCCCTAAAATGCAAAAACTGTACTTACGAAGCAAAATCTGGTGCTGGACTTGCAAGCCATTACAAAAACAAACATCCAGGAGTCGTGGCAGATGATACAAACAGAAGAATTCAACCTATTAGATCAGCAAGACAATCATCATCCACAAACACCACACCACTGTCTCAACCCAGTCAGCAATCCACCCAAGACAACCAGCATGAATGTGTCCGCTGCACAAGGACATTCAAATCGAAGGCAGGACTGAAGAACCACAACCGAGGCAGCAAATGCGTTATTGTGAAAATAGAGGCATCATCGTCTACGATGGACACCTAAATCATGTATGTATGTGTGTATGTATGTTCTTTATACAAATCCACACCGTTTGACCGAGAAACCTGAAATTTTGCACATAGGTCCCTTTGGATCAGGAAATTCTTCTAGGCTAGATTATATCTCCCTGAGGTTAAGCTACAATGAGTAAGGATAAAAATGGATGGGTGACGCAAAAAAAATTCACGTTTTTTGACATAAATGACATTTTTTCTCGAAATTTGTCGCGACGACCTATCAACTCAAAGCGAGAAAGTTTTAGGCAAGGGTTTGAGCTTTCAATTGACATATTGATCGCGAATTTCTGATGAGCCGTTCTTGAGCTACGCCGGGTAAGGTAAAAAAAATGGATGGGTAACATGTAAAATATTCACGTTTTTTGACCTAAATGACATTTTTTCTCGAAATTTGAAGTGACGACCTATCAACTGAGAGCAAGAAAGTTTTAGGCAAGGATTTAGGCTTTCATTTGACATATTGATCGCGAAATTCTGATGAGCCATTATTGAGCTACGCCGGGGAAGACCAGAAAATAGATGGGCGACAAAAATTCAGGTTTTTTTGAAACCTAAATGACATTTTGTGTTTGTGTGTGTGTGGTGTGTGTGTGTGGTGTGGTGTGTGGTGTGTGTGTTGGTGTGTGTTGGTGTGTGGTGTGTGTGTGTGTATGGTGTGTGTGGTGTGTGTGTTGTGGTGTGTGTGGTGTGTGTGTGTGTGGTGTGTGTGGTGTGTGTGTGTGTGTGTGTGTGTGTGTGTGGTGTGTGTGTGTGTGGTGTGATGTGTGGTGTGTGTGTTGTGGTGTGTGTGTGGTGTGTGGTGTGTGTGTGTGTGGTGTGTGTGTGTGTGGTGTGTGTGTGTGGTGTGGTATGTGTGTGTGTGTGGTGTGTGTGTGGTGGTGTGGGTGTGTGGGTGTGTGTGGGTGGTGTGTGGATGTGTGTGTGTGGATGTGTGTGTGTGGATGTGTGTGTGTGTGTGCGTTGTGTGTGTTTGATGGGCTGGCGAAGCGGCGGGTGTAACCCGCTAGTATAAAATAAAACAAACATTTTCTCCTTTCTTCCTTCTATTTTTTAAAGGTTTATTTATTTAGTAATTCCTTTACATAAATTCTTCTTTCTTTTTTACTTTTCTAATCTTCTCAAATGTAATTAGACTGTCAACATTTTTTCTTTTTTCTTCAGATTATTTATTTTATCTGGAACTTTATTGAAATTTCTCTTCTTTTAGAGAAGTGGAAAGAAACAAATAATAAAGCTCAACTTCTTTTATAAAAAAATCTAAAGATTATAATAATCATAAGATTTACACACATATAGTTCTCATATTGGAAATCACGATATGATTTCACAATATTTTTTTTTTAAATAAATAAATAAAATATGACAACTTTTTCATCTGGAAGGTTATGCAACATGGCTACCATGGTAGCAGCACACTATCCAAAGTGCCTCTCAAAGTCATTATAGTTGACATTTTTACTTTGATAAATCACAAAATTTATCAAGTAACCATTAAAAGTATTTAAGCACCAGGCTTGAGTTAGCTTCCTTCATCATCTCACAACAATTACTTGAACTTGCTCTATTATAATCATTGATAAACTTGGGAGTCCTTAGACTCGAACCACCGACCTCCAGGTTACGAGTCTGCCTTATGAATTCCGCTACTGAGAGTACTGAGGATAAACCCACTCATCTATTGCCTTAATACATCATTATCATTCAAACAATTCTTAACACAATTTGGGTATTAGGTACATACTCGTAAATGCACATACAAACCAGGCGCGGCCGGTGCTAAGGAGCTGCGGAACTGCAGCACCCCTAGACACAAAAGAAAAAGAGGGGATTTTCGCAAGTTCTAGAATAATTAATCCATAATTATTATAATTTACATTGGAAACAAACTTAAACGCTTTAGATACTAAAAGAGCGATTCTATACATATAAATCTCATTTTAGTCTGGTTTATGTGGCAGCACCCCCAAATCATTTTCTCACCGGCCGCGCCTGATACAAACATTACAAACGTATTACCTAATAGGTAGATCTGTATTTAATAATTATAATATGTGCACTAGTAGGCAAGTGGTTCACGCGCTAGTCTGGTAATCCAAGTAGCATAGTTATAAGTATAAGTAGTGCTTTATTTATACTGTCAGCGTAAGACAGGTAGTCCCATAATGTCAACAGCATAGGGATCCCTTGGTTAGAATTCCACCCACTGCATGAATGTTTCCTCGTTAATTTGAGTTTGTGACCACGTAATAATAAGACTGAGAACTTGTAGGTAGGTATTATAGTCTAATTTTACAACAGTCAATTTCCAGACTTTTTTTTAAATTCAATTGATATTGTAATATTTTTCATTTAGGTAACAAATCCTCTTTCTTTAGTGTGCTCAACACGGATGCAACAAAAGACTCTGAGCAATAACCTCGCCTGGTGGTTACCTTCCATCAAAGTATGATTATTATTATTATATGTAATATTCTACACCATTTTCTTTAGTTCTAAGGTTTAGCTATCAGTATATCCAGATGAAAGTCAATTTTAAGCCTTAAACATAAATTAAGAAATCTTATAATAAATGATGTTTTCGAACAAGAAAGCTTTCAAGATAACGCAACATAAACATAGAAGTTTCACAAATGTTGCTATCTATGTTTGCTTCATTAAATATAATGAAGATTCCTTGTGCCTATATGCCTATTGTCCTTAATACAATCATTTGTAAAGTGTCCTCGTGCTGTTATAACAAAAGATTTTGTAAAGTGTCTCGTATTCTCTAGTAATAATAGGGGTACCGCTGTCATTTTGTAATAGGAGGGAGACTTCCATTCCTTAATGCTGTGTGAGTGCTCTAGTGTTTTATGCATTTGTGAATCACATTATATTGGTATGATAATGAATAATATTTTTTTTTTTATATATAACACATGGGTCAATAAGTCGTCGAACTAAATGTGAAAGGAACCTTTTTTTGGAAAAATTTTACCTTAGTCATCAACATAGTCTCCATTTAGGGTAATACAATTATTCCAGCGCTTTTCCAATTTTTCGATTCCTATTTTGTAGAAGATTTTGTCTTTTGCCTCAAAATAGGCTTCAGTGGCGACTATGACCTCATAGTCGGATCGAAATTTTTTTCCCTGGAGCTCTTTTTTCAGGTCTGAGAACAGATGGTAGTCAGATGGAGCCAGGTCTGGTGAATAAGGAGGATGTGGAAGCAATTCAAATCGCAAATCCTTCAATTTTGCCATCGTTTTCATTGATTTGTGGATTGGAGCGTTGTCTTGGTGAAAAAGTGGTTTTTTCCTTGTCATGTGGGGCCTTTCTGTTTGATAGCGTCATTCCACCGATCCAATAAGGCTATGTAATAGTCACTGTTGATCTTCTGACCTTTCGGGAGAAAGTCAATGAGCAAAAGTCCATTTGTGTCCCAAAATATAGAAGCCATAACTTTCCCAGCTGATTCTTGTGTCTTTGGACGCTTTGGTCGGGTATCGCCCTCTCCTGTCCATTCGGCTGACGCTCTTTTCGATTCCGGAGTATAGTGGTGTATCTACGTCTCATCCATCGTTATATATCGGCGGAAAAAATCCTTTCTGTCTCTGTTAAACAGCTCCAAACAATGCTCAGAATCATCAATACGTTGTTGTTTTTGGTCTACTGTCAGTAAACGCGGCACCCACTTGGATAAAAGCTTCTGCATACCCAATTCTTCATGTAAAATTTTAAGTACAGTACCTTTTGAAATCTGTAGAGTGTCAGCTATCTCTTGTAACTTAACTTTGCGATCAGCTCTCACGATTTTCAGCACTTTTTGAGTGTTTTCTGGTGTAGCCACCTCAATAGGACGTCCTGAGCGTTCTTTGTCTTCGGTGGATGTTCTACCACTTTTAAATTCTCTATACCACCAACAAATTGTTCCTTTTGATGGACAATCATTTGGATAATACTTTATTAACCACTTTTGAGCTTCCACTGTATTTTTACCCATCAAAAAACAATGTTTGATCAAGAAGCGAAACTCGTTTTTATCCATATTTTAAAAGTAAACAATAGAAGCTTCACTTAATTTGTAATAACTTACAGAAAAATAATTTTCAAGGCACAAAATCTGAACACATGACTGATGACCGTTAGTACTAAAAGTTTTCAAAACAAACAGCGCGCTAGTGGCGCGCTCTATGACCTAGTTCGACAACTTAATGACCCATGTAGTACCTCTATGTTTATTTTAAAACAAAGGATTATTATAGGTAAATAATTTATTTATTGGAAATTTGGGTCTCATTTTCCATATAAGATCATTAAGGCCCGAATGAAAGAACAATGCTATAGTAATATGACTGATTCTGTTTTAAATATAGAGATTTGTATACGATAACATGACTGATTTGTATACGATTCTATTATTATTATTATTAAACATATTAGATCAAGTTTTATTTACCTAGAATATATACATATACATAGAAATGGACAAAAATAAATCAAAACTTGATCAAGGGCGGTGCTAATGCCAACGGTATTCTCTTCCGCACCACCCTTGATAAAAAAAAAGATAAAAGAGAGAAAAAAAAGAAGAAGACAATTTAAGTTACATAAAAAATAGAAGAAGAAAAAAAAAGATTCTATAGTGATGGACGTAATTCTATCTTTCATTTCTTTCCATGATAATCGAAAATTCTCTCATATCATTCTCTCTCCATTTATAACAGTATCATCCTAACAAATTAAGTTCCTTTGTTTCTCTCAAGAAGCTGACAATTTAGGAAACTATAAAATAAGTTAATAACAAACTATGCACTTAAAGAACAAACTGATAAAACTTAATAGCACGAAAGCGAACGCGACCACATTCAAAACGTCTTAAATCTAAACACATTGTTTATAACACTGTGTGCTGACCCTAATCCACGGGCTTATCTCTAAATCTGAGAACTTCTTAAACCACTTGGAACTTTAGAAGAAAAAGGAGAGATGAGGAGTAGGGGAGAGAGGGAGATAGAGAGGAATTGTAAAAAGAGAGGGAGAGAAAGAGGGAGAGAATGTCTGAAGGAGGGAACATGAGAATGAGATATTGAAAGGGAGAGAGAGAGAGAAGGGAGAGAGGAGAAAGGGTGTAAAAAGAGAGATGTTTGGTAGAGATGGAGAGAGAAATATTTGAGGGCAGACGGAGAAAGAAAAAGGGAGGAGAGGAAGAGATAAAGGGAGAGAGATAGAAAAAACTAGGAATGAGGAAGATGAAAATAACAAGAAAGAGAGAGAAAGATTTGAGGAGAGAGAGAGAGAGGGAAAGAGAGAAAGAGAGAGAGGGAGAGAGAGAGAGGGAGAGAGAGAGAGATGGAGAGGAAGAGGTAAAGGAAGGGATCTATAAATCATAAGGGTGAGAGAGAAAGATTTGAGGAGAGACAGAGAAGGAGAGAGGAATAGGGAGAGAGAGAGAGAGAGAGAGAGAGAGAGCCATAGGAAAGTTTTCAATATCTTTTTAACCCAGCGAAACTTTTATTGCGAGTGAAAATTTGCTCCTAAAAATTCTCAAATTCTACCTAAAAGGCTAGGCGTCAGACAGATTATTATTGTAATACTTGTCATAATATCACTATCTTTTATGTTATAATATATTTGGAATAAAATAAGAAGTTATCATATTTGTGTTGATCACCTTCGTGTATTTTTCACCTTTGCATGGTCACTTATCCAAGTCCTAGCCTCGCTGGATGTTGCTTAACTTGAGTGACTGAATGAGAAACGGTGTAGTCGACATGCCATCGACTGGCTTTTTATTTTTATCATGAAACTTTATTTTATTATAATAATAATTATTCCAGGATCAATAGGATCCCGACGCCCAGGCTACCCAACCCCCCCTTCCCCTTCTGAGTTTTGAACTTTATAAAATTCCAGAGCGACGCTAAAAAACAAATAAATTTAGGATTTTCTGAGTAATTTTTTTTAGGAAAAAAAAAGAAATAAAAATACTTGAAGGCTTCTGAAATGATGAGTATAAGCTTTCCTCTGAAAATAATATATATTGTGTTCATATATTTTTTAGATTGACACAAAATTCAGAGCTGTTGTGATTTCTACCGAGGAAAAAACCTTCGTCCTCAGTAGTTTTTTTTTCTTTTTTAGTTATCATATTTGTGTTAATCACATTCGTGATATCACAACTACTCTAATTCGCTTTTCTAAATCTACGCTGAAACCGGGACTTGAACCACCGACCTCCAGGTTACAAGTCCGCCGCCTTATCGATCAAGCTACTTAGGACGGTTTCTTCCTGAGTAACTAGTACTATGTATTTAGTTATTTGGTCCTATTAATAATTTCGACGTAAGTCCACGATTTTTTTCTTGTTAGGACGATAAGTGAAAATAAAGGAACTAATTGAAAATTAAAAATATTTTTCACGAACCGTCAAACGAACTTAGAACTAAGAGAATCCAAAAGAGGTATTCATACATATTGTATAATAATATATTATTATTCATCCAGTTTTGATTATTTGAAAAATTCGATTTTCAAATGAATAATAATAATTATTGATGTTGATATAATTTTGTCTAATATCAATAGGAATATTCTCCATGCTGCTAACATAGCAACACCAGAAAAAAAAAGAAATAATTATATCGGAGCATATTCTAGCTAAAAAACAAGTCAATCAAATTGAACTTTTTAATGAGCAAAATTCTCATGAGACTGAAAGTTATCATAATGTGTTGATTTAAATTTGAAATATGGATATGAAAAAAAGAACCATTTAACTAGTGTGTGTGAATTTCATGACCTCATTTCAGAGAGAGAGAGCAGTCATTTTTTCAATGAATATTTAAACTAACCTTAGATATTTTAGCTTGGGACTCTCGATGAGAATCAATCCCGATACATACGATTGAGTCACTCAAGAAGAATAAAAAAAAATAAAAAATATTGAGTTGTATATATGTATATGCAACTTAAAAATATTACAACTACTTTACAACTATCTTTGTGGTGATTTTAATTAAAAGTTAATTAATAAACATCTAACGAATATCAACTGCATGAAATCAAAGCGAATCAAAATCAACAACTCTCATTAAAAATCAGCTTCATCTCCCTTCATTAGGCCTTGAGTATAATGCCTCATAATATGAAATTGATGAATTGTAAACCACAGCCATGTTTCAATTGTTCTTAATTGTTTTATTATCCTTTAAGAATCTAATACTGGGTGTGATAGTATTTTTTTCTTATATTTTTTTTTAATTATTTTTTTATAGGTACTCTTTCTATTTTTAGTCATATTTTTAAGGGTGTAATAGAAGAATAGAATAGAATACAAATATAATTGTATTTCTCAATAAGAGTTTACAATAGAGGTTGGGATGCAAGTTAGTTAAAGAAATAATTTTAAAATTACATAGTATATTTAAAAAAAAATTACTACGTGCTATTATTTTGTTTTTTTTTTCCTTTTTTTTTTTAGTATTGCCGGGGTTCAAATCGTTACCTGCAAACGCCTCTTTGCTAACAATGCTTTCTCTGAACTGTTTCAGGCATAGTATGGAGCTTTCGATTTCCGTCCATGAATTCTCTGACCCGGAAGTCCAAGATGGCGACCGGATACTCCAGTCCTCATCTGGACATAGCTCAGTGGCTCCTGATCCTGGAGCTGGATCAGTACGCCAGTCTTTTCCAGGTAAGATGAGACATCTGGCCACACCCGAGGCATGGCCTTATATTTTCCTAACCCTACTCTACAAAATGCGGCGTTGTCGTACAGCGTTTTGGGCCGTAATTTTTTTCCCCCCAAAAACACTCAAGCTGAGGAATAACAGCCAGGTTTTTCTCCATTTTAAAGGGGGTAAATTCGTGTCGAAATTTTGCTAAAACAGTTCGAGAAAAAATATTTTTTTTTTAAGATGAGTGTTTCAAAGCCTATTTTAAAACTGCTGTAGACGCTTGTGGTCTGTATTGTAGCCTGCCCATCCCGTAGTATGCCTCCCCACTGGTGGGCGAGAAGTGACACAGTACTTAGCATTTAGGTGCTGGGTCAACACGAGCGCACCGGAAGGTATCCCTTACAAACAACTATAACCAAGTTTTGAATACAATTTTTTGTCGGCGCGTGGGTATCGAATACGGGACCTTCCGCATGGTGCTTAACCACTGAGCTATTCCTGCGCTCTGTCTTCAATACTTCCTCCGTGGCATTTTCACAGAAACTGTTTGGTACCCGTTCTCATCCTTCTCTCTGTTCATTTTTTTTTTTTTTTTTTTTTTTTTTTTACCTACACTTTATTGATAGGACATATTAAATACAAACACAAAAATTACAAATTAAAATACAATATAATAGAAGAAAAAAATAAAGAAGAAAAAAAAAAAATATATATACATAATATGTGTCCTAACTAAAAGGCGGGGTTATTGCCTTTGGCAATCTCTTCCACCCAACCCTTTATTTTTGTGTCTATGTTCATTTTTTTGTGTCAATATCAACCCTTAGTTCACGTGTCCTGTAATCCTTCTCTTCCAGGACTACGCAGGCGTGGAGGAGATTCTCCACTTTGGGGAGGCGGAGATGAAGGAGCTGGGAGTGAGGAGTGCCGGGCATCGAACCCGCATGGTGACCAGTCTCAAGGCACTGGCCGCCAAGTATGAGAAAGGTAAGACCTGATGCAGAGTTCCACTAAAGTCTGTCCCGGTAGCTCAGTGGTAAAGGCGGCACTCTGTGAATCCAGAGATTCCAGAAGTCGTGGGTTCGAAACCCAGCCGGGACATGACAAGTTATCCTCCCATTTGGGATTTTTACCACATAATACATAACTAGCGGGCTGTCGCCCGCTTTGCGGCGAAAACAGAAATAATGAAAGGGCGGGGTTATTGTCTGTGGCAATCTCTTCGACCCAACCCTTTGGCAATCATCATTCTAATGAAGTGTTACAACCTGAGGCATGGCCCTCTTTTATTTTTTACTAGCGGGCTGTCGCCCACGTTGCGGGCCGAGGCATGGCCGTGAAAGCAAAAAGGTGCCAATGGCAGGTGTTGTAGTGGGAATTTCGAAAAATCCCGCCTTATTGCACATCTAGACTATAAGACAAAGCTACCTACCAAATTTCAGCTTCCTACTACTTACCAGTTCGGAGAAACAGTGATGATCAGTCAGTCAGTGACTTTGACATTTATATATTAAGATAATATATGTCTTGAGCTTACTGCTGGAATAATGGGACTATTCGGGCAGTATAAATAAGGCGATATTATTATTATTATAAAGGTGTCCAAGTGTACTGTTTTTAATTTGACTTCAAATACCCAATACTTGATTTCGTATTTTGCACCCACCCTGAATTTTTTACATATTTACTTATTTAGGTAACATACATATCTAAAGAGCTTTCGGTTGTCAAAACATACAACCTCCATTCCTGTAAGGATCTTGAAGCTCTGAGTCCCTCGGGACACATCGTGATGGGTGCCAGGTTGATGTTTTTCAGGTAGTATTAAGAAGATTAAGAGACGTGGTTTAAATATTCTAGGGGGGAAGAAATAGGAGGAGAGGGAGGATGAAAGAATGAGTGAGAACGAGAAAAAAGGTATGGGAGATAGAAAGGAATGAGTGAGAACGAGAAAAAAGGTATGGGAGATAGAAAGGAATGAGTGAGAACGAGAAAAAGGTATGGTAGATAGAAAGGAATGAGTGAGAACGAGAAAGAAGATATGAGAGAAAGAAATTAATGAGTGAGAACGAGAAAGAAGATATGGGAAATAGAAAGGAATGAGTGAGAAGGAGAAGGAATATAAAATATGGTAGAGAGAAAAAGGAGAAATAGGAAGAGAAGAGAATGAGTGAGAGTTAAAAAGAAGATATGAGAGAGATAATGAAAAGAGGAGAGAAAGAGTGAGAAAGATGAAGAAAATAACTAAAAAAGAGGGAAAGAGAAAGAAAGGCGATGAAAGAGAACGACCGATAAAGAGGGAGGAAAAACAAGAGAAAAGAGGATGGAAGAGAAAAGAAAATAAGAGAAAGAGAGAGGGAAAAGAGAAGAAAAGAGAGAGTGACAGTTTTACAAAAGGAGATTTGTTACGGAATTTCCTGTCAAGGTTTGTCTTAAAACTTCAACCCCAAAGAAGATTAGTCCTTAGTAATTACTAGGTTCCGTCTTCCTCTTTCTCTTTCTCTCTCGGTTGCAAGTGAGCCATTGAAAAACAATGAGGAAGGAAAACCACAGCTTTATGTCCTAGGCAATAATAATACTCTTTAGTGGAAGGTAACCATTAGGCATTAGGCGGTCACAAACTCAAAATAAATTATTGCATTAGGTGGGATTCAAACCAACGGATCCCTACGCTACCTGGATTCCTAGACTAGGGCCACCACTTGACTATCAATGCAGTGGCAATGTACATCTTAATATAGAGAGAAACAAATTGATCATACTCGTATATTTAAAATACATACAATAGGGGCTGTCTACCTTTGGTAGATTGCTAATACACAGCAAATTCCATCAATCCAGAAGATATTTATTTTCTCAATGTTGGAGGTTTTTCTATTTAATTCGTTTCAATTACACTCCATATACATATGTGGTGATGGAGGATAAATATGTATGGAGAAATAAAAATAATTTATCATTAAATTTATAAATGTATGAAAGGGAAATGCACATTGCACAAGTTATTTATAAAGTCTATATAAAATTATGACTTCTATATTAAATTATGTACACACATGTAGGTAAGGTTTATAGTCTCTTGTTCCCGACTGATTTGCATGAGAAAGTCATTTTCCACCTCGCATTTCATTCGTATGGAAATGGCCTTCTGTTTGAATGGTGTTATGATGAGCACAGAGAATTCTCCATGGGGAACTTAGCTTTTCTTCTATTATATTCAGGCCTTTAACTGAATTATGTAGAAGATGAGGATGTGTGTAGTACACTCATAGGAGAGAGAGAGAGAAGGAGGGAGGAAGTTGGGGAAAGAGGAAAGAAAGAAAAAGAAAGAGAGAGAGAGAGTGAGTGAGAGAGAGAGAGAGAGAGAGAGAGAGAGAGAGTGAGAGAGGGAGAGAGAGAGAGAGAGAGGGAGGGATAGAGAGAGGGTGAGAAATATAGGGGGGATAGAGGGAGAGACAGGGGGAGAGAGAGTATGGGGAAGAGGAATGATGTACATAGGTACTTGTATGTGTGTATGAGAAAGAGGAAGATAGGGAAAGGGGGTTGACAGAGATAGAGAGAGAGGAAACGAAAGAGAAAGAGGGAGAAAGAGAAAGAGAGAGAGAGAGGGAGGAAGTTTGGGAGAGGGATAGAAAGAGAGGGTGAGAAATATAGGGAGGGATAGAGGGAGAGACAGGGGGAGAGGGAGAGAGAGTGTGGGGAAGAGGAATGATGTACATAGGTACTTGTATGTGCGTATGAGAAAGAGGAAGATAGGGAAAGGGGGTTGACAGAGAGAGAGAGAGAGAGAGAGGAAACGAAAGAGAAAGACGGAGAAAGAGAGTGAGATAGGGAGGAAGTTAGGGAGAGGGATAGAAAGAGAGAGAGGGATAGAGAGAGGGTGAGAAATATAGGAAGGGAAAGAGGGAGAGACAGGGGGAGAGGGAGAGAGAGTGTGGGGAAGAGGGATGATGTAGGTACTTGTATGTGTGTGTAGAGAGAGGAAGATAGGGAAAGGGGTAGAGGGAGAGAAAGAGAGGAAGAGAAAGAGAGAGAGTGAGAGAGACAGTATATATGGAAGAGGCAGATCTACTCCTCGGTGAGTAAGAAATTGAGAGATAAAGATGAGAGAGGGGATACTAATAAATTTGCATGATGTACGAGTAATACCTAACTTCCGTATCCATAGCTACCTATGTATACGTCATAGAAAAAGATCTTGCTCTAAAGGCTTTAATAATACTCGTAAAGTACGTCATAATATAGGAAGGGAATATATCCCACTGTCGATTATTTTAATGTAAAATTATCTCACACATACCTGTAGGACAAATAGAAGTACCACAGATGTAAAAAAAGAAGAAAAAAAACATGCGAAATTCTGGTGGATGTGGTAAACCGTTTTACACAGTTTTTTTGATTTTTTTGTTTGTTTTTTTCTTTTCTTCTTCTCCTTTTTTCGTGTCACTTGGCACTATGTAAAATATAATAGATAGTAACCACTGTCTGGTACATGTATTAAGAGACAAACTAGATTTTTCTTGCATTATCAAGAAGTTGCCTATCTGGGCCAAAAAAAATATAGGTACCTAAGATTTGAAGAGAATTAAAATAGAAAAAAGTAAAAAAAAAAATAAAAGAGAAAATCAACCTCATTCAAAGGACACGTTCCCTACTCCCCATATACATGTAGTCTGTCAGCAAACACTTGGGTAAAGTTGACTTGGTATAAATTTACATGACGTCACCTCGTAAAAAAATCACTCTGTTTTCATACCTTCAAAGATTGGTGGATAATTTCGATAGCTCCTATTTTGGGACCAGGGAGATATTTGAGACTTTGATTGATGGTCCAGTGGAATTTTCCAGCCCTGGAACTTGATACTATATGTACACACTCGTATCTACCTATTAATTATGTACGTAATGTATTGTTCCATCCAAATGTTATCTAGTTATGTATGTATGTACATACAAAATAGTTGGCCTAAGTGTGTGTGTATGTGTGTGAGAGAGAGAGAGTGTGTGTGTGAGTGTTTGTGATGTATGTGTGTGTGAGAGAGAGAGAGACTGTGTGTGTGTATGTGAGTGTGTGCGTGTTTGTGTGTAGGTATGTGTGTGTTTGTGTATGTGTGACATTGTGTGTGAGAGAGACAAAGAGATAGTAAGAGAAATAATGAGTGTATTATGGAACGATTTACTCAATTAGGTATTACATATTATGAAATTAAATGAGTTCCATGTAAATTTGTTTAGCTATTTTGACCTAGCGTTTTTCCTCTGATGAACAGAGATCTTCAGAAACTGTTATGATGTTAAAATCCAGGAAAAACACACCTATTACTTCGATATTTTGAACACGTAATAACTCCCAATGGAAACTCCCTCAGGATAATAATAATAATAACAGGACTGCATGAAATCAGCGCTATATTCCGGATATTAATTTAGAACCTTCCTGAACCCTCAACCTTCTCTCTCACACTACCTCTTCTATTCTTTCTCCTTCTCTTCTTTACCCACTCTCTCTCTCTCTCCTCTACCCACTCTCTATAGTCTCTATCACCCTTACCTGCTCTCTTCTCTTCATTACCCACTATCTCTCTTATTTACCCACTCTCTTTCTCATTTACCCACTCTCTATCGCTCTTACCTGCTCTCTTCTCTTCATTACCCACTCTCTTTCTCTCTCTCACCTACCTCTCTCTCTCTCTCTCTCCTTTACCTACTCTCTATCTTCCTTACCTGCTCTCTTCTCTTCTTTACCCACTCTCTATCTCTCCCTCACCCACTCTCTCTCTCTCTCTCCTTTACCTACTCTCTATCTCCCTTACCTGCTGTCTTCTCTTCTTTACCCACTCTCTATATCTCCCTCACCCACTCTCTCTCTTTCTCCTTTACCTGCTCTCTCTCTCTCCCTTGCCGTCTCCTCTCTCCCATCTCTTCTCTTCTTATTTTTCCGTTTTTCTAAATACTATCTCTCCGTTTCACTCTTCAGAGTTCTTTCCCTTTCTCGATCTCCCCTGTTACACATTTCTCATTTCCACTTTCTTTTTTTCATTTCCTATTTTCTCAACCACCTTTTCGAATTCCGCTATAATATCAGTCCCAGGTAGCAGACCTCCGTGGCTCAGCATTGGTTGTTGACCCGGAGGTTTCGGGTTCGAATCCCGGCCGGAGCGGAAAATTTTAACTGAGTTTTTCCGTTTCCGGAATGGCATGGAGTAAAGTGTCCTGAAGTATTGCGAAAGCGGTTCCGGGGCTCAACTACCTTAAAAAAAAGAAGAAAAAAAAAGGTAGCAGACAGACCTCTTAACTCCTAACTTTAAACTTCATGATAGCGTGGCAAGTTGGTGAATACAGTAGAATCCCGTTAACTCTATACTCAAGGGACTAGTGCGTCATTTCGAAGTATCGAGAGTTTCGAATTATGACTGTAATTTTTTTTTTTTTTTTTTTTTTTTTTGTAATATATTACTTTTATTGTATATTTGAGGTCTCTCATACAGACATAACATTTTAATACATTTAAAAAGAGACTATTTCAAAGAGTAATAAAATATGGAAGTATTTTGTACCCCATTCAGATTAAATCTGGTGGCGGGATACAAGAAAAAAAAAGAGTTATTTTTAAGATAAGTTAAAGAGTAACAAGTAGAAGAAAAAAAAAATAATGAGAATTTTAAAAGTAGAGTAAAAGAAGAAGAGATCAAGAAGTGGTTCAAGTGTTTTCTTAAAAAAGGAATCATGCCAGTGGTAATAATTTTTGTAGTGTTATTTGGTTAGTTAGGATGTATTTTTTAGATCTGTTTTTCAATAGGAGTGGTACATTTTTCAAGGCTTTAATTTCCGTTGGTAATATATTAAAAAGTTTTTGTCCTAAATAAAAGAAATGTCTTTGGGTAAGTGATTTATGTATTTGTGTAATTTGTAATAGTCCTGATTGTCTTGTATTGTGAGTGTGAGTGTGATTATGTTCTGTCCATATGTCACTGTATTTTATTGTGTAAAGTGTAAGTTTGTACAAATATAATTGCTCCAGATTAAAGACTTCAAAAGATGTATATAAAGTATCTGAATGAAACATTCTATCTTTTTTTAAAATAATCCTGAGCAATATATTTTGTGATCTACGTAATGGGTCAGTTGTATTTTTATATGCACCACCCATGAGCATATACAATATTGAAGAAGAGATTGAACAAAAGCATAATAGATCATTCTAAGTATACTCCTGTTACAAACTCTTCTCAAATTATTAAATATGAACATTAGGTGACGTAGTTTAGTCCGTAAGTGTGAAATATGTGTTGTCCATTTGAGATGTTGGTCCAGTATAACTCCTAAGTATTTAGTATTGGTCAGTCTTTGTAAAGTTATAGTCTTATTATTTGTTATTGGTATTGTAAGTGATTTATGTAAAGGTGGTTGTCCAGTCATTGTTATTGAAAATGTAATGTAATTGGATTTTGTTAAGTTTAGTTGAAGTGACATAATTGAGTACCATTTAGAGACATTTCTTAAGTCTTGTGTAGCAATGTCAAAAGTCGAGTTCCAGTCATTGTCAGTATAGCAAATACATGCATCATCTGCATAACTAAAAACGAGGCCATTACTATTTTTTTGTAAATCATTTATATAGATGTTAAAAAGGGCGGGGCCAAGCACACTTCCTTGTGGGATTGAATAAGCATTACATGGTATAGGTTGAGAAGTAAAGCCATTTATTTTAAGTTTTTGTTGTCGGTTATTTAGGTAGGATTTAAACCAATTAAAAGCATTATTTTCGAGTCCTATTTTTTTTAACTCGTTTAAAAGTAAAAGGTGGTCAACAGAATCGTATGCCTTTTTTATATCTAAAAACACAGCTAAAACTTTTTTATTTTTATCCAATTGTTTATGTAAAAAAGTAGTTAGTTTTAGCAAGGCATCTTCAGTGCCAATATTTCGTCTGAAGCCAAACTGTTGATCAGAAATTATATTATTGTTTTGTAAATATTTTTCTAATCTTCTATTGACAATTTTTTCTAGTATTTTCCCTAGATTTGATAATACAGCTATTGGTCTATAGTTTTCAATTAAAATTTTACTACCTTTCTTGTGAATGGGATGAACAATGGCAATCTTGTAGGTTGTAGGAAATATACCATTTTGTAAACTAGTGTTAAAAATATGTGTGAGAGGTTTTAAAATATGTTGCGCAATTTTCTTTAAAACATTAACGGATATGGCATCATCTCCTGTAGCACAATCATTCCTCAAACTCATTATTGTATCAAGTATTTCGTTTGGGTTTGTTTCTTCAAAAAAATTTAGTTTATTGGGAACTGAACAGGATGAATGTGAAATTGAAGAGCATGGATGTGGAACTGAAGAAGATGATTGTGGAACTGAAGAGGAAGAGTGTGGAACTGAAGAGGATGAATGTGGAAATGAAGAGGATGAATGTGGAATTGAAGAGGATGAATGTTGAACTGAAGAGGATGAATGTTGAACTGAAGAGGATGAATGTGAAAATGAAGAGGATGAATGTGGAACTGAAGAGGATGAATGTGGAATTGAAGAGGATGAATGTCGAACTGAAGAGGATGAATGTGGAAATGAGGAGGATGAATGTGGAACTGAAGAGGATGAATGTGGAATTGAAGAGAATGAATGTCGAACTGAAGAGGATGAGTCTGGAACTGAAGATGATGAGTGTAGAACTGACGAGGATGATTGTAGAGCTGGAGGAGATGAGTTTGGAATTAAAGAGGATGAGTGTGGAATTAAAGAGGATGAATGTGGAACTGAAGAGGATGAATGTGGAATTGAAGAGGATGAGTGTCGAGCAGGAGAAGAGTTTGGATTTGAAGAGGATGAATGTAGAATTGAAGAGGATGAGTGTGGAATTGAAGAGGATGAATGTAGACTTGAAGAGGATGAGTGTGGAATTGAAGAGGATGAGTGTGGAATTGAAGAGGATGAATGTAGAATTGAAGAGGATGAGTGTGGAATTGAAGAGGATGAGTGTGGAACTGAAGATGATGAATGTAGACTTGAAGAGTATGAGTGTGGAATTGAAGAGGATGGATGTAGAGCTGGAGGAGATGAGTTTGGAATTGAAGAGGATGAATGTGGAATTAAAGAGGATGAGCGTGAAATTAAAGAGGATGAATGTGGAATTGAAGAGGATGAATGTCGAGCAGGAGGAGAAGAGTTTGGAATTGAAGAGGATGTATTTGGAGATAGAGAGGACATGAGGGAACCTGACAAGGATTGTTGAGGTATTACGGAGAATATTTGATTTGATATAGTATTAGAATTTAGTATATCTATTGCAATATTTTTCCCTATATCTGAAAAATATGTATTTATTTTATTAGCTGATAGTTCTTTATTTATTTCGCAATCTAAATGTTGTCCATTGATGTTAATTTTTGTTATAGATGTTTGTTTTATTGTTTTTGTATTATTTATATTATGTATTGTATGCCATAGTTTTCTTGCATCATGTTTATTTTTATCTATTTCTTCTTTATAGTAAAGATTTTTGGCCTTCCTAATACACTCTGTTATAATATTTTTAGTTTTTTTGAAATACGTTTGTAATCTTTCGTTGTTTGGATATTTCTTAACTTGATAAGCAAGTTTATCCCTTTGTCTTATAGAATTTATAAGGTTAGGCGTTATCCATGGTTTAATAGGTCTTGTTTTAGAATTATATTTTTTAATTGTTAAGAAGTTATTTATGTATGAGATAAGTCTATCTGAGAAAAAAGCAGCACTTTCATTTATGTCGGTTAAAGATAAAATTTCATCCCAATTTTCTAATGAAAGTTGTCTTTCCAAGTGCTCATAATTGATACATGCTCGTTGCATAACTTTGGGAACATTGTTTTTAGCTGAGTTTTTTGAAGATAATGTTAGAAGAATGGAATAGTGGTCTGTAATGTGTGTATGAAGTACTGTTGTTTTAATATCATTTATATCAGAGGGTTTTTCAGGTTTGAACATGATATGGTCTATGCAAGATTCATGTGCTCGAATGAGGTCCACTCGTGTAGGGTCAGTAATACAAGGTATAAAGTTATGGCTCATTAGCATGTCTAAGTAGTTTTGTCCTTCGTTCGTCATGTTGGGTAGTATGTTAATGTTTATGTCGCCTATTATGAAAAAGTTGTGTCTTCGTATGTTTTCAGTTAAGTATTGGTCTAATTGTTCAGTATAGTTTAAAATATTACTAAGTCCAGTTCTATACATTGCAAGTATTGTAAATATTTTTAATTCGTGAATGAATTCTAATTTTAAACAGTTACATTTTTCAATATCAACTTGATCAATATTAAGTATTTGAATAGAATTCCTCAAAAAAATTGCAACACCAGAGTTCTTATTAATTTTTTGACATGTATGATGAAATTGAAATCCCGGAATAGTAAAAGAATACGGAAGTATTTCATCATAGTATGTTTCCGAAAAAATAATAATATCTATATTATCTAAGTTTTTATTTATATTTACCAGTAATTTATCCAGGTTTTGATTTAAACTTCGTATATTTGTATGTAATATTGTTAGACCTGTATATTCTAAAAAGTTTTGTAATTCATCAATACTGGTGTTAGAACTTTCTGAATATATTATATTTTCTGGTATGTTATTTATTAAATCCAATGTAAATATTTATGTATGGATTTATTATAAAATACATAGGTAGGACTGGTATTATTGTTGTAATAATTATCTTTATTATTGTCTTGATTCGTAGTTAAGTCAGTAATTAATGTAATGTAGATTGTGAGAGAAAAATGTACCACTGATATGTTAAAAAACAGAAAACGAAGATTGAATTTTTTAGATAAGATAAATTGGCATGATGGTTGAAAAATAGTAAAACGATTTGAACAAACAGAATTAAAATTTAATGAACGAGAAAGGAAAAAAAGAAAATATAAAAGAAGAATGAATAAATAAAACTTATGAATCAGCGGCAGTGGCAGAACTGTAGCTGACACGAAACGGCGCCAGATCCTCCATGGTAGCAATGAGGATGGGGGAAGACAGCTCATCACGTCGAATGTACACTTTTCCATCGGAAGTCCAGGTCGCCTTTGCTTTCTCCTCTTTCACGCATTTCCTAGCCTCATAGAATAATTTTTTGTTGGTAGGGGATAGATGATCATTAACATATATTTTGTTTTCAGCCGAGAAGAGTAGATTTTTCACAGATTCCAAGTTTTTGCAATTAAGTTTGGTTTTCTTTGCTTTAATGAGGAAGTCATTTCGCATCTGCCTGTTGGAAAATTTGACTACGATGGGCTGAATTAGGCCGGATGAGGTGGGGACACGGTGAGCAGCTTGAATATCTGTCTTGTAATCTATGGTGACTCCTATTTTCAGACCCATCTCGCATATTATTTTTTGGACGGATTCATCTGGTCCCATAGGAATATTATTGATCTGGACATTCGATCTTCGGGAATATTGTTCAAAATCATTCATGCGTTTATTCAATTTCAAATTTTCATCTTCCAACTTTTTAATTTTCATATCTTGTTCCTGTATCACTTTTTTATACGCTTCATTTTCAGTTTTTACTATATTTTCAAATGATTTTGTTAATCTTGATTCCAATTTTGCAATTTCTTCTGCCATAATAGTACGCATTTCAGTAAGAGTCATGGTAGTCAGAAATAAATTTAGAAAAATTTCAATTTGGACGGAGCAGTCGAGTTTGATGTTACTCTTAGAACTATTAGTTGGCTAATTTGAACAAGGTACAGAAGATAAGGCGCTTCAGTTAGGTTTAGTTCATCACGCTAAAGATTCCCCTGAGTATTGACATCTACCCTCTATTCATAATTATTTAATATTATTTATTTAATCATTCAAAGCGCGCGATTAGAGTACTCGTTTGCCATGCGGAAGGTCCCGGGTTTTATCGCCCGTGCGGACAAAAAATTGTATTCTTAATTTGGTTACAACTGTTTGTAATATCTTCGGTGCGCTCGTGTTGACCCAGCACCTAATTGGGAAATATTGTGTCACTTTAATTATCCGAAATGATAATTATTGCCCAAGTACTCATGTCAAAATCATCAGCATAAATAAGGAAGAGACTTCTTAGATTTTTCCTTAAATCTTTCATTTAATTTTGATGAAATTTATTTATGTTTATATTCCCATCAACTCTAAAAGTTTCAGGCTTCGGCGCTTCAGTTAGGTTTAGTTCATCACGCTAAAGATTCCCCTGAGTATTGACATCTACCCTCTATTCATAATATCACCTCCTTAATTCTTCGCCTCCTTAAACTTCCACCTCCATTATCTCCTCGTCTCCTCTTACTTCCTTATTTATTTTCTTCTTTAATTTGTTTCTTCTGTCTCTCTCTCTTTCTCTGTTTCTTTCTCTTTCTGTGTCGCTGTCTCTCATATTATACACCTCCCTCCGCATCTCTCTCTCTCTGTCTGTATGTTTCTCCTTCACTAGGGTAAGGGATTTTAGAATATTTAAAGGGAGAGAAAGGAAGGAAGATGGAAAATGAAAGGGTCTGGAAATGAAAACATGTACGAGGGAAGAAGGATGAAAGAGAAAAAAGAGGAGGAAGTGAGAGAATAGGAGAAAGTTAAAGAAGGAGAGGAAAAGAGAGAGAAGGATAAGGGTAAATGGCATAGAAATTGATTTACCAAAATAAAATTGGTCTGGATGGTAGTATAGATAGTAGATTTTTTTTAATGCAGGTAAATAAATAATACGGTTGGGCGGAAGAGATTGCCATAGGCAAAAACCCCGCCCCTTAGTTAAGACATATTTTTCTATTCTTTTTCATTTTTAATGTATATATTCTTTCCATTTTTTTTTTTTTTTTTTTTCATCGTTAAAATAATTATTTGTATTGTACATAAATATGTCTTATAAAGCGTTGAATAATAATAATAATGCTGCAAGCGTTTTGGGTTGTCATCCCAATGAATATCTTCTAAATATTGTTTTCGATGTTTAATAAACGCGCCAGTTCTGTTAAAATTCAGCCAAATTTGAAATTCGGGTAAATCACAATCAAGCAAATGTTCTACACCCTCTCACAAACAGATTTTTTTGGAGAAAGAGATTACCACGGTCCCTGTATATGGAATTATTCCACAACTTCCCACCACTTTTTCGCCTAGGGCGTAATTCTATTGGAAAGTTCTGAAACACGAGGCCATAACTCCTTATCCTGATTGAACGCGACACAGGACTCACAGGAGTTTTGAAACTTTCAGGATATCGAAGGCTTTCAGCATATCCAAGAGATTGGGGGAAAAAGATGCTTTTGAAAATAAAAGTGGATATTGATGCTCCTGTATCAACCCTTTGTCTTTTGTTCTAACTTTCAAATTCAAAAGACTTGTTCCTTTTGTATGTTCCGGTTTGGTTAAGGACAGAAAAATGCTTTTCTTTACTTCCGTGCACCGGATACGAGTGGCCTATTTCCATGCGAGTGCAAATACAATAGATAGCACGTTGCATACTTTATTTCTCATCTCATCACTTAAGTTAAGCAACGTCCAGCGTTGTACGGACTTGGATTGCTGACCGTTCTGGTTTTAAATCCATTCATAGTCATCATTGCAACACACGTTCTGCTGGCTATTCCAGGCCCCACTCAGGCTGGGTGAGGTTAATTTGAGTAGCTGACTTGTTTGAGAAGCGATCGACCAATGCGACCATTGCCCATGTACTTGAATGCGAAAGTGAAACCAGATAAACAATATTATTTTATTTTCTCATTTCATAATAATTATGTATTGCAATACATTTCAGTTAGACAGTACAATTGTGTTTTGTTACAATACACATTACACAATATCATCACTCCTAGTAATTATTAATATTTTTCATTACCCTAATGCATCTCACCTCCGAGTTATAATAAATGCCCATATTTCACCATTCCGCTCATCACAGATAAGCGAGGGCCCAATCAGGGGCGGTGTGCAAGGGGGTGGATTTCTACCTACCTTATTGAAATCGCCCATCAGAGGGGAGGCATACTACGGGATGGGCAAGCTTCAACACAGACGAATACTACCAATAGCGTCTAAAATAACTGATGTGTCATTGCTATGAAATAAAAAAGGCTGTTATTTTTTTACAAACCTTTATCCTAATGCTTTGAGCATTAACCTCGCCTGGTGGTTACATTCCACTGAAGAGTGGTGTTATTTTTATATTATAGTATTTTTATTTAGATTTTCATTTTCCCAAAACTACTTGGGGTCGCTATTGACCACAGTTTGTTTTGTTTTGGCAGTTTTACTTCCACTTTTTGAAACTGCATACAATTCCTTACGACACAACAATTTGTTTTAGTTTCTTTTGGTCTGACATGATACCGTATCTGTTTTTGACGTCCCCGATAAAAATTGATCAATAATAATAACACTCTTTAGTGTAAGGTAACCACCAGACGAGGTTAATGCTCAAAACATTTTCTACCACCTAACCTTCAGAGTCTTATTATTATGCTGTCATAAACTCAAATCAATGAGGAAAAATTCATGATCTGGTTGGGATTGGAACCAACGGATTCCTACGCTACCTGGATTACCAAACTAGCGCGTTAACCCCTTGACTACCAGGGCACGTATGCACATTGACTACATGGTCAATTGGTCATATCACAACGGATGTGCTCGGTTTTAGCTAGTTTATCATAGTATATGTAATTATGTACGAGTGTGTATAATTTTATTTTTCGTGCACCTATGTTCAACAACTTGTGGTCCTCAGTTAGGTCGCCCCTCAACCAGCCTTTCACCGCCCCTGTTAGATTTGCACGCACATCAAGAACATTAATATATCTCCACCAGAAGCAGGATAATGAATTATGATGGTGTGTTGTTTATCGAGAACACACACACACATGTGGTGTGGATTATGTTCGGGTGTGCAACACACACGTGTGTTGTGCGTACGGGACCCAGTGCAACTGTACTACTGTAGTAGGGACCCAGTGCACCTGTTGTACTTTGTAGTGATTTAAAAACATGCATCAGAAATGCCTTGATGCTTGAGCGAAGAGAGGAAAACTATGTGAGTGAGAGGATACAGGAACTTGAAATTGTTATTATTAAACACTTTTTAGATATAAAAGACCCTAAAAAGTAAACATAAATAAAAAATTAACAGTACAAATAATTATTATAAAAATGAAAAAAATGGAAACAATATATACAATAAAAAGGAAAAAGAATAGAAAAATATACATATTACATAAACATATGCCCTAACTAACGGGTGGGGTTATTGCCTATGGCAATCTCTTCCACCCGTAAAAGAAAGAGAGGAAGACCAAAGATGAGATGGAGAGGCAAAGTTGAAGAAGACCTAAGAGAGAAAAACTGGAGAAAAGAGTACGCGCTAAATAGAAAGATATGGAAGGAAAGGATTCATGGAACAATTGCCGACCCCAAGTAAGCTTGGGAAAAGAACAAGGTAAAAGAAGAAGAAGAAAAATATCAGAGATGCCCTGAAGTCTTTGCTCAAGAAACTCTATTCTGCAATAACCCCGCCCTTTACATAGGATATTACCTTTTTTATATTTATGTTAATCACTTTCGTGATATCACAAATATTAAAACTGGCTTTACTAAATCTACGATGAAACCGAGACTTGAACTACCGACCTCCAAGTTACAAGTCCGATGCCTTATCGATCAAGCTACTGATGTCGGTGGGTTTTAGCTAGTAATAATATAACCAAGTACATTTAGATTTTATGTACCTAATTAGCTACCATACCAAGCTTACCCAATATCATTATTCCAGTATCCAACATCAAATTTGCATTTAAAGTATGCACCGGACACCCATATCTATTCCTGAAATTGCCTCGCATGCATATTTAGGAGGTCCTATTACAAAAATTGCATATTTTGAAGGGTCCCTTTAATCCTTTGCGTCACCCACAAATTCTTGGTTACTAATATGTAGGTATTAAACGGTGCAGTGAATGAGTTGAATTTTTAATGTTTTTGATACTATGTAATAGGAGAGAGTGTGTGTGTGTGTGATGTGTTTGTTTGTGTGTGGTGTGTGTGTGTATGTTTATGTGTGGTGTATATGTTGTGAGTGTGTGTGTTTTTGAGAGGTTTTTGTCCTGTTAAATCTTGTATAAAACAGGAAATTATTCTTACAAGAGGTATACAAGAAGAAGAAAAAACGGTTCTTACTTAAGAATAGGTCATGGATATCTATTTGCTTACTACTAACTAAAAAAGATAAAAATAAGTTATTTTGTGGCAATCCTGATTGAGAGGAAAAGAGACAACAAAGGAAATTATTTAGAAAGGTAGCTATCACTTTAGAAGTCAAAATATAAGTATTTCTTTATTTAAGTAAAGAAAAAAATCATAAAGAAACATACCTAATCGTCAGAACGGAAATTTTCTTCAGCTTTCTTGATGAAAAAAAAAAAAAAAAAACCCTTGAAGAATATGAAGCAACGAAAATACTAGCTGTTTGGATTCAGGCACTCAATGGAAAGTTCATTTTACATTACAGGGTGACCCAAATTTGTTGGTTATGAGAAATCCAGCCGCATATGAGAAATCCTTTCAAACTTTGATAGAATTTAAAAAAAAGTTATCATATTTGTGTTAATCACGTACATGATATCACAACTACTTAAACTCACTTTAATAAATCCACGCTGAAACCGGGACTTGAACCACCGATCTCCAGGTTGAAAGTCCATTCAAGCTACTGAGGTCGGTTGGTGATGGAATTAAAATTAATGTAAATTCGAAACTTCATTTAGAAATAGAATCATTTTTTCTTAGAGTTTATCAGATACATTCATTAGGTATACCAAATTATAAAGAGTAGTAGTTACCGTGGCCGAGTGAGTTAGCGCGCTAGGTATTGCACGCATGGTGACCTGAGTTCGATCCCCGGAGTTAAAGTTTAATGTTAAAGTAGCGACAAGTGGCAGAATCATAGGCAAAAAAATAATACAAGATATTCTATATAAAAGTGGTAAAGTCCTATGATTTAGAGTTACCCACTAAAATCGACATAATAACACAAAGAAAAAACATTAATATTTTTATTTGGTTTCAATAGTTTTCAATAATGGACGCTGCACATAGGAATTTCTTTCGGAAAAGACCGGCCAGAAATAATACCAATAACAGGTTGTCTTTCCCAGTTTCTCAAAATCTTTTTCTTTCACTTTAGGTAAGTTTTCGCAAAATTATTCGGGTTTGTGGCATAACGGTTGTGACTACTGCCTGTAGTCGAGAGATCCTGAGTTCGATCCCCGGTTGGAGCAGAATTTTTGAAGAAAATTCTGTTCCCTCCAACAGATGAAGCTGGCTTTTCCGGCCCCACCAAGGCTGAGTGAGTTCGATGTGGTTAGCTGGTACGATTCTTAATGTATGGAGGGTAACACCCCCGTCTTGATCAGGACGTTAAAACCAAATAGAATCGTTGGCAACAGGAATGGCATCAAACCCTATAAAACGTACTCCACCCTACTAACCTCAACCATGAGGTTGAACAATTCCGACCGCTATAGCAACATCCAGACACCCTGTAGTATAAATCAGGAAGCTCTGTGTTTTCTTTATCATCAAAGATTTTCCAATTTTCTGGAAGCTCAACTTATTACATATCAGCATGTTTTTTTTTATCTTTCCTTCATTTCCCCTACTTCATTATTCTCTTTCGTTTTTTTTTTTTTTTTTTTTTTTTTTTTTTTTGTCTTATTATCTTCGTACACTTTTCTCATCCACATTCTTTTTCATACCTACTTCTTATTTTTTTTTTTTTAAAAAGTTATGATATTTGTGTTAATCACTTTCGTGATGTCACAACTACTCTAACTCGCTTTACTAAATCTACGCTGAAACCGGGACTTGAACCACCGACCTCCAGGTTACAAGTCCGCCGCCTTATCGATCAAGCTACTGAGGTCGGTCTCCTACTTCTTATTCTTCCTCACTTCTCCTTTCTTCCTTCTCTTTTTCCATTGTTTCATTTTCTTCTCATTTTTGCCACTTCCTTGTTCTCTTCCTGGTTATTTGTTTCTCATCCATTCTCCTTCTCCACTTCCTTCGTTCTCTCTTGTCTTCTTCTTTCTTCCTTCTCTTCGTCTGTACGCTTCTTATCTGTCCTTCTCAGTTTGAACAACTTTTATTCATAAACGAATTTCCAAAACAACTTTTATTCATAAACGAATTTCCACAAAAAAACTGCCTGACGCGAGAATTGAACGCTAGTCTCGAAATTTCAACTCAAACTACTAGCGCGCTCTATGAGATTTGCTAAACACTTTTTACTCACACCGGGTGAGTGGAGAATAAAATGCGACTCGTCCTGAATGAAGTTTCTTTGCTTCCTTGCTTGGAGAAAAGAATTCCTGTTAGTACTGCTCTCTGTTGAGCAGATTTGAACTTTGTTGATGTGAACATTTGTCGTACGGAAAGGTAACCAGGCGAAGTTAATGCTCAAAGGAATTTTCTACCACCTAACCCTCAGAATCTTATTATTATGTGGGCACAAAGTCAAATGAATGAAGAAAAAAACATGCACTGGGTCAACTGGGTGGGATTTGAACCAACGGATCCCTGCGCTACCTGGATTACCAGACTAGCGCGTCAACCACTTGGTTACCAGTGCACGTGTGAACAATTGACTACATGGTAAATTGGTCATATTACGACGGATGTGCTGGGTTTTAGCTAGTTTATCATAGTATGTAACTATGCATGTATGAATGACTAGCGGGCTGTCGCCCGCTTTGCGGGCCGAGGCATGGCCGTGAAAGCAAAAAATCCTTTTTCGCCAATGGCAAGTGTTGTAGTGGGAATTTCGAAAAATCCCGTCTTATTGCACATCTAGACTATAAGACAAAGCTACCTACCAATTTCAGCTTCCTAGGACTTACGGTTTGGGCTGTAGAGCGATGATCAGATTGATCAGTCAGTGGTCAGTCAGTGACTTTGACATTTATATATTAAGATTTTATTTTTGGTGAAGCACAAGGCTTCTTCACAATTTTTATATGTAGCGCAGAGCCTCCTTTACTTTTCGAATTCTATTACACTCATACAAGTAGGTAACTATTCATTTTTCCTCACGAGGTATGAGTGGCTCCGCTGGGGATCGAACCCAGGTCACCGTGCGTGCAATGCCTAGCGCGCTAACTCACTCTGCAACGGTGACTACTAGTTAATCATAGCACGTAAACGGCATGGCTCGTAGCATTACAACTCAGAGTCCTTACAGGTCTAGGTCAGGACTCCATACCAGAGGATAACGGTCAATGGACTTTCGAAGCAGATCAGCGCTGGTACTCAAGTGGTTAACGCACTAGTCTAGTAATCCAGGTAGCCTAGGGATCCGTTGGTTCAAATCCCACCCAGCGCATGAATTTTTCCTCTTCAATTTGTAAAAAATATGTTTTTTTAGTTTTTGACCATATAATAATAAGACTAAGAAGATTAGGTGGTAGAAAATGGTTTGAGCTTTAACCTAGTCGGTGGTTACCTTCCATCAAAGAGAGATACTATTTTTATCAGTATTACCATTCAAAGAGGCATTGCTGGAAGCATGTTTTCAGTGTTTCCAATGCAAAATAATGAAGATAAATGTTGTTTTAAGTTCAAGTAAAAAATTAAATTTTAATTATCCTATTTTCTATAATTCAACAAGAAAACACCAAATTCAATCCTGTTTCATAACGGTTATATATACCGTTAGGAATATTTCAGCATTAGATAGGTATGATGGTATCACACATTATGCTATAGGCGTTTACAAATTTTTATGTAATTTTTTAAAACAGTTTAACGGGTTGTTCCCATATGTTATTGAATTCCTAAAAAAATGACCTAAAATCATAAACCTAAATAAAAGACCTAAAATCCACAAGAGGTATTAAATTTACAAAGTTCTGATATTAATTACGTCCTTATTTGGTGTCCTCAGAAAGCCGGAAAGCGGAAAAGAAGCTCAACCGACACAGCGTGGCAGTAGACACCAACCGGTTGCAGAACGCTGCAGAGTAAGTGATATTATAATTATGATGTTTATTTACAATTGTATGCTACTTTTTTTAAATTTACAAAATCCTTATTGTGAATTTTGTAGGTTTTTTTTTCTGATAAAGTAAAAAAAAGTTATCATAATTGTGTTGATCACTTTCGTCTACGCTGAAACCGGAACTTTAACCACCGACCTCCAGGTTACAAGTCCGCTGCCTTATCGATCAAGCTACTGAGGTCGGTTTCTGAGAAAAGTACGTATAGTAATGCCCTATTAGGACTACATATTCAGTCCCATTATTCTAGCAACAAGCCTAAGACGCATTATTATGTGGTAAATATTCCAAATGGGAGGATAACTTGTCAAGTTCCGCCTAGGTTTTGAACCCGTGACCTCTGTAACCTCTATGACATATAATTTTTTTTATTTATCATATCAATCTAAAATCACTAAAACCGTCTACTGTTAGTCAAGTGGTTAACGCGCTAGTCTGGTAATCCAGGTAGCGTAGGGATCCGTTGGTTCGAATCCCACCCAATGCATGACTTTTTCCTCATTCATTTGGGTTTGTGGCCACATAATAATGAGACTCTGAGTGTTAGGTGGTAGAAAATGCTGTGAGCATTAACCTCGCCTGGTGGTTAACTTTCACTAAAAAGTGTTATTATTATTATAAAAAAAGGAGACGCAGAAAAAGAAAAAAACACAAACGTTGTTTACTCATCAACCCCCACTTCCAAAGCGTCCCTCGGTTGCCATGAACCCTCAGACCCTCACATCCCTCACACCCACAGCTAGGGACTGTAGGGAGTCGTAAAGAGCACACACCACCTTCCAAGTAATTGCACGGGTGCAAAAACAGGAGGGCTTGAGAAGAGGGTGCCAAACAACTGGGCCAGAGAGTGAGCGTGAATATAAAACTCAATATGGATGAAAGAGTGAGTGGAAACATAAAGAAAAAAAAAAGTAAATATAGATAAAAGAGTGAGTGGTAACATGGTAAAAAGTAATTGGAGACGTCACAACTTATACCTCACGGGTAATAAAAAAAAGGGTTGGGTGGAAGAGATTGCCACAGGCAATAAACCCGCTCTTTAGTTAGGACATATATGTATCTATCTATTTTTCTTCCATTTTATTGTTTACATTGTTTAGATTCTTTTTTTATATTAATTATTTGTATTGTACATTTATATTTCTTTGTATCTTATAAAGCATTTAAAAATAATAATAAATGTATATTCTAATAGACTATCTAATATTACTGTGATTTTCTATGTGTTGAAAATAACACCTGACAAGAATTGCTGCCGTTTTAAATGCCCAATTGCACACATCCTTCAGTATGGTGAAGAACTTTGTTTAGGTGGTTTGTCAGAACATGCATATTTGGACAGCTTTTAAGAGAGAGAGAGAAAACTAGTACTGAAGAAATTGAGGAAAAGAAAATCATAAAAAAATAGTGTTAAAAAGAAGCATAAAAGAAAATATAAATATAGAAGAACAACAAAGATTGGAGAAACCATCAATATGTCATTAACATGGTGGATTTGTTATCTCCTTTCGAAGAGGGAGCGATGAAAAGAAGAAAAAAAATATGAGAAGGGGAAAGTAAAGAAGATGGTGATAATGTTTTTGATAGTACTAGCAATGATGTTGATTTTGATAGTACTCGCAATGATGATGATTATGATAGAACTCGCAATTATGATGATGATGATTCTGATAGTACTCGCAATGATGATATGATTTTGATAGTAAGTTATGTTTTTTGAAGTTATCATACCTAGTTGTGTTAATCACTAATCACACAACTACTCGAACTCGCTTTACTAAATCTATTTTAAAAGCGAGACTTGAACCACCCACCTCCAAGTTAAAAATCACCGCCTTACCGCCTTATTGGTCAAGCTACTGAGGTCGGAGATGGATTTGATAGTACCTACTCGAAATGATTATGATATAGGTAGATGAAGAAAAGTGACAGAAAAGAAATAGAATGAATACATTTCAGCATGGGTTTTAGATTGTCTTGTTGTCTACACGGAAAATAAAAAGAAGCAAAAAAGAGGTGTTGAACATAGCATTATCATGGAGATGTTGAATAGAATGTTGATAAGAATTATGGAGTATTTGTACATAAGTTTTGAATGAAAAGAGAAGGAAACATTATATACCATGTAGGTTCTTCTATCTTATATGTATAGGGGGGAAGTGAAGGGTTTATAGAATAAAATTGAAAAACGGGAGAAAGGGAGTTGCATAATGGAAACTGTGGGAGAAGGAAGAAAAGGAAGAGATGTTTGTGAAGAGTGAGTTGAGGAAGACTTAGGAGAGAGCTAGGCATTGTTGGTAAGTTAGCTAGACGATTTTGATAAGGAAGCAAGACATGGAAATATGAAGATATTAGAACAGTTCGATAAAATAAAAAGGAACCCACGAACATACAAGTCCCTGATAATGCGATGACGATATTGGGTATTGCCTACGTAAAAACGATAATAAATAGGAAAAATATATTCAAAGAGACATAGAGAAAAGAAATATAAGCCAGGGATGTCTAGTTGTCTAGTTGAGAATGTTTTTTAGTTAATGAGAGAGAATGATTAAACTTTTGAACAGTAGATTTTAATTCCTATAAAAAAAAAATACAAATTATTACTGTTGTTATCTATACATCTGAAGAACCGCGAAAAAATGCATTTTTTTAAAACAATTTTAATCAAACTCTATAAACAATAATTATTTTAACACAATAAATTAAAAATATTGCTCATAAAGTTTAATAAATTGATGATAATGCCTATTATGATTTTCTTTCATACCACGTTTCTTTTCTTCTTCTTCCAATAACATTGTAACAGAAACACTCCGTGCTTTTTTTTGGACAGCTCTTGTTCAGAAATACGAGACGCACAGCTCTTATCTCGAGAACCCAGACACTTGGGTTGGTGACTTTTACACCGTGGAGGTTACACCCCCTTCGGAAAGCCCTTTTCACACGATTGAAAAAATAAGACAATAACCTCGGCACATGATATCCAATTAAATTTTAGAGACATTTAAAAAGTCTCTACATATTTTTCACAAATAAGTAAATATTTTTTTTTTTTTCAAGTTTAAAAAAGTTATCATAGGTACGTGTTTATCAGATTCACTTTATTAAGTATTAATTTGTTCGCTCTTCTAAATATTATTTGCTAAACTTGGGATTTGAACCACCGACCTCCAGGTTACGCGTCCGCCGCCATTTGGACCAGGCTACTGAGGTCGGTAGTATTTTATTTTTATTTATTATATTCCACAAAAAGAATAGAATACAAAGTGCCCCAATCAGTTTATAAACGCAGTTAGTGGAGATGCAAAGTGCACCAATCAGTTTATAAAGGAAGTTAATGGAAATGCAAAGTGCACCAATCAGTTTATAAAGGAAGTTAATGGAAATGCAAAGTGCACCAATCAGTTTATAAAGGAAGTTAGTGGAGATGCAAAGTGCACCAACCAGTTTATAAAGGAAGTTCGTGGATTTGTAAAGTACACCAAGTGTAAAGTCAAAGTATAAAGTTGGTGGTCATTGGTAATAATCTCCAACTCTCTCATTACAGAACGTTTTTTTTAAATTCTTCGCTTTTTGAATTGAACCTGGACAGGGTTACCACGAATGATGATCGTGTAAACGGGACTTACCTCCATGAAAACCCCAACTCTTTCTGTACACAACACTTTGCAAGGTTCTTTCTCTAATTTAAATTGAAATTTGCCCCCCAGACATAGTAACGACGGAAAATGCAGGGATATATGCGGTTTGCTTAAGTTGTGAGTTGAAAGAGGTCTGTTGCGTGAAAAGTAAGGAAGTATAATAATTGGAAAGTTGTGTAAACAAGATCCTTCGTCACTCTGGGGGAGCTATGGTAGCGAACTTGTCAGGTCAAATGACAAGAGCAACAAGAATAATAATACTGTATAAATAATATTTATACTGCCCGATTAAGACTATTAAAGTCCCATTATCCCAGCAGTAAGCCCAAGACATATTATTAGGTGGTAAAAATCCCAAATGGGAGGATAACATGTCATGTCCCGGCTGAATTTTGAACCCACGACCTCTGGAGTCTTTGGATTCACAGAGTGCCGCCTGTACCACTGAGCTACCGGGACAGACTCAATAGAGATCGTGTTGTAGTTGGTCTGTGACCAGGTGACCACCCCCGGGTCAAAGTTTTTTATGCTGGTTTTACTCAGGCTGGGTGATGTTAAAGTTCTCCGCTTTGTAAGTTTCCTTATTTGAACGAAGAAAACATTTTGTACATTTACTATCTTACAGTAGTCACCGTGGCAGAGTGAGTTAGCGCGCCAGGTATTGCACGCAAGGTGACCTGGGTTCGATCGCCAGCAGGGCAGGATTTTTCTGCTCTGTACTTGGGTGTTCGGGGTCCACTCATACCTCGTGAGGAAAAATGAGTAGCTGCTTTAATGTTAGCAGCGACCAGTGGCCGCATTATAAGCAAAAATATAAGGTATTGGGATAATGAAGATGCGGAAAAGTCCTATAGTTCTGTTCTACCGACTAAAATTATGAGATAATAACACAAAGAAACACATTATTATTAAACGTGTTACCATACAGAAGGTACACAATATTATGTAGGTTGCTTTTTGTATTGTAATAATTATTATGTATAATGTACATTGTACATATACCTGAAAGTCTATGATATATTCTATGTATTATATATATTAGATTAAAGAATACTGCTGAAGAAAAAGTACTGTATAGGTGGCAAAGTTTATGAAGTATACTCTACAGAAGGTACATAATAATTATGTAGGTTATTTTTTGTATTGTAATAATTATTATGTACATAATTATACCTGAAAGTCTATGATATAATCTATGTATTAGGTATAGATTAAAGTATACTGCTGAAGAAAAAGTACTGTAAAGGTGGCAAAGTTTATGAAGTATGCGATCTTTGCCTACTTCAGCATACAGTATACGATCTTTGCATACTTCAGTATATTGTGTACCATATTTGCATACTGAAGTATGCAAATATTGATGAGGTAACATCCTTTGTAAGGAACCTTTTCAAACTCTCGGCTCAGTAGAGCGAAACACGAGGGCACAAGAAAATGTAATATCCTATTATTTATTTAATCATTCTTAATTAAATAGTTTCCTCCCCGTTGTTAAATTATTTTCATTCATGATCCTCGACTTTCATTATTGCGAAATGTCGCAGGTGAAGCAAATATTTCTCGTAGAATTAGGAGTAGATATTACGGAAGAAAATATTTCTCGTAGAACTAGGAGTAGGTATTACGGAAGCAAATATTTCTCGTAGAACTAGGAGTAGGTATTACGGAAGCAAATATTTCTCCTAGAACTAGGAGTAGGTATTACGGAAGCAAATATTTCTCGTAGAACTAGCAGTAGGTATAACAGATACGAGTATAAGGTATAGGGACTGGAGAGTACCGGGTAGTATGCTATCTACGGACCCTTATATATATTTTTCCTAAGCAACTACATCCAAGACATAGCCATTTATGTATTCATTCGAACGGAATTCTATAACCAAGGCATGGCCCATTTATGTATTTTTTCTAACCCTACTCTACATCCAAAGCATGGCAATTTATGTATTTTTCCGAACGGAATTCTACCTTTGTGGAATGGCCTTCGACAGTTGAGTGTTCAGTGGATGAGATTTCCAAAGCCAAAAACCAATGCCATTTTTCTTGTCAGGACATTTTTCTTGTTTTTATTAATGATTTTTTCTTGTTACCAATCTGTGTTTGTTTATTTGTAATTATTCGTTATAGGTAGGTAAATTCTAGGTATTAATTTATTTATTTATTTAGTAACAGGATTAAATAATAAATAGGTCGGTTCTTGTTGTTATTGTAACTAAACTTGGCTACAGCTGAGGTAGTGCTGGTCTCTTCTCAATACAAATTTAGTTAAAAAATTGGCTCATTCTGAATCACATATTTCTATGTGCCATCAACCATCATAAGAACTTGGAAGCCATATTAGACCCCTGGGCAACTGCAAGTTAGCCTTGGCTGTTAGGGTCGGCTTTTCTGTTCTATATTTATAGTCCTATAATATTTGTTTTATTTAATGTTTTTCAACCCGAAAGTTCTTGAGTTAACAAAGGTTAATTTTATACATAATATATATAGAGAAAAATAAAATTAAGGTATGTAAAAAAAAAAAAAACAAAAACAAAACAAAACTAGCGAGACACTCAGTTTCTCCCTGTTTAACGTCCCAAACAATAATGAGGTCGATTATACAGTAGCTCTGTAATTTACAAGTACATTATAATGTAAAACAGCTCAGTATCAGAATGCTTCCATTACCCAGAAACGGATGCCAGGACACGTATGTAGGGCAAACTCATCTCTTATTCTATGAAAGAAGGTCACAAAGGAATTTTTGTCTTAGAAAAGAAAATTGGAAAAGTTTCCGTGAAATATTTGAAAAAGCCATCTCTTTCATTATAACCACACGTAAAATGTACTTATACAGAAAGCTTATAAAATATGTTCATATTGATCAGAAATAAGTCATTATATTTGTGTTAATCACAATCGTGAATTCACAATAATTACTGAAACTCGTCTAATAATAATAATAATAATACCGTGGCCGGAAGATAGGCACAAATACCTATATCAAGGTGGTGAGAGGATTGTAATAGGGACGTCTAGATTCAATGTCTAGGCTCCTTTCATGTTCATTGATTTTATTTGGTTTTAAAGTCCTGATTTTTGCTGGCTTTATCGCCAGAGCTCACTCCACTGAGAATCCTGCCATAAAAAAGAAAGCCTTTATAAAAAAAAATATATTCAGGACCGGTGTTATAACCTCCATACGCTGGGAATCGCACCAGCTACCCACATTAACCTCACCCAGCCTGGGTAGGGACGGAAAGGCTAGTCTCACATGTTTGGAGAGAACAGAATTTTCTGTGTGAAAAGTCTGGTCCAACTGGGAGTCAAACTCAACATCTCTGGACTACGGGCAGTAGTCACAACTGTTATGCGGAGCCTAGTTTCATAATAATTATCATACTTGGGACTCGAAACGTACATACTTGAGAGACCGCTCTTGGTTATGTTACGACTCCACCACTTCATCTATCGAGCTACTTGTGTTGCTTTGAATGTTATTCTTATTTTCATTTAACTTTAAAAAGGAATTTTCATTTAACTTTGTGCCCCGGAACCGCTTTCGCATTACTTCAAGACACTTTACCTTTACATCCATGCCATTCCAGAAACGAAAAACTCGGTCAGAATTTTGAGCTCCGGCCGGAATTCTAACCCGCAACCTCCCGGTCAGCAACCAATGCTTTCAACCACTGAGCCAAGGAGATCGGATACATAAGCAATATCAGAATTCCTTGATATTTCTCAAATGGAGTTTTCTTGAAAAAAATCTGACTCAGCTAAAAAAGTCCTGTGCTCAGCATCCAATTTCTGGAATCACCTGTGACCCCTACCATATAGTTTTCTCTTTATATTCACTCCCCCGAGACTTTATGATAATATAACCCTTGCCTTCCTCCCTCTCTCTATTCTCTCTAACTGTCTGGATTTCCATGCCTCTCTCCTATAACCCTCGCTCACTGCTTTCTCTACAAACTGTTATTATCTCCTATCCCTCTCTCTCTCTCTCTCTCTCTCTCTCTCTCTCTCTCTCTCTCTCTCTCTCTCTCTCTATTTTTATCTCTTTTCTTATATCTCCTCTCTGTCTTTCTCTTTCTCTCTCTCACTCTCTTTCTCTCCTTTCTCTCTCTCTCTCTTTCTCTCTCATTTCTCTCTCTCTTTCTCTTTCATTTGCTCTCCTTTCTTATATCTCCTCTTTCTCGCTTTCCTTATCTCTATCACACAGTCTTCTTGTCCTCTATTTCTATTGACACCAGCAATCCATCTCTCTCTCTCTCTCTCTCTCTCTCTCTCTCTCCTTTAAGGTTAGGAGATAGAATTGAATAAATAAAAAATAAAAAGAACTATATTATCCAATCCATTCTTCATTAACCTTCTCCTTTCAATTAACTATTATCCTTCTCCTCCTCCTCCTCTCACTTTCTTATCTTTGTCACACACGCAATTCATCTCTCTCTCTCTCCCCTTAGAAGTATGCATAAGAGATAGTATTAATTTATTCAAATGTATTGAATAAATAAAAAAAACACTGCCAATTATGGACATGAAACTTCCTCGTGATTGCTTCACATTGTAAACACGTGCCAATTTTGAGATTTTATAGAAAATTACTTGTATCTCCAAAACGGCTCAACCGATTTTCTTCAAATTTGTTTTATATGGTAGAATATCGTTTTTTCTACATTCTAGATTCCACAAAAAATTCTGTATCGGCAAGTCGTGGTCCTTATTTTTTTACTTTTTTGTCCAAAATTTCGGATTTTCTTAAATATCAGAGTCAAATTATAATTAATTTAAAAATAATATAAATAACCTATGTAAAGCAATAATATGCATATTCTTACAAAATTTCATCGAAATCGGATGTACCGTTCACGAGATATAAGCGTTTAAGTAAAAAGTTAGTGGTCAGGCGCATGGTCTCTTTCACCCAGAACCGCTGGTATGAATTCGATGAATTTAAAATGGGACCATCTACAGAATGTCTCCTAGATGTGTGCAAAATTTCATCAAAATCGGTCGAGTAGTTTCCGAGATTTGCGCGTTACAAGGAATCGTTTTAACAGACCGACGGATCGACAGACCGACAGACCGACAGACGGACAGACGGACACAAAACCAAATTTACTCAGTAGGTTATGAAACGTCCAGAAATATGAAAAAAATTGAAATCGGAGCAAAAAAATATTTTTTTTTACAAAAACGAACACAATACTTCCGATTTCTAATATTAGAAATTTCTCGGAAGTAATAAAAAGAACTATATTATTCAGTCTATCCTTCATTAACCTTCTCCATTCCATTAACTATTATCCCTCTCCTCCACCTCTCTCTTTCTCTCACCTTCTTATCTTTCTCACACACTCTTCTTGTCCCCTCTTCCACTCTATTCATTTCTCCAAATCTACCTTCTCCCTCTATCTCTCTCTTTTTCACTTACCTTCTTACAGCATCTTTCCTCTTCTTATCTCCATATCTCTCTCTCTCTCTCTCTCTCTCTCTCACGCACAATATCTCTCTTACCTTTCACTTGAACCCTCTCGTAAAATTAGACTCCCCTCCCTTATTTTTTATTCCCCCCCCTCCTTGTACTCTTCCAGTACATTAAGACCCCCCCCCCCCCCACCCCCCTCTCTTCATCTCTCTGGTAAATTCAGATCCCTTGTTAATACAATGACGTCACGTTCAAAATTCACCCCAATAACCTTGTCCCTAATTTTGAACACCCCTCATTTTCGCGTTAAGACCCTCATCAGTTTGTACGAGAAACTTTCGAGATAAAAGGGTGGGGGCAGTTTTTTGGAGATAAATGATGCAGTTTTTCTTTCTGCATCTAAGCGTAGTTGAGTGCAGGTTTTCAAGTAAAAGTTAGTTTGCTAGAATTTGAACATAGTTTAAGATGCAGGTTATTTCTCTGCATATGAGCGAATTTGAGTGCAGTTTCAAGTAAAAGTTGCTTTGAGAGGATTAGAATATAGCTGATAAGGGTTATTTCACAGTGGCCGAGTGAATTCATGCACTGGGCAATCTGGACATTGCGCGCATGGGGACCTGGGATCGATCCCCAGCGGGACAGGATATTTTTCTGCTCTGTACTTGGGTGTTCGGGGTCCACTCATACCTTGTGAGGAAAAATGAATAGCTGCTTTAATGTGAGCAGCGACCAGTGGCGGAATTATGGGCAAAACAAGATATGGTATATTAGAATTAAATAGAAAAAGTCCTGTGATTCTGCGCTACCCACTAATGATGGGATTACAACATAGCTTAAGCTTAATTTGATCTATTTTGTTCAAAATGATACCTTTGTCTAATTGTGATTAACAAATTTACAATGGACAATATTACTTTAATGCATTCATCATAGGGTGGCGTCATCTTGAACGATGATAGCCAGACAGTGGAGGAATGACTCAGCACTTCTACCACAGTCTTTACAAGGAGACTAATAATTGACAAGGGCCCCCAGAACCAAGCCAATGCTGGTCTACGCCCTGTTTATAGTCCCCCAGCCAGACAAATGCATTAGAGAGAGAGAGAGAGAGAGAGAGAGAGGAGAGAGAGAAAGTAAAATAGATGAAAAAAAAACAGACAATGATTCATGGTTAATGTAATTTAATTGTCAAAATGAAAAGAAAAAAAAAAGTTTTGAGGTCTCTAATTTCGACCACAATAGGATCCCAGGACCAATGGTTCGTTTCCCGTTCTGGCTTGGTCTGGTTAGATAAGGGGCTGGTTTTCCTTAATACTCCTGACAGGACAAATTAGCACGTCTCACATCAGAGCACAGGATTCTATATCCAGGACAGGAATTAGGAACAGACGGTACCTCAATGCAGGCACGGCCGGTGCTAAGGAACTGCGGAACTGCAGCACCCCAACACGATAAGGAAAAAAATAGAGCGTTTTCCATGTCCTAGCTCGTCATACACAGTGAAATGTATGTAATGCACTGGTAGTGAAGTGGTTAACGCGCTAGTCTGGTAATCCAGGTAGCGTAGGGATCCGTTGGTTCGAATCCCACCCAGTGCATGAATTTTTTCTCGTTAATTTGAATTTGTGGCCACATAATAATAAGACTGAGGTTTAGATGGTAGAAAATGCTTTGAACATTCACCTGGTGGTTACCTTCCACTAAAGAGTGTTATTATTATTAAAGGTAACTATTTTATAATTATATTGAATTACATATCTACATGCTAAACAAACTCAAAAACATAAGGTACCAAGAGAGCGATTCTCTAAATCTTATTTTAAAGAGGTGTATGTGCCCATGTGCCGCCAGTACCCCCAAAACATTTTCCCACCGACCGCTCTTGCCTCAAAGGTACCTAAATGGTCACAACTTCAAATTTTTCGATAATGATGTTTCTATAGTTTTGAAATCGGCAAAACAAGCGGATCCAATGGTGCAATCCGTTTTATCCTATGACGTAGAGTTTTTGAAATTTTAAAGGTGTAAATAATCGTAAATCTATGTTTGCGAAAGGCAGACAATCGCAAGTATAGATTTTTAGTTGTAAGTGTTATAAATAATTTAATAAATTTAAACAAAAAAATAAATTTATGAAACATGAAAAGGTAGGTACATTAAAAAGTAATATTTTAAGTTCAACTTTCCAGCACTGTCAAAAAAAAATCTGTTTCTGCTCCACTCAAATTCCATTATTCCAAGACTCTCTGACACCCTCAGTATCTCTTGAGAGATCTGCAGTTAATGCCCTGGACCTTATCTCGACATTCTAGTTCATCCCCTGGGCTCCTTTACGCCCTTCAGGAGAGTCCTGAGATCCTGATTTATTACTTCCTCAGAGCCGGAACTTGAGGTCTGCAGGAATAATAATTATCCTGGATTATTTATCTGCTTTTAAGTGTGTGTCATTATCCCAGCACGCCCCCTTCTCATAGACCTGGAGTGCTATGCAAAGTCCCTCAGTTCTGATTTCATTACTGTCCTGGAATTTATGTTTTTGAACCTCTTCAGGAACGTTTAGACAACTTGGTTGGTGGAAAGATTGGTTTACAAGATAAAAATAACATAATTTTCTAAGATAAAGATAAGCTGCTTATGTCACAATTTTTAGTGCCTAGTATCGACATTACGAGAACTGACATGTTCCAATATCAACCTCGTAATGCCGTCACTGGTTGTTGCCCACTCTATAACTACCTACCCTGCTGGTATCGAACCCAGGTCACCGTGCGTGCAAATCTAATGCTCTACTTCAATCGGTCACTGTGACTACGTTTGCAAGAAATAATACGAACACAATTTCGTTTTATTTTTTCTAATATTATTAGAAAATAATATTAGAAAAATTTCTAATATTATTAGAAATCGGAAGTAATAAATATTATAAACATATCATAGATATAATGGTTAATTTATTCTTCCATGCCTTATTCAATTGCGAACTGAGTTTTTAAGACGAACATTTTACGCTCTCATAGCAGCACTTCTATAACCGCTAAACGGCATCGAACGTCTTGGAAGACCTTTCATATTTTACCATCTGGAAAGCAGATCTCAATCAGTTTTTGACAAGATAATTTCAATGAACCAGTTTTTGTAATGTTTAGCTCTATTATTAAAGTCTCAAATAACTTAGCAGTTAATAGGCATAATAGGTCCATTTATTTTATTTCTTAATAATATAATATACTATACATAATTCTGTACATACATATTTTGAATCTTGTGGTAGATATTTAAATTTCAATAATTAATGGGTGTATAAGTTAGATTTTAGATGTTTACAATTTCAATCCTTCTTCTTACCCATGTAAGCTCCTTCATATTAATGGTAATTAGTAGAATTAATGTAGGCAAAAAGTATTAAATTGTGGTATACAGTGCGTTTCCAAAGTACTTTCATTATACGGCATCTTAACAAAACGGTGGTTACTGGTTAGCCTGTCATTCACTTTTTATCTGTAAAAAATACGCGAGTTAAAGTCCAAAAGAGTAAGTTCATCATTTATGTGATTGATCAGTTACCACGGTAGGTATTAAGTGCATTTAACCACCGTATGTGGAGGCGCTAAAACTTTCAAAAATAAATTAGATGCTGAGACTTCACGATTTCAATATTAATTTAATCTTTTTTGCAATCGAAAGTCTGAACTGCTACCTTACATGCCTTCTGATCGAGCTACAAAAGTTATTATTATTTTTTATTTTTTTAATAACAAGATAACATATACAAAGGTATTTTCCTAAGCTGAAGCTTATAAACTGTAAAAAATATATAAAATAAATAAATCGGTACATCTGAAAACCCAATAAAAATTCATCTTCTGGACTAAGCTCAAATTCATCGATAAGACCATTAGTCCTGATTAGAACTCGTCCACTTCCTGGCTTCTAGCCACAGGAGCTTTATCCTGCAGGACAGAACCTCTGAGTTATAATCACTGGAGGATGGTACAAGGATAGGCTCTCAGCTACGGCCAGATTGGCCTAATCTGGACACATATTGCCTTTCTAAATAAAATCACTTTAGTACCGTGAGATTCGACGCGAATTTGAGCAGAATCATGCACTACGCTGGTATACTTGGTGTACTGAGAGATGACAGTTAGAGCTCATCATCATCATTGGGTGGCGTCATCGTGAACGATGGCAGCCAGACAGTGGAGGAATGAATCTACACTACAGACTACAAACAGAGAACAGACTACCACTGTCTTTACAAGGAGGCTAATTATTGACAAGGGCGAATGCCAGAACCAAGCGAATGCTGGTCTACTCCCTGTTTATCGTCCTACTATTCTACTCCTTGTTAATAGTCCCCCAGCCAGACTTAGATCTAAATTATATATAAAAAAAAAAAAATATGTGCACTGGTAGTTAAGTGGTCAAGGCGCTAGTCAGGCAATCCAGGTAGTGTAGGGATCCGTTGGTTCGAATCCTATCCAATGCCTGAATTTTTCCTCATTTATTTGAGTTGGCGACCACTTATTTTTTTTTAATGCTACTGTCTACACTTTACATAGAAATTAGTACTATGTGAGGCAGTACCTGACAGATATATTCGTGTTGGTTGTTATTTGAGTGAGAAACGTAATGATATGTAAGACTCCGAGGGTAAGGTGGGGACGAGACTGGGGGATGTTAAACAGGGAGAAGACCAGTGTTTCGCTAGAGGACCATAAACAGAGAATAGACTAGCCAACCCTTACAAGCCAGGCTAGCTTGCAGTTTACCAAGTGTTTAATGGCTTATAAAGAAAAAAGTCCAAGTCCTCATGATGGTTGATCGCACATAGAAATATGTTGTTCAGGACGAGTCAACTTTGAAATACAGTTGGCTGGAGACCATCACTCACCCCTCCAGCTGTAGCCAAGCTGGCTACAACAACAACAACAGAAATATTCCTATGAAACTAGTGTGAAAGGATTAAGTAAACCAGTAAGGAGATAATGATGACTGATGAGTTAGATTAGGGAAATAATTACAATGTAAAAGAAGAAAAAACAGGTCCAGTGTTGTTTTAAAATTCCTGACATACCTTTCAGACAGGTTATAAATGTTAAAATAACCTTCACTGAGTACACAGCTACACAGCTTATCCATCAATACATAAAGAGTACATCTTTAAATAGTATATTATACCTTTAAATAAGATATGTATATAATGACACAAGCGGGCTGTCGCCCGCTTTGCGGGCCGAGGCATGGCCGTGAAAGCAAAAAAACCTTTTTCGCCAATGGCAGGTGTTGTAGTGGGAGTTTCGAAAAATCCCGTCTTATTGCACATCTAGACTATAAGACAAAGCTACCTACCAAATTTCAGCTTCCTAGGACTTACGGTTTGGGCTGTAGAGCGATGATCAGTCAGTGGTCAGTGGTCAGTGGTCAGTGAGTGTCTTTGACATTTATATATTAAGATATTATACCTTTAAATAAGATATGTATATAATGACATTGTTGTCACAGCTATTCGCGGTTCTTGTCGCATAATTCATAACCTGTAAGAACCATTCTGAAAATAACCATCGTGATTCTCTACTGCAAAACACAAGTTAGTAATAAGAGTAATTTTACTTTCTTTCTCTCTATTCCCGGCTATTAGAAAACTGCCTGCCATCTCTACATGTACGCAGTTCAGAGTACCTTATTCCCCAGGTATAAGTTAGTAGATACCTACTTACACATGACGTACATAACTATTGTATACATACTATATGTACATAATATACAACATACTATATGTACATGCCCCGGAGTGACATTCCTCCACGCTCAATATGGAGAATCTGGCCAGAGACAAGTTTATTTTGAACACTGCAATAAATCTGTGAGCTCCGGGGACTAAAAGCCCGACGACCTATTGCAAAGTCAGGAGCTCTAATGAAGCTTTAGTTAATTCTCAATTAAGCTTCATGGAGAAATCGGCTGGTTTATCTATTGTATGTATGTCATGTAATAAAAATAAACATGTTTCAAAAGTCTCTGTAGTTAGATTGAGCGGTATTATTATTATTGCAACAGTGCAAAAGCATTGTTTACTCATGTTCAAAGCTTTTGAATTGATTCATTAAGTTCTCGTATTATTTGATTTATCAATGGCCAAAGATTTATGGAAACATAATTCTGATTTTGTCGACCTTGTCGACAGACAGGTCGTTCGCGCCGTTAATTCTGATTTGATTTAAATCGAAACTCCAATCCTGATCGGCCAAACATTCACTATAAGTGGATTTATTTAGCGTCCCATAATTGCAACAAAAAATCAACGACCAATTATAATATTAAATCGTCCGCCAATATTTTTATTCTGGCTTAACTCACTTTCAACTTCATGGTCACATCATGTCAGGGGTTTCAGCCTCCATTCGCTGGAAGCTCACAAACCATCTCTCAAATTAACACCTCGCCTAGCCTGAGTGGTGCCGGAATTAGGTAGCATCTCGAAGTATTCGTCACCCACCAATCCTAACCTCGTTAGACGTTGCTTGACTTCAGTGACAGAACGAGAACTGTAGCACATTCCAGAAACACTCTCCACTCTCATAATCTCCAAATTTCCATTTCAACCGTCACACAATGCTGATTCTGATTGTTTATTGCGTTCACACCAATCAGAGTGCGTTGTGTGACGGTTAAAAGAGAGATTTGGAGATTATGAGAGTGGAGAGTGTTTATGGAACGGGCCACTGGTGTATTCAACGTGCCATCGACGCTGGCTCAACCAGTATTTTAAGGACCAGTGAGTCTGATGACTTTGCAAACGCCCGCGAATCTCTCGGTTAGTTGTTCAACCTTTTTTTTCCACTTCTTTTAACTGGCTAGCAGCATTCCTTCGATTACTACCAGCTAGTTGTTTACCATTTCTCGATTGTCTTCTGCAAAACCTCTATAAATGGAAACTTGCCACAACTTTGTTTGTGTGTGTACCTATGTGTGTGAGTGAGTGTGTGTTTGTGTGTATGTGTGTGTGTTTGTTCTGATCGTTTGGCTAAAGTGCGGTCAGTTTGATGATGTTTGGTGGCTCGTTTCAACTTGGCCTGCAACATGTTGGCAATTGTTGTGGTACTTGGCAACAAGGAGAGATGTGAGGACGAGACTAGTGAGCTATGAACTGGCAGAAAGTATCGAGCAGTCGGTTGTAGCCATTGTCGGTACTTGTACTAATCGTCTGTCCCGGTAGCTCAGTGGTAAAGGCGGCACTATTATACAGGTATCTTCTTCTTCTTCTTCTTTTACTCTGTCTTATCCCGCTTGAGCAGGGTCGACATTGTTCAACCTCATGGTTGAGGTTGGTTGGTTTTGGCACATTTTTTACGGCTGGATGCCCTTCCTAACGCCAACGATTCTATTTTATTTAACCTCCTGGATTAGGACGGGGGTTTTACCCTCCATTCGCTGGGAATCGTACCAGCTACCCAAATTAAACTCACCCAGCCTGGATAGGGCCGGAAATGGCAGCCTCACATGTACGGAGGGAACAGAATTTTCTGTCTGAAAAGTCTGCTCCGACCGGGGATCGAACTCAGGATCTCTGGACTACGGGCAGTAGTCACAACCGTTACGCCAAGGAGTCTTTTATACAGGTATATAATCCAATAATAACAATAATTATTGTATACTTTTACGGGTAGATAATTTTTGCGGTGGTTCTTCGTAGTCAGTAAGCTCATGACGTCACTGATGATGCTTTAGTATTATTATTATTATTGGATTATTTGTTTAAAGGACATAATACATAATTATGTATGTACAAAAAAGTAATGATAAAAATTGCAATACAAAATTGAGAACAATATAAACAAGGAATGACGAATACAATACTTTCCTAATTATAGGATAAGGAAAGTAAAAAAATATATGCCCAGTTAAAACATAGAAATCACAAATATAAAAATAGCTAATGTAATAAAATTATTAAACAGATATAAGTATTATGCTAATAAGAGCATGCACACACAGATAAACGTTCATTTTTTCACAGCTCTGACATAACCTTTAAATTGAACAAATAAATAAGATAATAATAACTCCGAGATAAAAATAACCCCGACATAAAAGAAGCATCCTCACAGAAAGTCCTTATCAATGGCTTTCCAATAAAGCCACTGCCAGCACTTTCCCTATCTGCTTTCCTCACCAAAGATTCCTGACTTCTTTCATTTTCCTGCTTTTTCTCCAGACTTCATTTTCAAAGAACCTAAGGAAACATCTCATTCATCTTTTATTATCTATCTTTTTATTATTATTTTTCCCGTCGCTAAAATGTGGATTCTAATAATGGATGTTATTGAGCGTTATCTTTACTATTACGTATTGTACGCTTTTGAGAATTATTATTATTATTAATTTTTCTTTTTATTATTACAGTCGAACCTGGATATAAGAGAACTCAAGGCACCGGAATTTTTTCTCTTATATTCAGGTTTGTTTTGTTAAGAGGTTATTTTCCCTTATACAGAAGTAAATTTCACCGAGAAATCGTTATCTGAAATCCAGATTTTTAATATATCCAGTTCCCTTATATCCAGGTTTCTCATACATCCAGTTCTCTTGTATCCAGTTTTCTCACATATCCAGTTCTCATAATTATATCTGATACATCCAGTTCTCTTATATCCGAGTTTCTCAGATATCCAGTTCTCTTATATCCAGGTTTCTCATATAGGTATCTAAAGTCTTTCTCTTCTATAAAATGTGAATAAGAGAGATATTATTGAGTTGGTATAGGTATTGTAATTTATTGCTGAATTCTATTGAATATTATAATTACCTATTTTTTTTTTTTTTTTAATTACTAATTTTTTTTTTTTTTTTTTGGTTAAGTTCACGGAGAAATTACTCCATTTTTATAATTAATTTTAAGTAGGTATTGAAACAAAAAAACTTAAAAATACACTCATAAGCTAATTCAATAATAAAATTAAATGCGTCAAATGTCGTTTTTCTTATTTATTATAGTAAAAAATATTATCATTCTCTCGCGTATTTCTAGTATTTAATTATTATAACTTACTTTAATTATTAATATATTATTATTCTATTGTGTAGATATTTGCTATTTTACTATTGCAATAGTGTTATTAGTTATTAGAATGACTATTATTATTATTTTCCAGTGTATTTGCTATTTTATTATTGAAATATTTCACCCCATGCGCAATGGACTGGGGCGCACGCTGTGCTGTCGAATCGATAGCGGCGCTTTCTAGTCAAAGCCAAGACCAGACGAGGTGGGTTGCGTCGCAGAATCGAGGAATTTAATTTTTTATAATACTACCTATAATGTATGTTTTATTTTTTAAATAAAAAAAAAAAGTTCTCCCAGGGACCGTCCTTCTGGAAGGGAACTGAGGATGTAAGAAGCATTTCCTCTCTGAATGGCTAGACGCTAGACCAATTTTTTGGTAAAGAAAATTATTGGAACGGGGATCACCCGTGATTCCAATCAATTTCTTTCCCAAATGGTCTAACCATTTCTTAGATTTGACGCTCCAAGCAGCCATGGTTTCCACAGCAACAGGTTGGAAAATATAAATAAATTAAAAAAAAAAAAAATTAAATTTATTAGTGTGTAAACTCAGTACTACCGAAATACTTCTGGTTTTAAACAGTTTTATGTACCTGAATAATAATTATTTTAATAACTTTTATAGTATTATCAAAATAATTATTTTGATAATACTATAATCAAATTATAGTATTATCAAAATAATTATTCTATTGAAATTAAACAGGTAGTAGACCGCATTGGCTTGGTTTCTGGGGGCCCTTATCAATTATTAGCCTCCTTATAAAGACAGTGGTAGAAGTCCTGAGTCATTCCTCCACTGTCTGTCTACCATCGTTTACGATGACGCCATCATATGATGATGATTATAACTTGAGAAAATTAATTTTCTTCATTTTTACTTCCGTAATTTCTAATTCTCATACATTTGTAATCTTAATTATTTTTCTTGGTAGCTCTGTCCTATGAGTGGTGTCGCGTCGGTCTGATATAATCCAAAGATCGCTGGGTTTGACACCCAGCCAGGACATGACAATTTTTCCATGTTGGATTTTGACCACATCATAAATCATAATACTTGGGCTTGTACTTATTGCTAGAATAATACATTGGACCTACTAGTTCTGGTCGATATATTTTACAATAATATTATTATAGTTTACAATAATAATTATCAAGATTAAAATCAAACTTTATTCCTTTGTAGTCAATGAAAAAATAAAAAAGGGCTTCGAAAACACTTACTAGTTCTCATCAGAATCTCACCATCAGACTACTTAAGTTAAGCAACTTCCAGCGAGGTTAGGTACAAATCAGAACTAGGATGATGAGCACTCAAATGCGATCCTCGTGGTGCTCACTATTCTCGGGTGGGGTTATGATGTAGATAGCTGGTTAGTGAGTTGGTGGCGAATTCAGGGTAAAAACTGTGCCCTCTTCTTCAAAAATATATATGACTATTTTACCATCCACAATAGTCCTTCGGTTCCAAGTGCGGTTAGCTTTTAGAGAAGGTGGGTTTTTAGTGGGTGGAAATCCCACACCCCAGGATCTGGGTGTCTTTGAAAGATTTTTTCCTGCCTTCCATTAAAAAAAAAAAAAAAATAGTCTTTCGAAGTCCGTCCGTTGTGCCAGACCGTGTGTCACTCACCCAGCCTCACGGGGCTTTTCTCTCACTGTTTACTACATGTTTACGTTTACGCTGAGCGCTCCATTCTGTACTCAGGATTATATTGAGGCCACTTGAGCCTCCTCCGAGACTCAACTCAGACGAGATTCGACTCTCAAGGAGTGCGCACGTTGAGGTAAAAAATCTATGTGCAGTGATTTTTTAACACTTAAAAAACGCGGTTTTTTGTGTGTGTGTGTGTGTTTTTTTTAAACAAAATATATATATTATATATAAAATTAATTAATATAACTATGTGAAATAGTTAAATTTATATTTTTCCTTTTTTTTTGTTGCTAAAAATTATTTTCAAATTTTGTTGAAAAATAACTGGCGTGATTTCCCGATTTTTCGCCTTTTTTTCTGTGACACCAAGGGTGTGGTGTGAGGTTCTCTTTTTCTAAAAAAAAAATTTCGGTGCTTCTGCAATTTTTTCTCGCAAATCCACCCCACGTCTTAAAATAGTTTTTTGCATTTTTTCATTCATAGTTTTTTTTTTTTAATTCATAGTTTTCTTTTATCGCGGAATGTGATAGTAAGTTTTGTGAGGTCTGTGAATATATTTATTGAATGGATTCAAGACACATAACCATTTAGGATACACGCTATTTCGCTGGTGTTTACCGTTTGGATTTTGGATTAAACTGGTGAAGGATTAACATTGGCATCTTTTAATCCTGATCGAGATATTTACTGGCCAGTATCCGAACGTTTGGATTTTGGATTAAACTGGCGAAGGATTAACATTGGCATCTTTTAATCCTGATCGAGATATTTACTGGCCAGTATCCGAAGTGCTTTTGGATCTCGGTCAAACATTCTCTAAGGAGATTGTCCTGATCTTGCTCAACTTTTTGCCTCTGACATTATGCTCAAAGTGGTGCAGCTCTCAGGTGAGTGTCTTGTGGCCCTTGTGTCTTGGTCTGAACTTTCTCGCCGATGTATGTACCTAGTTGGCAAACCGAATAAAATTAAGGTGTTTGGTATACTCAAGTACCTACAGACAGGACTTGCAAGGAAAAAATGTAAAAATAGTGACAATTTTTTTAGTTAATAATCAAAAATAGTATGAAAAAATCTATTTTAAAATATTTAGCAACAAAGCTGATCCTCTTTTAGTTAATATTCGTAGGCCCTAATTATAGGGTCTTAATTATTTATGTTTTTTTGTTTCAATGGGTAGATAACAAAAATATTCCAGTGAAGATTTATTATTACTTATTGACCCAGCACCTAAATCTGAAGTACTGTGTCACTTCTCGCCCATCAGAGGGGAGGCATACTACGGGATGGGCAGGCTACACCACAGACCACGAACGTCTACATTAGCTCCTGTTTCATGGCTGCGAATTAAAAAAAGGCTGTGAAAAACTCATCTTTAAAAAAAAAAAAAAAAAAAAAAAAAGTGAGTTGACCCTGAACATCCAAGCTCAGAGATCAGAAAAATTCTTACACAGCTGGGGATCGAACCCAGGTCACCGTGCTTGCAAGCCTAGTGTGCTACATCACTCGGCCACGGGCCTAGTAGTCTGAAATCTAAATTATTAGTGTGCTCATTTTCAGAATTTTTTTTATAGCCCAGTAGTAAAATCCAGATAGTCCAGATTTTTTCAGTCTTAGGAGCCAAATAAAAATGGCTTGGGATGGATGGGTCGGGTCTTCTGTATACAAAAAATATGAAAAATAAAACAAATGATTTATTATTATTATTAAAAAATTAAAAAACGCTTTGGGGATTTTCGGGACAAGTAATACAAATAAAATGGAGGACAAAAATGAACTACCTATCTACTTATAGATTACTAATTTACAGAAATACATAGTTAAAGTAAGAAATACATGTAAAGCCATGCCTCAGTTGTGGTGCTGAGTTCCAACATGTAACGATGTACTGCAATGCCTCATTGTGTATTGTGATTTTCCGGTGTAGGTTTAGGAAAAGTAAATACACGGCCATGCCTCACGCCGTAACTCGTTGCTTGGATTAACAAATCGTAGTTATTAATCCTGTTTCATAATTCGCCCCTTTTTTCACAGCCATTGAGAATATTTCGTAGTAAAAATGTTCTGAGGAATATCAGCCATCCTGTTTTTTTATCACCTAATTTTCCATCATCATTTTGGACTATTTAAGTTTTAACGTTTAATGATCCTGGTTGAAAATTTATAGCTCTCAGCATTAAAATGTTTTCTGCTAAAGCTATTCGAACATTTTTTAAGGCACTTTTACAACTTGCATCAGTCAAAATTTAAGGGTCTATTAAATGTTGGGTCCAGTTGCGCATGTAGGTTCATGCACATACAGATTAACAAGTTATTATGACTGTATATCCATATAGACCTGGTATAAGGAATTTGAACTGACTAAAAACGATATAAAAGGGCGCTTTCATTCCATTATATAAAAAAAGATATAATTATCATAGTTATTTTTTGTGTTATTATCACAATCGTGATGGTAAAATTTCACCCTACTAAATTTTAACCGTAATTGGAAATCGAACTACCGACCTCTAGGACACACAAGTCCACCGCCTTATCGATCTAGCTACAGTGTTCACAAACTTTCAGTTCCTTTTTTTCCCATGTCCAGCCTGAGTCCCTGATTTTTAATGCCTCTCATGCCCAGCCCTGATAATTACCTCTGTCTGGCTCGCTAGCTTTTATGATTAGATTTTTAATTAATGGTGCTTTTTCTTTATTATCCTTCTACTACCCTTTTCCTTTTTCCCCTCTCTTCTCCTTTTGCACCACCACCACCATCTTTCTCTTGCTCTCTCCTTTTCCCTCTTTTCCTTTTTCTCTTCTGTTGAACACTACTCTCTTTTACCTCTCTCTCTCCTTCCTCTCTCTCTCTCTCTCCTCTCTTTTCCTCTTTATCTCCCTCTCTATCTCTCTCTCTTTGCATTACTCTTTCTCTCTTACCTCTCTCTCTCTCTTTTATTTTCCTCTTCTCTTTTGAAAATTCCTTTTCTCTATCCCCCTCTCTTTTTCTCTTATATATCCCTCTTTAAATATCTCCTCACCTTTCTCCCTCTTTTTCTCTCTCACTCCTCTTTCTTTTCCTCTCTCTATTTGGTAACTCTTTCTCTCATCTCTCTTCTTCTTTCTCCCTTTTTTCTACTTCTCCTTTCTCCCTCTCTTAATTCCTTTGTCTCGCTTCAATCCACCCTTGTTTTGTATCTCTCCAACTTCCTGGAGTGATTATCTATTGTATTTTGTAAACTACCTCCTTCTTGTCGAGATACTGTATTGTATTTCAAAGTACCACCTGACTTTTGTCTAAAATACAGTAGTTATTGTTAACTGAAAACCCTTCTTCTCCTTTCATTTTTCGTATTTATAACTTTCCCATTATTTTTTCGCTTATTTCAAATATCTCTTTCTTCTATTCTATTTTTCCTTCTCATTTTTTTCTCTTTCTGTATCTCTTTCACTGTCTTTCTCTTACTCTTTCCCTTTCATTTTCTCTCTGTCGTTCTCTTTCTTTCTCTCATTTTCCTGTTATCTTCTACTTTTCTTTCGAGTTTCAGTAGTTTAGTGGTCAAGGCGTCGCGTCGGGATGATAACTCAGAGGTCGCCGGCTTGAAACCTCGCTGAGACATGACAAGTTATCCTCTCATTTAGGACTTTGCCCATCTAATAATTAGAAGGACAAAGTATGCAATATTTACAGTGTAAAATAGTTTGAAAATTAATAAATGATAAAACCAATCCTTGTTGGGTGGAAAAGATTACATTAAACTTGAGATTAAACTTCAGGGAAATTTTGAAACTATTTCTTCAACTGTTATTCTCTTCTCTCTCCACTTTAACCCTTTCCTTCTATTCTCTCTGCTGATATTATGGTCCCTCTCTGTCCTTCAGAGTTTGGGCAGAGTGGCTGCCAGTAGATAAGAGATAGTGTTTGTTAGAATGGAAATTAAAACTTTTGAAACACAAACAATAGATGGGTGTGCACTGGAAATTCCTGATTGTGGGTGTGCTTCCCCTTCTCTCTGTTATGCTTCTTTTTTCTCTCTCTCTTTCTACTCCTAATCTTTCTCTCTCCTCTCTTACTCTCTCATTCTGCTCTTTATCTCTCTCTCTCTTTATTTCTCTTACTCTCTTCTCATTCTCTTCCTCCTTTCTCTTTCTAGATCGCAATCTTTCTTCTCTATTTCAAATATTTCTCTCTCTTTTCTATCTTTCTCTCATTCTCCTCCATTGCATACCAACACCCCACAATTATTTAGTCTCCCTCTCCTTCCTTCTCCAGGTCCCTCTTCTGTCTCTCTCTCTCTCTCTCTCTCATCCTCTCACCCTCAAATTTCTGTTACCCTCCACTTCCTAATTTAATTTAATTAACATGAAAGTGAGATATTGGAAGAATTATCAATCGAAAGGGAAAGTCTACAAATAACGAAAAATGGTTTTCAAAATATAAACTTACCCAAATTCACCGAACTGATTAAAGCCCTTTTTTCTCTCTCCTTCTCCTCTCTCTCTTTCCTCCTCTCTTCTCTCTCTCTCTCTCTTCTCTCTTCTTCTCTCTCTCCTCTCTTCTCTCATCTCTCTCTCCTATCTCTCTCTCTCTCCCTCTCTCTCTCTCCTCGCTCTCTCTCTCTCTTATCTCTTCTATCTATCTTTCTTTCTCTCCCTATCTCTTTTTTCTCAAAATCTACTCTCTCAACTATCAACCTCATCTCTCCCTGACTCTTTTCACTACCGCTTTATTGCTACCCCTTATTTCTTCTGAGTATTTCTGCGATGTCTCTCTCTCTAAATTCATTGGTTGTTACAGGAATCCAATTAAAATTTCTTTTCTACCTCAATTACCGGGAAATGTAGATAATTGTAGTTGCTATCAAATTTTCCATTGAGTACTGGTATTTACAGGCTTTTTATTTAGTGGATGCGACAAAACCTCTTTCACCTCAATTACCGGAAAAACGTAGAAATGTTGTTACCCTATACTACTAATCTTACGATACGTTTGAATGAATTACATTAAACAGGCTGATAAATCGCTGATTAACATGATTCAACTGATTAGTGTTGTTGGTTTGTATATCAACGAAATTTAGTGTAGAAGTGTACCATTAAAATTAAGCATTGATGAAATAAAATCAATTATTAGTGTGGTTATTGATAGTATGAATAGTGTGGTTATCTATATCAGCACATAGCCTTAGCGAGAGGAAAGTACTTATAGAACAATTTCACCTTTATCTAGGTGAAATATTCAAATAATTATTATTCCCAAAAGTTACAAGCTAGGTATAAATAAACCAGTCCAGGATATTATTTCTTCCTATGGACCTAATAATAATAACACTCTTAAGTGGAAGGTAACCACCAGGCGAGATTAATGATGAAAGCATTTTCTACCACGTTAATGATGGTTAATGCTAAAAGCAACTCCAAATGAATGAGGAAAAATTTATGCATTAGGTGGGAATCGAACCAACGGATTGAATAAGCCTAGTACATGAAGAAATTATGCTATTTCAAAGAAATTATGACTGATTGCTAATCTTATCTTAAGGAAAACCTGTGGCGCGAATTCGGGCCCGAAATAGTGTACGACAATGCCTCATTGTGTAGAGAAGGGTTCGAAAAATTCCGACCTCTAGTCTTACCTTTTGAGTGCAGCCAAAAATTAAGCCTCAAACGCCTGTTACTTGCGGCCTATTGCCAAGGAATCCTCGGTATACGTACGTTGAGAAGTTGACTTTCTTTTAAACTCCACTCCAGATATTCGTGTGTAAGAGATCAATCAATATTCAAGACAAGGGTGGGAACGGATAGCTCCAAGTATTTCTAGTGCCCGCCGTGTTGGATCGATTTATTTTTTCTGGGAGGTTGAAACTAATGGCACCCTTCTTTAGTTTGACGACTTGCTTACTCGATTCGTTTCTTGATGGTAGCTTTTTTTTCACTGCTCAAATATTCATTTTGGATCATACCTTTGAAGATGGATTGATTTTAAATTTCCAGATTGTATTAAGATTTTTATTATTTATTTTTATAAACAGAATATGACTGAAAAATTCTCAAATATCACATTATCAATATCAGCAATTTTGTTTAGGTGCTATTAAAGTTCGTTAAGTTAGCACTACCATAAGGGGCTAAAGTCTCTATAGTGGCCTAATTCATGCTTTTGGATGGTATTCGAACCAACGGATTTCTGCACCACCCGGACTTCTATACTAACGTCTTAACCACTCGACCACTGAATATGAGCCGAATTATAAAACAGGAATAAAGTTAAATAAATTTGGCCCTAGAATATTGAATAAACGAGGAAGATTTGAGTAGTTCCAGTTGTAGCTATTCCTTTTGTTACCCCATACCTTTTTTGTTGTTCCTTTCACCCAACTAGTTATGAGTTGTTTTACGATTACTATTTATGCTTCTAGAAACACTTTGTTTTAAGCGTCAAGAAATATTTCCATAACATTAACTGTGTGGTGTGGAGTTAACAGTTTTGAATTTTCGAGTTTTAGAGCATTCTGTGTTGACTATTATTAAATGTTTATGAGTGGGTTACTACGTAACATACTTTGAAGGAGAGAGAGAGAAGGATAAAGAAGAGATAGTGAGAGAGTTAAAGAAGAGAGAGTGAAAGAGATTAAGAAGAGAGAGTGAGAGAGATAAAGAAGAGAGAGTGAGAGAGATAAAGAAGAGAGAGAGAGAAGAGATAAAGAAGAGAGTGTGAGAGAGATAAAGAAGAGAGAGTGAGAGAGATAAAGAAGAGAGAGAGAGAAGAGATAAAGAAGAGAGAGACATAAAGAAGAGAAAGAGTGAGAGAGTTAAAGAAGTGAGACAGAGTGAGATAAAGAGTGAGAGAGAGAGATAAAGAAGAGAGTGAGCGAGACAGAGTGAGAGAGAGATATAGAAGAGAGAGAGAGAGAGGGCGATAAAGAAAAGAAAAAGAGATAGATTAAGAAGAGGAAAAAAAAGAAAAAGAGAGAGAGAGAGAGATAAAGAAGAGAAAGAGAAATAAAGGAGGTCTTTTTAAGTTCACTACACTTTATGTATAAAGTTTCGACGACATAGTAACAGTTCATCGGACGGTTCAAGAAAATTAATATAACCTTTTAAAAAATTTAAAGAAAAAACCACTTTGATTTTTTACTATCACAACAAATTTTCTATTGCAATGAGCACAGAACGTTTTCTGTACTTAACGTATTTGTGATCATATTGTATGTATTTGATTCTTTGAACACAATTCATCTCAATAAAATACTAAACTTACTTCAATTGTAATAATTTTGCTACAAAAGATGAATCTTACAAAAAAGTATTACAATAATTAATACTTCTTTTATTTATGAAAAAGAAAACCGAAAGCTTTTGTTCTTTTGTTTTCGCTTGCAGGCTCTGATGGGCCAAAAAGTCAGCCTACTGTGTCAGCTTTATAATCTTTTGTCAGAATCTTTTTCTTCTTCTCTTCTTCCTGCTCCTCCATCCTCCTCCTTCTGCTTATCCTGCTCTTTTTCCTCATCCTTTTACTCCCCCTCCCTCTCCTTCTCGTCCTCCTCCTCCTCTTCCAAGTTATTCTTCTTCTCCTCTTCCTCCTTCTCTTCCTTCTTCTCCTTCTCCTTCTCCTCCCCTCCACTTCCTCCCTCTCCTTCCTCTTCTCCTCCTCCTTTCTCTTCTCCCTCTCCATCTCCTTTCCCTGTTCATTGTTTCTTGTGTTTTCACTTGTAATAATTTTCCTACAAAGATGAATATTTTTAATAACCTCTCTTTGTAGGTACTTCTCACAATCTCTTTGTAATCTTCTCTCAGTACCTAGTTGTGTGTGGAAGTTCATTTTCAATGTAGTCTTTTATATTTACTTTGTAACCCGTGGTAATTTGCGTTACTGCTACTTTACAAAAGGAAGTAAAGTTGCTGCATTGAAGTTGAAGTCATAGCATCCTTAAAAAAATTGATATTATTTTTGAGGACTTCTGAAGTTTGAAACAATCACAGCGAAATAAAGCTTGACTTGAGAGACAGACTACCTTGTCTTAAATTAAAGTTAGATGACGGAGATAAGACATGCTTCTTTCAATGATAGGATTGGGTTTCGTAAATTTGTATACAAGAAAAAGAAGATCAATGATTGCAACATTTCTAACACTTTTCTTTTTCGGAAGTGGAGAATCCTACAGAGCCAATAACACAACTCTCTCATGAACTTGAAACAATTATTATTATGTACGCATATGCCCGTATGAATGTTATGTATGTACTTTCTATGTATGTACAATGTACATTAATTATAAATGTACAGCATTCCAGCATGTATTGCCAGTATGTACTTAGCTTCCCGTAAGCAGAATTTATAGTATACGTATTTGTCAGTATGTATCTCTATGTGTACATCTTAGCCATGTACCTATATGTAATGTATATGTATTTACAATTGTACATCTTAGCCATGTATGTATATTTGTATAATGTATATGTATTTACTATTGTACATGCCAGTAGCGTGCTGTGGGAATGTCTATCTCAGGAAGCAGTCCATTAGTGTAAGAAGTCTGCCCACGTACATATACATGCATTTAATAAAGCAATGTATTTTGTATATAATATAGTTCTATGTATATAATTTTAACCGGCACATAATATGTATGACTTCATCGCATAGTAATAATAATAATAATAATAATAACGTTCTTTAGTGGAAGGTATGCACTGGGTGGGATTCGAACCAACGGATCCCTACGCTACCTGGATTACCAGACTAGCGCGTTAACCACTTGACTACCAGTGCTCTATGGAATTTGACGAGGAATACAAGAGTTGACTGATATAGCCATCAATTATAATTATTTTTATATTAAACAGTATTTACCCATCAATCCGTATTATTCTAGATTATATTACCTACCTATACAACGCATATAAATTTTAGAATATCTCTTCTAATGGATGTGCCTAATGGATTCTATGTGCGTCTATGCATTATAATAATTGCTCATTGTGCATTTTTTAATCAAGACTAGACGGAGATTGTCTTTATGAATGGAATAGCTGTCATTTCCGTGTTGATATTCCAATGAGTCTCTGCTTAAGGCTCACGGTATGTTAAAATCCTCTTTTTTTTCTCTCTCTCTCCTTTCCTTCTCTCTCCTTTTCTCTTCTTAGAAAATCTTTCCTGATTTTCTATTTTCTCTGTTTCTTACACTTTCTCTTCATATTCTTCCCAGGAGAATTATTCTTCTTGTTTCCATGTTCCTCTCTCTCTCTCTTTCTCTCTCTCTCTCTCTCTTTCTCTTTCTCTTTCTCTCTCTCTCTCTCTCTCTCTCTTACTCTATCTTCTTTATCTCTCTCTTTTATCTCACACTTCCTTTTTATCTCTCTCTCTCTCTCTTTCTCTTCTGTATCCCTCCCTCTCCCTCTTCTTCATTTCTCTCTTTCTCGTCTCAATCTCTAATTTTCTTTTTTATCTCTCTCTCTTCTTAATCTCTCTCTCTCTCTCTCTCTATTTTTTATCTCTCTCTTCTTTATTTCTCTAATTATCTTCTTTATCTCTTTCTCTCTTTTTATCTCTCTCTCTCTCTCCCTCTCTCCCTCCTTCTCTTTCTCTCTCGCTTCCTCCCTACTAATTGTCACTCTTCCCATGGGATGATTTCAATTTCAATCCCCCAACCTGTCTGTCTAGGATAAAATTTGTTACGTCAATTTGAACCTCTTCTGTACACTGATTATCATAATAATTATCTTATTATTATTATTTTTTAATCATCCACTACTGTGAAGATTTTATTTTTGTACACTTGACTAGTATTTCTGTACACTTGACTAGTACATGCACTTACACAATGTACAAACTCACATACATAACTTCTCATTAACCTGTTCTTGAAATTTAAATTTAACATCACATTCAGCTGCATGCATAGCCCGATCGCGACGGGGGATTTACGTTTTACCCTTCATTCGCTGAAATCTCACATACTAACTTCTCAAATTAACCACCGACCTCAGTAGCTTTATCGATAAACTGTCGGAATTGTAACCTGAAGGTCGGTGGTTCAAGTCCCGGTATCAGCGTGGATTTAGTAAGGCTAGTTTTAGTAGTTAAGATATCACGAAATTGGTTAACACAAATATGAGAACTTCTCAAATTAACCTCACCCAGCCTGAATGACGCTGGGAATAGACTTCCGAGAATATTAGATATCGAAAGTCTTGTGTTCGTTTTTGAAATAATTTTATTCACATACCAAGTCTTTCTCACTAGTCACCGTACATTTTATATCTTAAAGACATTCCATAAATTTTAATTAGAATTATTTAGATTTAAGTATTATTTATGAATTAATATTAAACACAATAAAATATTGATTGACCTCTTACAGCAAAGATAACCGAAGAGGCACTGTACCAATGTACCTGTTCATCATTCGGTAATATCTTCTCCCTTTGTAGCTTTTGTTCTCTTATATAATCGGATTAAAGAAACAACAAGCCATAAAATATCCGAGGAATGAGGTAACAAAATATTTCTCCAGAATCTCTAGACCGCTCTAGACCCTTTTAGACCCTTTTTTCGGTGATCCCACACGATAATAGGAAAAAAAATAAGAAAAAGAAACCCTCTGGTGGTCCTAGAAATTGGTAAAAAAGAAAAGAAATAAACATGAAACCATCTTGGCTCCTTTTCTTCCGAAACAAGACGAGTAGGAGGGCGATAAATATTCAAAACAAAAAATAATCAAATGATTCATAGTAGAAATAATTTAAAAAGCAATTTACGACAAAATTCTCAACCAATTTCGGATCACAATGAGACAAAGAAATGGTGTGACTATAAATCTGCTGGAGTCTGTGAAGGATATTACGAGTATACCTATACTTGTTTTTATTAATTTTTATTATTATTTTTTTTTTAAATCGTGGCACATGGCATCAGGTTTCAAAATATTGGGGTCGCCGCTCATAAGCACACTCAAGGGCACCAGACTGTGAAATTGGATACCCTGGCACTTGTAATGTGATAGCGGTTCTACTTGGCTGTGTAGTGTGTGTATGGTAAGCGATAGGTCGAGGGTTCGTGATTGTTCAAGGGTAAAAAAAAGTAGTATCATATATGTACATATACAACTTGTACCTACTTGAAATGAATATTATTTAGGTCAGGTTTTGTAGTCGTATGAGTGAGTACCTTTGTATACTTCGTAATTATTGTAATGGACATTATTATCAAATTTTGTAGTTATTATTGTTATTATTTAACACTTTTTTAATATGGACAAATAAGAAAAGAGAGAGAATGAAAGGGCGGGGTTATTGTCTGTGGCAATCTCTTCCACCCAACCCTTGGGCAATCATCTTTGTGATGAAGCCTTACAACCCGAGGCATGGCCCTCTTTTATTTTTTATAACCCCATTGTAGACGATGAGACTTTGCCGTAGGATCGTTTCGGTATCCTTAGTTCGACTTGTGTCCAGATGCAGCCTCTCCCTCCCTCTCTCTCTCCCTCCCTCTTAGCATTAGCTTAAGGGATGTAATTTTTATATTCATTAAAAAATAAAATATGTATATAAAATAAATGATATTTTTCAAAATCAAAATCAAATCGTTTTCTACCTCTCTCCTTCTCTCTCTCTCTCTCTCTCCCCCCCCCTTCTCTCTCTCTCTCTCTCTTTCTCCTTCTTTCTCTCTCTTTTTCTCCTTCTCTCTCTCTCTCTCTCGTGTTTGTCCGTGTGAGAGAAAAGATTCGCTATTCACATTCCTGAGCATATAATATAAGAACAAAATTATGTAAAATAAATTATCAAGTATGTTAAAAAGAGAAAGAGAGCCCGAGACAGAGCGAGAAAGAGAGAGAGAGAGAGAGAGAGAGAGAGAGAGCGCGAGAGAGAGAGAGCAAACGGGAGAGAGTGAGAGAGAGAGAGAAAGAGAGAGAGAGCATAGGAGATCAAAGATCCGTATAAGATCCAAGAAGATACGAACCCTTTTCCCCAAGGTCAGATAGACCCGCGGGCGACCATGTGATGCCTGGCAGGGGTTTGAACTCAGGACTCTGCCTTGATTACTCTCGCGGTCAGCATTGGACCAGATCTGGTGCAGTGTATTTTGCTCAAACTTGCTCTGATGCCATAGGAGTACCTCGGAAGGGGGAACAAATTTCAGAACTAACCGCAACTTGTATAATAAACACTAGCAGTACCGTCGTGATAATAATATGACCAGTTAAAAGCGATCTTAAACCCCAAAAAAAAGAGACTAGCAATTGTTGAGAAAATTGGTAAGGTTTGAAAATTCGGACATCATAGAGATAAAATGCTTTCTGTTAAATAATAAGTGTTAAATCTGTTAAAATAACTAGTGTGGCAAAATATGATGGGGGAATCCTGGCATCATACGAAGATCGCCTGAACGAGATTAATTTAAAAATGATATTTATAAATTTACACAATTCTTTACTATAGAAGTTTTCTAGAAGAATACCGACCTCAGTATCTCGATCGATAAGGCGGCGGACTCATAATAATAACACTCTTTAGTGGAAGGTAACCAGCAGGCGAGTTTATTGATCAACGCAGTTTCTACCACCCAACCCTCAGAGTGTTATTTTTATGTGGTCACAAACTCAAATTCATGAGGAAAAATTCGTGCACTGGGTGGGATTCGAACCCACGGATCTCTAATGGAACGGAACCAAAGCTACCTAGATTCCCAGACTAGCGCGTTAACCACTGGACTACCAGTGCACTCATAATCGATGGTTCGAGTCACTAGTATGACAAAATTTCAAAGATTGCCACAGGCAATAACCCAGCCCTTTAGGTAGGACATCAGCTTTATTCTCTTTTTTTTTTCTTCTTATTTCTTTATTCGATCTATTTTTTCCCTTAAAATGTCATTGTATTGTTCTGTCAGTATTGTACTTTGTCCTTACCTAATAAAGCGTAATGTAATCATAATAAAAAAATGGGTTAATTCTTACACCATTTTTTTCAATTAGCAGAAATATGATACTTTTTTTTATACAAAGAATAATATTACATGTATGTAGGATTTTTTTATTTTTCATTCTTCTCCACAGCCTACTTCACGTAGGCAGACGTCTGTGGGTTTGGCATTCCTGTCTCCTGATCAACTCTTGAGCCGGATGATTCAGTTCTGAACCGGATCATTCAGTTGTGATTACTATGACTCTATGAGCAGCAGGATACGAAGATCCTGTAGTACACGAGTTGAGGATCAGTCAGTTTTAGTTCAGTGGTCGCAAATCGCAAGAGAGAAGAATTTTAGGTACCTAAAGGAAGATTTTATGTATAAGAAGAAGATGTTAAGTATCTCTGGTGTTCTTGATGTGATTGACCTTCGACTATACATATAGACAAGAAAGTTTGAGACGGTGTGTCTTGTTGAAGAGAAAATTCAAGTTGTGTAGACCGTTGTGACATTTTTATTATTAATCATGGATTAGGGTGATTAGACAAGACTCTATATTTGGGTGTTCGGGGTCCACTCATATCTCGTGAGGAAAAATGAGTAGCTGCTTTAATGTTAGCAGCGACCAGTGGCGGAATTGTAGGCAAAAATAAGATATTGGGATTTTAAAGATACAGAAAAGTCCTATAACCCACAATTTTTTTTTGTTGATATAATAACACAAAGAAACACATTAGTATTATATTTAATCTTCATTCACGGTCTTGGTAAAATTTCACGGATTAGACACTTTCCAAAACACAGTACCACTCACAACAACTTTCGTATTCATATCTTCACGCTTGCCGACGATAGTCGACACGCTTCCACACAAAACACTTTGCAATAAACATCTTGTGGAATAGTGTATACTTATGTATAGGTTGTGGTTAAGCTTAATTTCAGCAGATTAGGTTTCACAAAAATAAAATTCCATGCATATGAGCAGGCGCGGCCGGTGAGAAAATGAATTGGGGGGTGCTGCCACGTAAAGTGGACTAAAACGACATTCATAGAGTCGTTCTCTCAGTATCTAAAGAGGAGTTAATAATACAAGTCCGCCGCCTTATCGATCAAGCAACTGAAGTCGGTTAAGTACGACATAGCTCCCATCAAAGGAGCTGAAGAATTACACCAAAAACCACTGATCTCCGCCATTGTTTACTTTCAGTGATTGGCAGTCTCAGCACTGGTGGACTTGACGTGCGCCGTCCGATCACCACTGGCCTAGAATCCATTTACCATAAATAATAGACAAAACGAGTTGGCTAAATTAGTGGACCTGTGGACCTATAAAATAATCGATCCACTAATTTCATGAATAATGGATATTGATTGTAATTACTCATCCATTACTTTGGCCATACAATAACTGAATACAAATATACCTATTCAGAAGAACAAACAAATAAATTAGAAATTTGTTTTGTTAACTGGAGTATATCGCACTGGGTGATTGTGAATGAGGAGTGGGCAAGACTAGTGGGCTTTGGAGAACTACATACATACCTAATACCGGTGGTGCTCAATTCAGGTCGGAAATAATGTACGGCAATGCCTCATTGTGTAGAGTAGGGTTAGGAATTATAATTACATGGTCATGCCCCGACGGACCGTAAGAAAAAAAAGAAGAGTTTTAATACTCGTATTTAAATACAGTACTCAAATACTCACTGACTTGAATAGTAGAATACCTTGCAATTTTCTTTTTAATGTCTGTTTCTGGGATTAAAAAAATGAAAATAATTATAATCGACATACAAAATACCATTCCGCCGGATTGCAACTCGATACTTCATGTAGATTTTCTTTGTTCCAATAGGAGTAATGTAAAATGGCAAATGCGCTAAGGGAACAAAGGTACCATTATAAAATAGGTTTTTAATTATGTAGATAAGCATCAGAGAAATCCATTCCGTTAATGAGGAATTCCACAACAGTTTAAAATGCTTTCAATGTATTTAAAATGTCTAATGTCTGCATGGATTTAATGCTATCGGTATTTTTTTTTCCTACCTTGTTTCAATGTGGGGATCTTTTCTACTTCTCTTACACAAAATACCTATGTATCTATTTAATGCATTGTTTATAAATATTTCACTGGTGCAATAGTCTGGTATTCGTATAGGTGTTCAATATGTTGATTGAATGGATCGGTAATGTTTGTTTCGAAAGTTATAGATAGTTCTTCGAAATTTATAGAATGCAAATCTCACACGGCAAACGTGCTAAATCGAAAAATTGTGTCGTTCCTAATTCCGATAAATAATAAAATTAGAGGAACTGGAACAGTTTTAAATCCTGTTTCTTTTGTGAACCTCACATACTTCTCCCGAATGGAATAAAAGAATTTTAAATAAATAAATACCGTCAAAGGGGTGTGTATTTATGGACGACGTCCTATACAATAAGAACAAAATAACGAAAATTACAGGTATAAAGAAATCAAAGATATCACAGACTAGGAAACAAAATATAATTTAAGTAACATTTCGGCAGTCTTTGCAGTAAATAAAAGTTATCTAACTATAATAATAGTTATTCTATTCTAGAAATTATTCTATCCTATCCTATTATTCACACTGTTGTACAGAGATGTGCCAATCCCTATTATCCTGGCTGTGGTGTTAACAGTTGAGTCATTTGTTTGAAACGTGCTTCATCAATGCGGTTCTGAAATTGTAGCAACTAGTGCGTCCATGGCTACATTTGTAACTGCTTCAATGTGATTTGCTACAGCAATAACAGATTCTACTATTCCATTGTACTCTATAGAGGTACAGGGCTTTTGTATTCTAACGATGCCAATGATTCTATCATACTACCTAACGAGTATGGTGTGATTGAACCAGGTAGTCTTGGTTTTTGTGATGACTGTGATTAATAAGGTGAGATGTGAGGGTTTGGCTCTGATAAGCTCAAGTTGAACATTGGATGCATTCATAAAAGGTTGAAAACTGTCACGGGATGTAATCTTATTGTCAGTCCTGGTGGCTCAGTGGTTAAGGTGTCGCTTCAGTCTGGTAACCCAGAGGTCGCGGGTTCAAAATCCATCCGAGACATGACAAATTATTGATTTGAAACCTAATAATACGTCTCGGGCTTACTGCTAGCTGCTAGAATAATTTGACTCGTTAACCGACCTCAGTAGCTTGATCGATAAGGCGGCGGACTTGTAACCTGTAGGTCGGTGGTTCAAGTCCCGGTTTCAGCGTAGATTTAGTCAAGCGAGTTTGAGTAGTTGTGATATCACGAAAGTGATTAACACAAATATGATAACTAATTTGACTCGTTAGTCCATCGGGAAATTTGAATAAGGTGATATTATTATTATTGAGTTAAGCCTGAACTTATTAAGATAAAGATTTTGTACCCAGTATGAATCACAAGATTAACAATCTGCGCTTGTGACTTGTTCACGAATTTGTCACATTTTATCTCTATAACAACTGTATAATTCACCACTTTCTAGCAGACGGACTTCAATACAGTCAAACCTGGATATAATGGACTCAGATATCGTAAAAAAACCTCTTTACAATAGAAAAAATCTCAGGTCCCAACGTCACCTGTTTATGTGTAGTAGAGAACTGGTTGTATTAGAAACATCTTTTTAATAGAATTGTGCTCTGTCCCTTGGGTTCTCTTGTATCCAGATTCGACTGTATACGGTAGAAGCCTCCCCAGGCCAAAAGACATTGCACAAATCATTTGCGACTTTAATGGCGTGGCGCGTCGCATCGTTAGGAAGATCAATCAGCCGTAAAATATGCATGTATGTCTACCAGAACTAGCCAACATCAACCGCGAAGAGGAAGAAAGAATGCCGACCCTCAAGTAGGCTTCGGAAGAGACCAAGTAAAAAAAAAATGTGTATTAGACTATATGGTAAATAATTATGACAAAGAAGATGACATTACAGATAATTTTGATCATGATTCTGATCCCATTTTCAAAATCATGACTGATGGTCCCAGCAAGAACCCAATTATGTTCAAACTAATTGTTCTTTTTTTTTTCAAGTACCTACTGTCTACACATCAAATTGTTCTGCTTTGGCATTGATCCTATGTTTAGTATTTCGTGCCCCATTGTTATATGTATTTATTGATGTCATGACCCTGACTAAATCAGTGTGTCTTCACTCCGGGATTTCCTGGTTTTTTGTTTCGGCCAGTAATGCGGGAACTAACCAACCTCAGTAGCTTGATCGATAAGACGGCGGACTTTTAACCTGGAGGTTGGTGGTACAAGTCTCGGTTTCAGCGAAGACTTAGCAAAGCGTGTTTGAGAAGTTGTAATATCATCATAAGGTGGCGTCATCGTGAACGATGCGATGGTTGCTAAACAGTGGAGGAATAACTCAGCACTTCTACCACTGTCTATACAAGGAGGCTAATAATTGACAAGGGCCCCAGAACCAAGCCAATGCTGGTCTACTCCCTGTTTATAGCCCCCCAGCCAGACTGATATCACAAAAGTTATTAACACAAATACTTTTTTTAACTTTAATGCGGCAACTATTGTAGAAAACTTAGTCATCCATTGTGAGTTACTGGCTTAAAATCAATAAACAATCTGTCTTGACCTTAGGCTGATGAGTCAGGACAATGGAAAACCCACTCTTTGAACCTACTTTGTGAACAAAGTATGGTTTATCTCGATCGACATTTGTTCCTAACTATGTATGTGAGACAGGCTAAGAAATTCTGTTCACACCATGTATTCATTATTGATCACCCAATTGAGAGCGGAAGTCAATGTCACCTACTAGGAGAAGATAAAGACCTACATATATGCTGTGAGTAAGAACTGTCAGAATTCAATTGAATTTAGAACATCAAGATAAATTTATTTTATATTTCCTTCAATATCTAACGTTTCTTTCCTTTTTCTCTATTTTCTGACAGGTCATTCATATCACTATGTCAAGACCATTCGTCAAATAAAATAAATAATTAATAGTATTATGGACAGTACACATCAAACACCATGAACTTTACTAAAACTGAATTATGAAATTCGTAGCACTTAAAACCCATAATGAGACAAAATTAGTGGATGTGCCAAAAGCACCATGGATTAAAACTAATTCATGGAGGCATTATTAGTGGATGTGGTAAAAGCAACATGGATTAAAACTAATTCATGGAGGCATTATTAGTGGCTGTGCCAAAAGCAACATGGATTAAAACTAATTCATGGAGGCATTATTAGTGGCTGTGGCAAAAGCAACATGGATTAAAACTAATCTATGGAGGCATTATTAGTGGATGTGCCAAAAGCAACATGGATTAAAACTAATCTATGGAGGCATTATTAGTGGATGTGCCAAAAGCAACATGGATTAACACCATGGAGGTATTATTAGTGGATGTGCCAAAAACACCATGGATAGGTGGGGACTATTTTTAGTTCAACAAACGAGTTTAATTTTTTGTTGATAACTTTTATACAAGGTGTCCAATTTTTTATATTTTTCGCCGGACAAATAAACTTGACCTTCTTGAAACCCTCTTGAAAAATACCTAAAACCTAACATTTTGTACCGATTTGCATTTGAAACTGAGGTATTATCATATCTCCGTTCAACGGCATTTTTCGGAAAATGATCTAAGATTATTCCACCCTGAATACTTTTACTCTCTCGTATGTGCGTCAATGAATGGAACTCGGGAGACGGGTGTAGTCTAAAATGAAATGCGAGTATGTTGCAGAAGAGTGATAGTGTAATAGTCGAGATAAAAACGTGCCAGATGCTGAATTGGTGTATACAAGTAGCAAGTATGTATATATGTGGTTCATCATGATATGGGCATCTCATAGTGTGTTCATTTCTTAATGTACGAGTATGTAGTAATATTATTATTGTTAAACACTTTATTAGATAACAAACATATGAACGGTACAAATAATTATTATAACAATTAAAAAATGGAAACAATATAAACAATAAAAAGGAAAAATAATAGAAAAATATATAGAAACATATGTCCAAATTAAAGGGCGGTGTTATTGCCTATGCCAATCTCTTCCACCCAACCCTTGGAGTTCTCTATTTAGATATTTCAATAATAACCTCTGTAGTTTGATCGATAAGGCAGCGGACTTTGAACCTGGAGGTCGGTGGTTCAAGTCCCGGTTTCAGCGTAGATTTAGTAAAGCGAGTTTGTGTAGTTGTGATATCACGAAAGTGATCAACAGAAATATGATAACTAACTAACTACTATATGTTGTAATATCAGTCCCGGTAGTGGTGAAGCAATCGCATTGGTCTGGCAATCTAAAATCTACAGGTCGCTGGTTCGACATCCGAGAAGTTATTTTTCCATATGGGACCACACAAAAGTACGGCTTGGGCTTACTACTGGATTATTGGGACTCATTAGTCTTAATCGGGCTGTATTAGTAGTACTAACACTATAAACTAGGTAATTGTTTTAATTTAGCACAATGAGGCAATATTTAGTGGATGTTCCAAAAACACCATGGGTATATAATATGTAGGTATGTAATAATATTAAACGTGGCATTATAATAAATTATTGAATATTAGGTAGTTAAATTATACTAGCCGATTTGTGGCCAAGACTTTAGTGCATTCACCGAGGCCTTATCAGTCAAGCTGCTGAGGTCAGTTTCATCACAATAATAGTCATTATTGTTGAACTCAATTATGTCGACAGATCGACAGCTAACGGGAGTTCATGAAGATGAAGAGGGTTAATGTCCATTAGATTTAATGAACAAGGGTTCATTATTCTAATCGACCCAGCTCATTCTGTACATTATGCAAATCCAGCTGTCAATCCTAATAAAGGCGGTCATTGAGACAACGGCTTGCAATTCAAGAAGCACAGATATTGTGAAATAGATAATAAGAAACTCGATGCTAAAGAGGCGTTGAGCAAAGAAGAAGAAGAAAATACACTGCCAATTATGGACGCAATACTTCCTCGTGAATGGCAATCATTTTTTTAACTTTTACTATCGCTAGAATCACAGATGTTTTTTTACTGAATCACTTGTATTTACAAAAATTCTGAAACGATTCTTTTCAAATTTGTTTTATATGGTAGAATACCATTTTTCCTAAATTTCAGATTCCACAAAAAGTTCTGTATGAGCAAGTTGTAAAAAAATTTCTCGGAAGTACAATGTCGTTAATATAAACTGTCATCATTAAAAATTATGACGCACTGTGCTATATTGAGGAGACCAGTTATTACCCCAAAAATAATAAGTCTTGCACAATACGATACAATTTTGTGACAGTATAATTTTATTGACCTTTTTATTTTCTTGAAAATAAAATAAAAATATTATATTTTCTCGTAATTGGGCAAAATATTTCATATAGGTGACTAAGAGTCTATACATGTAGGAGTATAATACTACCTACATAAAGAATAACTATCTACCTAGTAAATTTAAAAAGTGTATGGTGACAATTTTAGAAAAAGTTCAGCTACCTACTGGAGTTACATAGGATAGGGTCATCGGAGTGGGTTGTATTGGGAATTGCCAGTATCACCAAGGGTTGAATAAGATTTTTATTAATTTATTTAGAAACTCTTTATTAGTAGAACATAAATACAGACAAATAATGGTAAAAATTAAATATAAAAATTGACAATATTAATAATATAAACAAGAAAGAAAATAAACAAAATATATATATACACATGTCCTAACTAAAGGGCGGGGTTATTGCCCATGGCAATCTCTTCCACCCAAACCCAAGATTGGTCACGTATTCAAGTCCTAACCTCGCTGGGTGTTGTCTAACTTTAGTGACACCGAAAGCAGATGTATTGGCAGCGTGACGCGACGCTGCCGACGGCTACAGAATGTATCTTCTATTTTTGGTGGATTTTCCTTTTGTGTTTACCAACATTTCTTCGCTACAGTAATGTTCTTGAGACGACCTAGAGATTCGAACTGCGGTTACCTACACTACTACTTAAAAAAGTGCCTACCTTAAAAAAAAAAAAAAAAAAAAAAAAAACATAAAAAGAGACCAATGAGTCCAAATAATAAAACTTCCCTACATAATTATAAGATAAGATAGCCATGAAGACGCCCTATAGATGCTGATTGCGGTTACCTACACTACTACATAAAAAAGTGCCTACCTTAAATAAAAAAACATAAAAAGAGCAATTAGTCCAAATAATAAACATTCCCTACATAAGATAAGATAGCCATGAATGGCATGTACGGCAATCTCGCCATGCCTCCAGTGTTGTAAAAAATAATAGACGCTGAGTGTACATCCTCTTTAGTACCTCTTATTTAGTACATTACTACCTCTTATTTAGTACTTTAGGGCCTCTTATTTAGTACTTTTGTACTTCTTCTTTAGTACCTCTAATTTGGTACTTTGGTATCTCTTATTTAGTACTTTATTGTCTCTCTTTAGTACCTTTTTACCAGAGAAGTTTTAATGAACAATAAAAACAATCTCGGAAGACTTTTTTCTGCTGCAAATTCAGAGTTAAAGTACTTTTTTATGAAGGGCATTAGCACAGGAGATGTAATCCAACTCCATGTTCCATTTCGACACTAAAGGAAACTTTTTAGTGCCCATTTAGTGGTAATTTTTAGAGTTTCAGTTTCTACAGTAGAATTTCTACTAGCCATGCGGAAGGTCCCGGGATTGATTACCGATCCAATAAAAAAAATATTTGTGTCGCTTCTCGCCCATCAGAGGGGAGGCATACTACGGGATGGGCAAGCTACAACACAGACCTCAAGCGTCTATAGTAGCTCCTGCTTCATGGCTACGAATTAAAAAAAGCTGCAAGACACTCATATTTAAAAAAGGTCGGTGGTTTGCAAGCATTGTGAATTTTAGTAAGGACTGAGGATTTGAGAATTTGTGACATGTAACTAATTTGAATAGTGAATACCAATGATTATTTCATCATATTAAATGTTATCTTAATCACGATGTGATATCACAAGTACTTAAACTCGCCTTACTAAAAATCTTTGTTCAACTCGGGACTCGAACCACCGACCTCTGTTACGAGTCCGCCGCATTATCCAGTATTAGACACATATCGGATTTATAACCTTTATTAAGTACATAACGTATGTACTTTTTACATATTTATAAAAAAAGTTGTCAATATTTGTGTTAATCACTTTACTAAATCCACGCTGAAACCGGGACTTGAACCACCGACCTCCAGGTTACAAGTCCGCCGCCTTATCGATCAAGCTACTGAGGTCGGTAGTACATATTTATATCATGGTAAATAAAATTCTTGGAAGATGTATCTCATACAGGTTCTACAGTTACACACTTACTCAGAGTCTAGAGAGGAGTGTCCGGACAGGATTGTAGCCGACTCATAGCTAGTTCCGAGATAGCAATTGCTTCTATTAGAGATATTACTTGCAGGACCAGCGGGGCCACTCACACACAGAACTCTTGGAAGATTGTTCACTTGCCCAGCTCCAGTGCGCAAGATAAGTGACACAATACTTCCTCCCATTTAGGTGCTGGGTCAACACGAGTGCATTGGACCCGTACCTACCTAACCAAATTTTGAACTTATTTTTTTGTCGGCTTTGATATTCGAACCCGGGACCTTCCGCATGGCAAGCGATAAGTGTCAATTGCTATCATCATCTCTAAGTACAAATGTACCAATTGACTCTCTATATATAATATATATAATATAGAAGAACACGAGAGTATGATTTTACTTTAATGTATAATAAAATTATTTTTATCATTGTTTTTTTGGCAAAGAAATTGTATTTGGTTAAAGTTATCATATTAAATTTGTGTTGATTACTTTTTTGATATCAAAACTACCTACTCAAGTTCTATCAAATATTTGCTTAACTTGGGACTCGAACCATCGACTTCGATGTTACACGTCCGCCGGCCTATCGATATAGCTACTGAGGTCGGTGATAAGTGTCTTCTTTATTATTATCATCATCATCATTTTTTATGCAAGAAAAATATGTATTCAAAAGTCTCTGAAAATGATGTCCTTTTATCAGGAGTGTCTTCTTTATTATTATCATCATCATTTTTTATGCAAAAAATATGTATTCAATCTCTGAAAATGAGTTCCTTTTATCAGGAGTGTCTTCTTTATTATTATCATCATCATCATCATTTTTTATGCAAGAAAAATATGTATTCAAAATTCTCTGGAAAATGGTGTCCTTTTTATCAGGGCTCCTCACCCCCTGGGCTCTTACTTCACCCCCCCCCCACCCTCCTCCTCTCAGATTTCACCCCCTCCCACCTCCTCTCAGATCTTGTTAGACTCATGTGATTAATATCGGCAATAACTTCTGTGTCCTCTACGTGCTAATAACGGTCGTTATTCTGAAACGTGCTGCCCATCAATTTGATTATTTTTTTAATAAAGAGCAGCGGGGCCAGAGGAACCCCCTCACCCCCTATTTTATCAACCCCTGAAAAAAGTATGCAATCCGAAAAATAATATATTACTGCATTCAGCCCTCAAAATACCCAAGTCACTCAACCTCTTAGATATTTCCCATAGACACCAGTCTACATGTTTTATTTTGTAACTTAATTTTAATTATTACTATTTTTGTTTTTTTTTTCATTAATTTTATGACATAATTGTTCGAATATTGTACTGTTTCTGTGGTCACCTACTTTGTCTGGCTGGGGGACTTTAAATAGGGAGTAGACCAGTAGTCTGGCTGGGGGACTAAACAGGGAGTAGACCAGCAGTCTGGCTGAGGGACTATAAACAGGGAGTAGACCAGCATTGGCTTGGTTCTGGGGGCCCTGGTCAATTATTAGCCTCCTTGTAAACACAGTGGTAGAAGTGCTGATTCATTCCTCCACTGTCTGGCTACCATCGTTCACGATGACGCCACCCTATGATGATGATGGTCACCTACACTCCGCCACTGATGACATGATACCTAACAAGTATGGACCTATGTATAAAGTGCTTATATACTCGTACGATGGGTATAACGTGACTGAAGTGATGACATCTCAGGTATGCTATCACTTATTCACTTCATCACATATGACTGAGGTATTTGGTTTCTGTAGAATTTACACTCCGCCACTGATGAGGTGATACCTCTGTATCAAATGACCATATAGCCTTCGCCACGTTAGTACACAAGAACTTATAGAGGAATAGAAATAACTTAATGTTGGTAATAAAAATAAACATTATTATTACTTGAATGGATGCCTATGACTGTATTAAATGACTATAATTATACTCTTCGCCACTGAAATGAAGACAGTTTAGGAATGCCATCACTTAATGACCTCATCAGATTTCGCATCATACTTGATGTATTTGGTTTCAGTGGTCATTTACCCTACGCCACTGATAAAATCAAACCCATCTCATTTATGAAGACATCTCAGGAATGCCATCACTTAACCAACTCACCGCTTATGACTTGAGGTATTTGGTTTTGAGTGCAAATTTGACTGCGCCACTGATGACGAGATGGGTACCGAGAGATATCATATCGTCGTAGCTATGGGTACTCATCGCCACTGAAATGAAGACATTTCAGGAATGCCATCATTTAACCATCTCATCGCTTATGACTTGAGGTATTTGGTTTCAGTGGAATTTGGACTCCGCCACTGATGACGAGCTAGGTACCTATGTATCATTGTATCATATACCTATCAAATAGTCATACCTATGGGTACCCTTCGCCACTAATGAAATGAAACCCATTTCATTTATGAAGACGTCTCAGGAATGCCATCACTTAACCACCTCAGCGCTTAAGACTTGAGGTATTTGGTTTCAGTGAGTATCTTCATGTCGCAATATGTTCTGACATAGGATACGCCGTATCATTGCCGTTAGTCTCTTCATTATACCAACAAGACAATAATCCTCGGTAACGTCACCATGTAGAGAAATATTATTAAACAATTTTCATCAAGTTTTATTTACAATGAGAGAAACAATTAAAATTTATTATTTTAACGGACTGCTACAAAATTGTAGTTGCCTTTCGGACACAGCATTACAATCAATCGAGGACATTGTATTCATAGATTTTTTTTTCTTTCTTCTTTCTGATGAGGTTTATTCTTTCTGCTAAATTTCTTTCGAGTTCAACTTTGGTTTGAATATAAATGTTTTTGTATGATATGAAGTGTATCTTTCATAACTGTTAGACATAGGTATACATTGGATATTTACAAAGTGAAATTATTAAAACGAAACTTGATGAAAGGTAGAAATGTATTGTAGTACTACCCGAAATCTGGGTTGCCAAACCGAATTTCTTGTTTATGTTTAACGTCGCTTTCAACTCCACCATGGTCAATGGGCATAATAATAATAATTTTTTATTTTTTTATTTTTATTAGATAATAATATTCTCAAATTGAGGATAGTTTACATTACATAAGAGAAAAACATCGAGATACAATTATATTATTTTAATACACTATTCTAAGATGCTACTACTACTATACTATTAAAGTGAACAGTGTAGATGAACTAATTTCCTGTGTTTGATTCAGGTTTTAATTTATCTACCAATAACTTTCAGAAGTTTGTCATAAGGCATATCTATATCTAGTATTTCGTATTTTTCATTGAATGTTTTCAATATTGTATGTAATGATGAGGTATATTTAATGTGATTGGGATTTTCAAACAATTTGAAGTCATTATTCCTTAATCTTGTATTTGGGACTTTAATGTTTATCATGGAGAGTAGTTCAGGACAGTCAATCTTATTATTGAATAGTTTATGTAGGTATATTATTCTTTGTCCTTCTCTTCTTTCTTCTAATGTTTGAATGTTAAGTTGCTCAATTAAATCTTTATATGCGATTGCTTCAGGGTAGGTAGGGTAAAATTTGTTTTCCATGAAAAATAGATGCTGTGCAAATCTTTTTTGGACTTTTTCAATTTCTTTGGACCATGTTTTTGTTTGGGGGCCCCAAATGATTGAACAGTATTCTAATTTTGAACGGACTAATGAGGTGTAGAGCAATAAAATGGTATCTATGTCTTGTATTTGAGATGAGTTTCTTTTTAGTAGTCCTAGTCGTTTAAAGCAGTTGCTTATGGTTGTTTGTATATGTGTGTTGAATTGTCCATTGGATTGAAATATTACGCCTAGATCTTTTTTTTTCAGAGACTTGTTTCAATGGCTGTCCAGCGAGATAGTATTGATAAGGGAATTTAGTTTTTCCTCTACAGAATTGTATTTGTTCGCATTTTGCTATATTAAATTGTAGGCCATTTCCTGTAGTCCATACATATGCATTTTGTATATCTTCTTGTAGATGGAGACAGTCTTGTTCACAAGTTATTGTTTTGAATATCTTCAGGTCATCTGCAAATATCAATGCTTCAGAAAATTTTAGTTTTTCAATGACTCCATTCATTATAATAATCGCGAAGAGACTGGATATTTTACTTCCTTGTGGAAAACCTGATGTTGGTATGATTGGATGAGAAAGAGCATCTCCATATCTAATTTGTATGGTTCTAATAACAATCTTTAGTGTAAGGTAACCACCATGCGAGGTTAATGCTCAAAGAATTTTCTACCACCTAACCCTGAGCGTCTTATTACTAAATATGGTCACATACTCAAACTAATGAAGAAAAGTTCATGCAGTTGGTGGGATTCGAACCAACGGATCCCTACGCTACCTGGGTTAACAGACTAGCGCGTGAACCACTTGACTACCATAATTATATTACGACAGGGTTTCACCCTCTGCTAGAAATTCACAAACCAGCTACTCAAAGTAACCTCACCCAGCCTGAGTGAGGCGAGGAATAACCAGCATCAGGAGGGTTCGAATTTGAATGGTCACCTATCGAAGTCCTAACGTCGCCGTGGCGCGTCGCTTAGCTTTGCTTTTCTGAGCTCCCCACATACCAGGACAGGTGTCTATGCCTCGTCATGTGGGAGCTGTGCAGAACTCGAAGTAAGGCCCAATGTAAAATTGTTAAATTGTATTCAAATATTAAAGAAAGTAAAGCCAGCGTAGTCTGGCTGGGGGACTATAAACAGGGAGTAGACCAGCAGTATAGCTGGGGGACTATAAACAGGGAGTAGACCAGCATTGGCTTGGTTCTGGGGGCCCTTGTCAATTATTAGCCTCCTTGTAAAGACAGTGGTAGAAGTGCTGACTCATTCCTCCACTGTCTGGCTACCATCGTTCACGATGACGCCACCCTATGATGATGATGAAAGCCAGCGTCGATGGCGCGTTGAATGCACCGGTTCTCGTAGTATCACCGAAGTTAATCTCAGAGAGACGAAGACTTCGTGATGCTGGCATTCCGACCCAACTCAGGCTGGGTGAGGTTAATGTGGGTAGCAGGTTTTTGTGTTTCCTGCGAATGAAGGGTAACAACCCCGTCGTGATGTGATCATGCTGTTGATAGCGACGTTAAAAGCCAAATTAACAAAAATGATAATAAAAATAAAGGATGTAACGTTCTCTAACCTCATTTCTTTATTTTGTGTTTCAGATGTGACCTCCTAGTCGTCAGTAACGCCATTCAAAGCAAGAGTCTCTCCAATATTAGAATGGTAAGTAAAAGATACTTCCGATTTTTAAGAATAGAAATTTCTCGGAAGAAATTTAATGATTGACGACATTACTTAGAGTATGTATTTTCAATATTAGAATCATCATCATAGTAGCCAGACAGTGGAGCAATGACTCAGCACTTATACCACTGTCTTTACAAGGAGGCTAATAACTGACAAGGGCCCCCAGAACCAAACCAGTCTCCCTGTTTATAGTCTGGTCTACTCCCTGTTTATAGTCTGGTCTACTCACTGTTTATAGTCTGGTCTACTCCCTGTTTATATCTGGTCTACTCCTTGTTTATAGGCTGGTTTCCTCCCTGTTTATAGTCCCCCGGCCAGACTGCTGGTCTACTCCCTGTTTATAGTCCCCCAGCGGGACTGCTGATCTACTCCCTGTTTATAGTCCCCCAGCCAGACTGCTGGTCTACTCCCTGTTTATAGTCACTCAGCCAGACTGCTGGTCTACTCCCTGTTTATAGTCTTAGCACTAGTTTTCCCCATATAAGATAGTACGCAAATTCAAAATCTAGCGCCACAAAGGTATTACAAAGTGGTCACAATGGATTTATTAGAGGTCGGTGTGAGAATAGGGAATTCTTTTGTGGGACTCCAACCAGTTTATAATAACATTTTTTTACAAAAAACAAATAGTAAACTGTCCCGGTAGCTCAGTGGTAAAGGCGACAGTCTGGTAATCCAGAGGTTGCGGGTTCGAAACCCAGCCGAGATATGACATATTATCCTCCCATTTGGGATTTTTACCACATAATAATATGTCTTGGGCTTACTGCTGGAATAATGGGACTTAAGAGTCTTAATCGGACAGTATAAATAAGGCGATATTATTATTATTAATTCTGGCGTTTCAAAACAAAACGTTGCACTCAGGGGTATACTGGCTAGAGACTCTTATTCACACATCCACACAGTGTATGTCAGTTGAGTGTAGGCCTCAGTGGGTATTGAACCCGGCACTTCGCATTGCAAGTATGTCACAGTGTCACGCTGACCGTGTGTTTACCTTTACAGGACGTTGAACTCTAGTAAGCAGAATAATATAATATCTACTTACATATTATAATTAATTATGTAGGCGTTATGTTACGAGTTACACACCTTTGTAAATCTATGTATTATGCGTTCATTAATGTGAGTATAGACTATTTCAATACAAAGAATGTATGCACATATAAAACGCCTATTATAATACGGTACTGTACGTTTTGTATAGTATTATAATACCCCATTAACATAACAATACTAAGACTTGACTTATATTGTAAGTGTCGTATCTATGACATCTTTACTTCATAAGTGTATATGACAATACATAAGTGTATATGAAAATACATTAGTGTATATGAGTTGAGCGCACGAATAGCTCAGTGATTAAGCACTCGCTTGCCATGCGGAAAGCCCCAGGTTCGAACCCCTGCGCCGACAAAAATTTGTATTCTTAATTTGGTTACAATTGTTTGTAAGGGATACCTTCCGGTGCGCTCGTGTTGACCCAGCTACTAAATGGGAACTAAATGGGAAGTTGGGAAGTATTGTGTCACTTCTCGCCCATCAGAGGGGAGGCATACTACGGGATGGGCAGGCTGCAACACAGACCACAGGCGTCTACAGTAGCTCCTGTCATGGCTATGAAATAAAAAAGGCTGTGAAACACTTATCTTATTTTAAAAAAATTGTTTTTTTAGATTTTAACAAATTAACGGGCATAGCCCATGTTTGTTTCATTTGGTCCACCGGTTGATCCCTTTGTGGGCTCCTTTGGCCAACCTGGGCCAATCAAGAATAATCTAATCACATAAGTGTAATATGACAATACATTTTGCCTCTCGCATGTGTCTTATTCATGACTTCTCTTTTTAAGTGTACGAGTATATTAGGTGTGATACATGCCAGCATCACGAAGTCTTCACCTCGCTGGACGTTTTTTAACTTCGGTGATCCTACAAGAACCGGTGCATTTAACGGGCCATCGACGCTGGCTATTTATTTTATTTTTTTATTTTTTTAGAAGCTCTTTATTAGTAGAACAGTAGAACATGTATACAGACACATAGAGTAGTCACCGTGGCAGAGTGAGTTAGAGCGCTAGTTACAAAAACGAACACAATACTTCCGATTTCTAATATTAGAAATTTCTCGGAAGTAAAACATAAATGTGTATTTTATTATTATCATATTTTATAAAGTACATATTTCGAGGCAATAATATTATTATGGAAAATATTATTGCCTACATTTTTGTGAATCAGAAAAGATGAAGGGTCCTGTAGGGAGGGCTAAGACTTTGCTTAAAATAGCATCCCAGGAGAGCTTTCTAAAAAACTTTTTTCAAGGATTATTGAAATTCTAAGGGTGTATGTTAAATATTAAAAAAGGATATACGGGTCATAACATAAGCTGTAAAGTTGGGTTTATTAAAAAAAAACTTTTAATGATTTCGTTTTTATTGAAAGTTGTGTTTAAAAACTACGTATGATGGTAGTAATCTGCTTGACGTTGCTTAACTTGGGTGTTTCGTCGGGTACTCGAGTACTTGTGTAGGCATTGACTTCCCTGTTATGATTTTCAATTTTTTTTTTTTTTTTTTTCCCCTACAAATTTTGTGAAAAACTGAACAAAGATAGCATCGATGCTGGCACGTTAAATACACCAGTTTTCGTCAGATCAATGAAGTTAAGGAACATCAAGCTAGGTTAGACCTAGGTGTCTGACTTTTCAAATACATAACTCAAATTTAAACAAGCATACGAATTTATGATGCAATTGATGCATAAATACTTAATGATGCTGCCTGCCTATTACTCAACTCAACCCTAGCTTGGTGAGGTTACTTGTGCCCTGCTGGTCAAGTGGTTAACGCGCTAGTCTGGTAATCCAGGTGGATCCGTTGGTTTGAATCCCACCCAGTGCATGAATTTTCCCTCATTACTTCGAGTTTGTGACCACATAATAATAAGACTCTGAGGGTAAGGTGGGTAGGAAATGCTCTGAGCATTAACCTCGCCTGGTGGTTACCTTCCACTTAAGAGTTATTATTATGGCGTGGATAGGTGGTTCTTGTTTTGATGAGTTTCCAGTGAATGGAGGGTAAACCCTCAGTGGAGGAGGTTAAACCCTTGTAGCCTCGACTCGAATGATCTAGATGTTAAGCAAAAAAAAAAAAGAAAAAGAACGTAACGTATCATCTTCGCTATAGTAAAACAATACTTTCTATTCGAAAATTCTCTCAAAGACCCCCAAATTTACCAACTCTCAACCTAGTGAGTGGGATTTCCTCCCACCAAAATCCCACCTTTCCAGATAGTATAACCACCTGTGGTGCCTAGTTCCACCCCGAAACGGTGTACGGCAATACCTCATTGTGTTGAGTCTTCTTCTTCTTCTTTCACCTCTTTCGCTTTTCCCAAACCTACTTGGGGTGGGCATTATACAAACACAATACTTCCTATACCATACAGGCAACGCAAAGTAAAAAGTCTTCTTTTCATGAAGTTCCTACAACCCTAAGATAAGAATGACAAGCACAGAATGACAAGTTCAGGACATGAGTCGAGACAGATTCTAAAGTGAGCTGTGATGGTATGAGGGTTCAGACTTATTCAAATGCAGCCGAGCTATCACGTTGTCTGAAAAGAAAATTGAAAAACAAGCTTTTGACTTTCCTGTCAGAGACCCAACGGAGCTTTCCAAGAAGGATGGCTTTCTTCTTTTATACATAAGGATAATTACATTGATATCTTATTTTATTCATAAGGATAATTACATTGATATCTTCTTTTATACATAAGAATAATTACATTGATATCTTATTTTATTCATAAGGATAATTACATTGATATTAAGGAGCGCGGTAGCGCTCCGACCCGCCAAGTCAATCGAAATAGTTCGCGCGCTACCAAGAGTATACTATACGCGACAGCATAAGTAGCACTTTTCGTGTAGTTGTAGGAGAAAAAGTACAAGTGATGGAGGAAATTGAACTACATGTACAGATTGGGGCACGATAATGGACAAGCTTTTAAAAAAGAAACATCGAAATCGTTTGAGTTAAGTTGGTCAAAACCACACTATAAAAACGTCATTTTTTTTCAAAAAATTCTGCTTCTTCTTTGACGTTGACCGCTCTACAGCCAAAACTACTGGACCGATTTTCATGAACGATGGCTCATTTTTTTTCTTCTGGGTGGTAGGTGTGCCTTTTTATGGTTTTATTATCCCAAAAGCTACCATTTGGCCGTTATTAAGGAAAAGGATCATTTTCAGAGCTCAGAATAACATTGGAGTATAGATATTTAATCTAGTTTATTATGTATATAAGTATTCATTCACAAACCTTTCAATCCACATGTCCCGATGTGAAATTGTGTAAAGGTATACTAACCCATAAATAGTCGCCGGTGCTGAGTGAGTTAGCGCGCTAAGCTTACCACGCATGGTGACCTGTATTCGATCCCCAGCTGGGCAGGAATTTTTCCGCACATTACTTGGGTGTTTGGGGTCCACTCATACCTCGTGAGGAAAAATGAGTAGTTACTGAATAAGTAACGACCAGTGGCGGCAATACCAGAGTAAAAATAAATTAATGTGATAGAATTTGAAAAGTAAAGGAGGCTCTTAGTAATGCTGCGCTACCCACAAAATTTGTGAAGAGGCCTTGTGCTTGACCACAAATAACGTCATACCTACATAGCTATAATAAACCTGTAATGCCCAAGGAGTGAAAAAGACAGGATTTTTTTTTTCTTCTAAAATGTTGGTTATATTATCTAGGTTCAAAAATGTAAAAAATCTCTAGTACCCAATGTTACATAATATGTATGTGTAACATGAATGTCTAAATGTTTGGGGACCTTTCTAAGTAGGAAATGTAGAAGTTTCATAGAAAACTTTGTAAAAGCCCCTACACTACCTAATAATACCTATTCCTAATTAGGAATGTAGGTACCTATTAGTTACATAGGAAGTGAAAGGCTTCCTTCCCTATCCAATTCCCTCTAGTAAATATTTCTTTCGCTGGCCGCTAAAAAGTTTATTATACAAAGTAAAATAAAATTAAGCTTTTATGTGTTGCAAAAACCACATGGGGATATCAAAAGTCCAGTTAGCTCAGTGGTAAAGGCGGCACTGTGCGATGCTAGAGATGTCAGATTTCCGCGGGTTCAAAACCTAGCTGGGACATGTAATTTTTTTTTTAACAAAATACTCTTTACTTTTTTTTAAATATTTTACATTAAATTTAGTGAGTTTCTGAGGTACGTACCCTTTTTGTTGTGGGTTGTGTTGTACCTCATCTCTATATATAAAAGAGAAATTTATAATATACCTACTATAAAAAATTAACAGTTGAAAAAAAATATGTTTATACATTTATTACTTGAACAACACAATAAGCTTCGTTTTTTTTTTTTTTTTTTTTGGTTTTTAACGTCGCTTTCAACTGCATGGTCATATCACGACGGGGGTGTTACGCTCCATTCGCAGGAAACTCACAAACCTGCTACCCATATTAACCTCACCCAGCCTGGGTTGGGCCGGAATGCCAGCATCACAAAGTCTTCACCTCGCTGGACGTTGCTTAACTTCGGTGATCTAACGAGAACCGGTGCATTCAACGCGCCATCGACGCTGGCTAATAATAAGCTTCGTTCTCAGTATTCTTTCATAGAAATTAATTGTAAAAATTCATAGTTAGCCTCCCATTTGGGATTTTTACCACATAATAATACACCTTGGGCATACTGCTGGAAAATGGGACTTAAAAGTCCTAATTATTATATCTGACATAAATTAAGGAAATATGTTCAGGGTGTACCCACTATCTGAACCAGTTGAGAGGCCCATCTGGATAAAATGAATGGCACCACACAGTATCCTTGTAAAAATCTGTGGCAAAGGGCCAATTTATGAAACGGGATTAAATTTAGAATAACCCGGACTATCTCTCTAATCGTTCTTCGACTTGAGGGAGGGGTCTCGCTTGTTATCTTACCTTCTTTTAAACATAATTAACCGAACACAGTGAGAACGAACTTACTAAGTGAGGTTCTTTGAACAGTAAACCTCAATTTACTGTTCAAAGAAACACTAGTTATTGTTGGATGGAAGAGCTTCTTTAAGAAGAACCCTGCCATGTAAAATAGAGCAAAAAATAATAATATTGCCGTTAAACAATGTAGGACATACTATTATTAACCGAACACAGTGAGGGAGCGAAGCAACGATAAGTGGGGTTCTGTTTTAACTTGCATTCTGGACGATTTGGCTTTCGTTTGTCTGTCTCATAAATATGGCGAGATCATTATTATAATAAGAAAATGCTATCATTATTATAATAATAAAATTTTATAATTTAGGACCGAGGTAGCGCTCTGAACCTCCAAGTCAAAGTAATTCGCGCGTTACCAAGTGATATTAAAAATGTTATCATATTTGTGTTAATCACTTTCGTGATGTCACAACTACTCTAACTCGCTTTACTAAATCTACGCTGAAACCGGTGATATTATACCAAGTGATATTATACGCCAGAGCAAAAGTAGCACAATTCTTGTAGTTGTAGGAAAAAAAGTACAAGTGATGAAGGCAATTGGACTATAAATACATATAGATTGGGGCACGATAAAGACAAGCTTTGAAAAAAGAACCATCAAAATCGTTTGAGTTAAGTTGGAGAAAACCGAACTTTAAAAACGTCATTTTTTTCATCATTTACTGCTTCTTCTTTTTTTTTTTTTTAAGTGGGGTTTAACGTCGCTTTCAACTGCCATGGTCATATCACGACGGGGGTTTTACCCTCCATTCGCAAGAAACTCACAAACCTGCTACTCACATTGACCTCACCCAGCCTGAGTGGGGCCGGGAAAAGCCAGCGTCACGAGAATTAGAATTTGAATGGTCACCCATCCAAGTCTTAACCTCGCTGGATGTCGCTTAACTTCGGTGTTCTGAAGGGAACCGGTGTATTCAACATGCCATCGACGCTGGCTGACTGCTTCTTCTTTCACGTTGACCGCTTTACAGCCAAAACTATTAGACCGATTTTCACAAACGATGGCTAATTTTTTTTCTCGTGGGTAGTAGGTGTGCTCTTTTATTGTTCTATTATCCTAAAATAGACATTTGGCCCATAATTGAAAAAAGGATCATTTTCAGAGCTCAGAACAAAGTTGGTGTATATATATTCAGTATCTAGTATATTATCACTCTCCCAGATGAGTCAAAAGTCGCATATCTACTTTTTAGGTGAAAAAATAATTTGGAGAAGGATACTGTGCTTGGTTATGAATATCAAACTAAAATCTTTATCTTCACATTCAAACTGTTTCATTTATCAATACTTGTTCCTTTAAAGTCATTATTGAATATGTTAAATAGTTTTATATTGAATTAACATGTATCATACATCATACACCACACACCTATGCAGGGCCACTACAAAAAGTTATAAGATCCCCCAAAAAATATCACTTCGTGACATAAAAAAAGTCCCGCCAAGTCGTTGCACAAAATATTTCAGTTCCCAAATTCATTCCTCCCTTCCCAAAAAATATATTAGTTATTATTGACCTCCCCCAAAAAAATATTGAAATCAATTTATGGCCCCGCCTTTTATTCATTCACCTAAGTGCAACAGTATACTTATTAATAGCCTCCCCTCTCTCTTTATTCTAATGTCCTCTTTCTTTTGTTGCTTGTTGCATGTTGGAATGTTTCCTTTACAAACTCAGAACTTAAGTCTTATTTCCTTGCTCCTTTCACCGACTTGGGCTCTTGGCGGAGTACCACCCTGCAGGTCCGTTCTTAGCCAAAGGAACTGATGTCTTGGTTCTTTTCTAAGATTATATATAAATGTAGACATATCTAAACATGTGATCCTTGTGGAAATGAGCCTGAATTGTGACTTGATCTGATGGTCCAATTCTCGTTGGTGGCAGATATTTTGCGACTTAGATACAGATAATGCATCCTTGGGTCGCGGTCGGCTAGACTTCTCCTTTCCTGTTCTCCATAAGAACCACTATGTTAAATTATCTCTTTTTAATTCTTTAAAAATAGCACTGTCTATTAGATTCATATATTTATCATTCCCAGTTAGTGGTACTCCGCCAAGAGCCCAAGTCGGTGAAAGGAGCAAGGAAATAAGACTTAAGTTCTGAGTTTGTAAAGGAAACATTCCAACATGCAACAAGCAACAAAAGAAAGAGGACATTAGAATAAAGAGAGAGGGGAGGCTATTAATAAGTATACTGTTGCACTTAGGTGAATGAATAAAAGGCGGGGCCATAAATTGATTTCAATATTTTTTTGGGGGAGGTCAATAATAACTAATATATTTTTTGGGAAGGGAGGAATGAATTTGGGAACTGAAATATTTTTGTGCAACGACTTGGCGGGACTTTTTTTATGTCACGAAGTGATATTTTTTGGGGGATCTTCTTTTATACATAAGAATAATTACATTGACTTCTTCTTTTATACATAAGGATAATTACATTGACATCATCTTTTATACATAAGGATAATTACATTGATATCTTCTTTTATACATAAGAATAATTACATTGATATCTTCTTTTATACATAAGAATAATTACATTGATATCTTCTTTTATACATGAAAATATCTTCTTTTTTTATTCTTTAGAAAAAGAAGGAAAGAGAAATTAGTGAGAGACGAAAAGAGAGAACAACAAGAGAAGGAAAGAGAAATTAGTAAGAGATGAAAAGAGAGAACAGAAGGAGAAGGAAAGAGAAATTAGTGATAGACGAAAAGGGGAAGAAAGAAATAGTGAAAAATAATAATGAAGGAAAATACGAGGGTATAGAACTATAGAAAGTAGAAAGCAAGAACAAACATCTAATGTAATATTTAGAGCAATCAATTTCTTCATTAGAAAACAGCACGACATCACCAGACGCCAGTGAGGTAACCTTACTAAAAGCTGGAAAGGTAGTGTTGTGAAATGCCAAGAAAAATAACTGTCCTTTATAACAACTCTGAGATGGTCTTTGTAATCTTGGAAGCTGTTCATTTCGTCAGTTGTTTCTGTTATTGATTGGAGTCATGGTCTCTGATTGAGGATCCATTGGCTGGTAGTCCATTCATCACCTTCTTTTACTTTGCCTTTCTCCAAACCCTCTTGTGGTCTGAATTGGTCAACCTGTTTCGCAAATGGTTGAGGTTGTTAGGTTCTGCCACTGCTATTTTCATTGATCTCCAAGTCGCCTTTATTTCTAGAAGTTGTGAAGAGGCTTCTTTTCCAAACAAAATATTGATTCCTACACTGAATTTTTTTTTTTCATCAAAAGTGACTTCAATGTTCTTTTAAAAGTGCTTCTAAAATGTGACATTTTATTCAAAATGTTCGTTCATAAGCGGTCTCGCTTGGAGATTTATACAATATGAACTAACTACTAAATATATGTTAATTACTGAAACAAGTAGAATTTGAACATCTGAGACGAAGAATCTGTATATCTCGGAAAATTGCAGGCTGCAGCAGAGTTCCAACTCAAGGCCCTTGCATTTATTTTTCCACGCCCTCTACTCACGATGAGGCATTGCCGCAAATTGTTTCAGGCCCGAATTTGGCGCCACCAATCTCGGAAGTTGCCTCTTAATTCACTGTTGTCTGGAACAACAAACAATTCCTCTGTCCCGGTAGCTCAGTGGTTAAGGCGGCACTCTGTGAATCCAAAGATTCCAGAGGTCGCGGGTTCGAAACCCAGCCGGGACATGACATGTTATCCTCCCATTTGGGATTTTTACCACATAATAATATGTCTTGGCCTTACTGCTGGAACAATGGGACTTTAATAGTCCTAATCGGGCAGTATAAATAAGACGATATTAGTATTATTATTCCTCCTGTATGAAGGTTAGGTCCATTTGGATTAACTCCCGAATCCTGTATAAATATATTGTTCTGAAAATCATTAACCAAATTCAGAGTGTACTACCATCCAGAGAAAATCGTGGAGGCTCCTGGTTCGTGTAGATTTTGGGCCCTTGCGGCCTGTACAGTGTACAAACCATCAGAAAAAGAAGAAGCTTCAGAAGAAGTTCTTGGTTTAATAGCTTTATTTAGAAAGCTTTGCCCTTATTAGATTTACTATTTTTATTATTAAAAATGGCTCCGCGAAGATGAGAAACTTGCCTCACTTTTTCAAACCAATTGTATTCCAGGGAAGGTCTCGACTGCTCAGCACGAAGACTTGAATGTTACTGACTGCTCTCAGCAATAATTATTATGTGTCCTTGAAACAGCGCATTACTTCCATTTCAGCAGAATCATGAAAAAACTTCTTCGCCCATTACAGACTAGCAGGAGACCCCAACCTGTTTTGGGTGTCGATATTAACAATAATAATAACCAACCTCAACCATGAGGTTGAACAACGTCGACCCTGCTTGAGCGGGCTAAGACAGAGTAAAAAAAAAAAAAAAAATGATAATAAATATAATAATACTCTTTTAGTGGAAGGTAACCACCAGCGAGGTTAATGCTCAAAGCATTTTCTATAACCCTCAGAGTCGTATTATATGGTCAGAAACTCAAATTAATGAAGATAAATTCATGCACTGATATTATCGAAGATTTAAAATTAGTACCTATATAAATAAATAAATTAAATTTAATGGAAAGTATCATGTCACTTCTCGCCCATCAGAGGGGAGGCATTCTACGAGATGGGCGAGCTTCAAGACATACAAGAAGCGTTAACAATAGTTTTAAAAAAGGCTGTGAAACATTCATCTTAAAAAAATATTTTTTCTCGACCGGTTTTAGCAAAATTTCGACACGAATTTACCCCATTTAAAATGGAGAAAAACATGGCCGTTATTCCTCAACTTGAGTGTTTTGGGAACCACTGTGCACTCTTGTTTTAATCTAGAGTCATAAAATGAGTATCACGAAAACCATATAGTGCAGAAGATGCAATTTATATACAGGGCATGACTCAAGCATTCATGATGATATCACGACTAACAGGGTCACTTGGAAGCACGATAGCTTCTCAATACAGAAACTCCGATGAAAAATAATCAGGTAACAAAAAATATAAAGCTCCTTGACCTTTGACCTACCAATTAGGAAATCTATGTTCTGTTAATCAAAAATTTGGTAAATGTAGAAGATTTTTTTGACATTTTCATGTCTTTGCTCTGGCACATAACCAAAATTATGTGACGAAATTATGTAACGAAATTATGTAACGAAATATTGAATTGTAAAGGGAGAGAAGAGGGAAAGTGTGTGTCATGCGCACAATGGCGAAGTATTGAATTGTAGAGGGAGAGAAGAGAGAAGGTATGTGTCATGCGCACAATACGAAATTTGGTCAGTTGGGTTTTGGACCTTGAATAGTAAAGATGAAAATGTCCCAATGGTTGCAGACTCGTATGCAAGCGTTTTTTTAAACAAAAATTTAACATCGCTTTCAACTGCATGGTCATATCAGTAGTCACCGTGGCAGAGTGAGTTAGCGCGCTAGGCATTGTACGCATGGTGACCTGGGTTCGATTCCCAGCGGGGCAGGAATTTTTTCTCTCTCTCTCTCTCTCTCTCTTTCTCTCTCTTTTTCTCTCTATCTCTCTATCTCTCTCTCTCTTTCTCTCTCGAACTCTCTCTTTCTCTTTCTCTTTCTCTCTCTCTTTCTCTTTCTCTCTTTTTCTCTCTCTCTCTCTCTCTCCCTTTCTCTCTCTCTCTCTCCCTCTCTCTCTCTCTCTCTTTCTCTCATTCTCTCTCTCTCTCTCTTTCTCTCTCTTTTTCTCTCTATCTCTCTCTCTCTTTCTCTCTCGAACTCTCTCTTTCTCTTTCTCTTTCTCTCTCTCTTTCTCTTTCTCTCTTTTTCTCTCTCTCTCTCTCTCTCTCTCTCCCTTTCTCTCTCTCTCTCTCCCTCTCTCTCTCTCTCTTTCTCTCATTCTCTCTCTCTCTCTCTCTCTCTCTCTCTCTCTCTCTCTCTCTCTCTCTCTCTCTGTGGGGGTGCTGGCAGTACTATTTACTAGCCACCCTGATTGTGATGATCTCATAATCCTGGGTAATAGTAGGATGGATCTGCAGAGAAAGCTGAACATCCTTTCTTCTTACTGTGAGGACAACAAGATGATGGTCAACGAGTCTAAGTCAAAGGTAGTTATCTTCAGGCGCGGCGGCAGACTGGCCCGGACGGACACATTCCTGTACAACGGAAGAGCATTGGAAGTGAGCAGTGAGTACGTGTACCTCGGCGTGAAGTTTTCCTCACACGGTGTTTTTTATAAAGCTGCCTTACAAGCAATTTCTAAAGGCAAGATGGCAATCTCAAGTGTGAGGAGCATATTAGTCAACTCGAAAATGACTTCACAAGAGAGCCGTATGAAGCTGTTTACATCAATAGCCTGTGCAACTCTCCTCTATGGCGCCGAAATCTGGGGCAGCAGATATGAGGATGAAATTGAAGTGATGCAGAGTCAGTTCCTGAAGTCGGTCTTCTGCCTGCCAAGGTGTACCCCTCACTACATGATCAGGCTGGAATTCGGTGTAGTAAAGCTGGCACATCAAGTTTTCAAACAAATGCTGGGCTGGTGGTCTAAAGTTCTAACCATGTCAGAAGAACGCTACCCAAAAATTTGTTATAATGAGCTAGTGGCTATTGACCAACGGTCTTGTAGCGTTGAAAAATATAACTGGGTATCTTTACTTAAAAGAAAACTTGTAGCTCTAGGTTTTCCAGAAGTATGGGAGGCTCAGTCCCCTGAACTTTTAAAAAATAAAATGTGTGACATATTAGCATCATATGAGATCAAACTCATTGAAGAGGACTATTGTAGACTTGAGAGATCATCTTATTGTTACTTATATAAAGATTTAAAACCAAAACCTAATTTTGAAAATCTAAAACTATGTACGACAAATTATCTATTGCAGGCGGGGCCTATACAGAGTGTCCACTTTTAATGTGCGCCATAGGAAAAATACATGTAAAAACAGTTTTTCTTGTCTCAAAAGTCGCCATTAAGTTTTTTAATTAAACCAAATATGTTAACTCATGTATTTTTATCTGAAGAATCCACTGGTGGTAATTTCATACACCTGGGACTTACAGTTAAAAAGTTAAGGGTTCGAAATCCGAGAAATGTGTTATGTTTGAAACTCAACATTTTCGTACAATTGGATACTCTATTTTATGTATTTTTTCACGAGAAATTGATTGGTAATATTTTCAATTACCTGGGGTTTACAGTTAAAAAGTTCTGGGTTCGAAACCGAGTAATTGCGTTATGTTTGAAGCTCAATATTTTCGTACACCTGGATACCTACCTGGTTTCTGGTTTTACTAACTGTTATACCCTATTTTAGCATTCTTTAACTTTATTTGTGTATTTTTTCAATAGAAATAACGATTTCTGCTTCTTTTGTCCGAAGAAGACCTACTGAAAAAAGGCGTGTTTTAAACTTGAATTCATGAAAAAAAGAACAACTGATAATCAGTTTATGGGTAGGTACTTACTGATATTGAAGTTAGATTCGATTTTTAAAGATATCTCCATCAGCAGCAACACAATATCCCAATCTGTCGTAAAATTCATTGCGAACATTTGCCAATTGACGTGCTGTTATGTTGTTGCATGCTTGGGTGATGGCATCTTTTAATGCCTCTACATTGGGGTATGTTTTACCTCCGTGATAGTATTAATTTTAGGTAACCCCAAAGAAAAAAGTCATTTGGGGATAGATCGGGTAATCTTGCTGCCCAATCAATATCACCATTGTGAGCTATCACCCTTCCTGGAAATGCTGCTTGTAAAAACTCTTTGACCAATCTTGAGTTGTGGGCTGGACAACCGTCCATTTGAAAGAAAAAAAAAATTCTCTTTCACCCACAACATTTCATGAACAAGGAGGTCGAGGAAGAGTTCTGAAGTTAGACTTTCATTGTAGAATATTGGACCAATTATGTGTTGTCCTACTATTCCTGCCCAGACGTTTACTTTTTGTGGGTACTGAGTATGAGGCTGTACCAAGAGTAGAGGATTTTCTTTGGCCCACATCCGTGAGTTTTGAAAATTGGGAGCGTGTGTCAGATTTAAACTAGATTCGTCTGAAAATCGAATCTAACTTCAATATCAGTAAGTACCTACCCATAAACTGATTATCAGTTGTCCTTTTTTACAAAGTCATGAATTCAAGTTTAAAACACGCCTTTTTTCAGTAGGTCTTCTTCGGACAAAAGAAGCAGAAATCGTTATTTCTATTGAAAAAATACACAAATAAAGTTAAAGAATGCTAAAATAGGGTATCACGTATCACAGTTAGTAAAATCAGAAACCAGGTAGGTATCCAGGTGTACGAAAATATTCAGTTTCAAACATAACGCAATTACTCGGTTTCGAACCCAGAACTTTTTAACTGTAAACCCCAGGTAATTGAAAATATTACCAATCAATTTCTCGTGAAAAAATACATAAAATAGAGTATCCAATTGTACAAAAATGTTGAGTTTCAAACATAACACATTTCTCGGATTTCGAACCCTTAACTTTTTAACTGTAAGTCCCAGGTGTATGAAATTACCACCAGTGGATTCTTCAGATAAAAATACATGAGTTAACATATTTGGTTTAATTAAAATACTTAATGGCGACTTTTGAGACAAGAAAAACTGTTTTTACATGTATTTTTCCTATGGCGCACATTAAAAGTGGACACTCTGTATGTCAAACTAGGTTAATTGCTCAGATTCGACTCGCTGGGAAAATTAGAGTGAACTTTTATTTAAATAAAATAGGATACAACTGGGATAGTAATGAGCAGTGTTCTATATGTAATTTATATGAAAATGAAGACATATACCATTTTTTATTTAAGTGTCCCCATTATTTACAGATCAGGAATCGTTATTTGAATAGATGGTTACCTGACCAGTGCTCAATGAAAAATATTTTTGAAAATCCTTCTAGAATAGATATTAAAAATATTTATTGTTATGTTCAGGCTGCACTAAAGTTAAGAGCCTTTCTGAGGAATGATTGAAAAAAAAGCCAGTTTGAGTAGCAATACATTAATCTCCCTAGTTGTTTTTTCTGCTGTTTTTTATAAAGTTAGTTTTTTCCGTTTATGATTGTGCAGGGTCCATTTTATTTTATTTTGTATAAATGTATTTATGTTATAAAATATGATTTATTATAAGAATTTTCTAATATGAATATTTATGTTACGTAGCGTAGAATTTAATAGTTTTAAATCCAATTGTAAATTGCCAACCTTTGTAATATTTTTATTAAAAAATAAATACAAATATTATTACTACTACTACTACTACTAGCCACCCTGCCTATGACCAAGTACGTATTTCTGTACCTCTCGTCCTCTGTTCTGGAACTTACACACTCTCTTCCTCTTTTCAGGAGCCCACCCCAGACCCTTTCGCTTCTCCTCTGCAACTGAAAAAGGCCCTGGAATGGGAGCTAAGTCTGGACACGCGTGACCTTCGCTCCCACGCCTGGTACCACGGGGCCATTCCCCGCTCCAGGGCCGAAGAAATTCTGGAGGGGGAAGGCCAGTTCCTGATTCGGGACTGTGCGAGTCAGCCGGGGAACTATGTCCTCAGCTGTCTGAGCAAGAGTCAGTACCTGCACTTTGTTATCAATAAGGTGAGTGATCTCCGTGTTATCAATAAGGAAGCCTTACTTTGTGGCTCAGAGGTTAAGAGCATTGGTTGCTGACCTGGAGGTTGCGGGTTCGAATCCCGGCCGGAGCTGAAAATTCTAACCGAGTTTTCCATTTCCGGAATGGCATGGATGTGAAGGTAAAGTGTCCTGAAGTAATGCGAAAGCGGTTCTGGGGCACCATTACCTTTTTTTAAAAGAAAAGGTAAGTGACGGGGTGAATGATGGGGTTGAGTGTAGAAAAGGTCAAATGGAAGAGATTGCCATAGGTAATAACCCCGCCCTTTAGTTAGGACATAATGTGTGTATATAATTTTTTCCCTTTCTATTGTTTATATTCTTTCCATTTTTTTACTTGTGAACAATTTGTCTCAAGCAATCTCACGATATGCCAACCCCAAGTAGGTTTGGTAAAAAGGCAAAGTAAAAAAAAATAATCTCACTATTACTACACTGGTCAACTTTCCCATGTATTATCTTTACTTTAGGTCAGGATAAAAAAATAAATGACCCCAAGTAGGTTTGGTAAAAAGGCAAAGTAAAAAAAATAATCTCACTATTAGGTAGGTACTAGTCTGGCTGGGGACTATAAACAGGGAGTAGACCAGTAGTCTGGCTGGGGGACTATAAATAGGGAGTAGACCAGCAGTCTGGCTGGGGGACTATAAACAGGGAGTAGACCAGCATTGGCTTGGTTCTGGGGGCCCTTGTCAATTATTAGCCTCCTTGTAAAGAGAGTGGTAGAAGTGCTGAGTCATTCCTCCACTGTCTGGCTACCATCGTTCACGATGACGCCACCCTATGATGATGATGATTAGGTACTACTGGTCAACTTTCCCATGTATTATCTTTACTTTAGCTGAGGATAAAAAAATAAAATTAATGAAACCCTTTTTCCCCGTCGCCACTAGGTCGTCATCCAGGCAGACACGGTGTACGAGCGCGTGCAGTTCCAGTTCGAAGACGACCTGTTCGATACAGTGCCGGATCTCATCACCTTCTACGTGGGCAGTGGCAAGCCCATCTCCTCGCTCTCGGGCGCCAAAATCAAGACCCCCAAGAACCGCCTCTACCCGCTGTCTTTCTACGCGAGCAAGTACGGCAACTTGTACCCCCCCCAAGTGTCCGCCGCCACGCCGCCACTGCATTCTCACATGTCGAGATCCACGTCGGAGTGCATGCGGTATAGTCGACAGCCGAGGTGAGTTTACCGTTGGCTGTTGGCATAATGGGACTACCTGTCTTGCGCTGACAGTCTAAATAAAGCACTACTTATACTTATACTTATACTTATACTTATACTTATACTTATACTTATACTTATACTTATACTTATACTTATACCTTGCGTCCTGTGTTCGACACAACTTCACACCCGAAAAAAATCTGGGCGGAACGGTTCTGACTGAATTCGTTGATCCTAACGCGCAATGCATTGGTGGTTGTGAGGTTAAGGCGCCAGTATGGTGATCTTGAATCTGTTGATCCTAACGCGCAATGCATTGGTGGTCGCGTGGTTAAGGCGCCAGTCTGGTGATACTGGTAGCGTGGGGATCTGTTAGTTCGGATCTGACCCAATACATGAACTTTTCGACTTTTCGAGTATTGACTTAATAAACAATCTGAAATGATATTGGGTCGACCAAGAAGAAAAGGTTAGATGAAAACATGACATGTTTTCATACATTGTATGAACTTAGCTGATGACGAGCCAGCCTCCGTGGCGTAATGGTTGTGGATACTGTCCGTAGTCCAGAGATCCCGAGTTCGATTCCCGGTAGGAGCAGACTTTTCACTCAGAGAATTCTGTTCCCTTCAAACACGAAAGGCTGGCTTTTCCGGCCACTACTCAGGCTGCGTGAGGTTATTGTGGGTACGATTCCCAGTGAATGGAGAGTAAAACCCCCATCTTGACAATCTAGCTCATTTTTTTTTTCGTGCATACACAATTACACTCACAATAATGCTATAGCATATACCTGTATGATTATACTTTCGTGGAATTAATCAGGACGTTAAAACCAAATGGTGACAATGGATCTTATTAGGTCTCAATGTTAATTGAAAGGTTTTAATTGTTAAAAAACAAAAAACCAAGGGCTTGGTGAACACGCCTTGGATTTTTCATGGACTGATTACCTAAATGAGGACAATGAAAAAGCTCAAATGAATCAAATGATTGTTTTAGATCACCTGTGTAAAAAAATACAGAGAATATTTAAAGAAAACTCTGGATAAATTCTTCTTAATGTAAAAAGCAATTTTATTGTGTACAATGTAGGTACAGCAAATATACCTTTAACTAAACACAATAGTAAATCAGAAATTAACAAGTTTGTAGGTACCCCATTGAGGAGTAAAAATTATTAAATTTATCAAAACCACGGGAGGTTAGCGTGATAGTACAAAATTTCGTGCTTCTGTTTCCAAAATATCAATATCAAGATTAATGGCCCAGAAAATATTCTCTAGTAGGTATTTTTAATAAGTTATAATTCACTGAAAAACAACATATTTCATAACTGAAAACTCAACAAGTGTGGTTTGAACAAACTTAGTGAACAGATACTATAACATCCTTTACAAAAATTGATTATTGAGAGAAAATAATAATAATAATAATACATTCACACATAGACTTATTTTACTAATCCCCTAAGATAGTTATCATATTTGTGTTAACTACTGAACTCAAATAATACTCAAACGCGCAATACTAAATCCACGCTGAAACCGAGACTTGAACCACCGACCTCCAGGTTACAAGTCCGCCGCCTTATCGATCAAGCTACCGAGGTCGTTCACTTACTCAGATAGAGGAAGTTCGCCAAAAGTGGACCCCTGACTTTTTCCAATACTACAAATATAAACAGAATAATAATAATAAATCATTTGTTTTTTTATATTTTTTTTTTTTATGTAAACAGAGGATCCATCCTAAGCCATTTTACTTGGCTTCTAAGAAAAAAATATTACTTCCTGCTTTCTCCTCAGTTCATCGCTCAGCTATCGTAACAGTCCCGTCTCATCCCCGCCCATGGGCCGTCACAACGGCAAGCATCGTAGCCAATCCTTGACAGCCAGCGAGTTCAATCGTAGCCTCACAATTTCCCCCCCGGTGTCGCTAGCCAGCTCCTATCACGCGGGCAGCGAGCGAACCAGCAACAGCGCGGACGGGGTTATAACCGGTAAGTCTGGTGGGGTTCTAACCGGTAAGTCTGGTGGGGTTCTAACCGGTAAGTCTGGTGGGGTTCTAACCGGTAAGACTCGTGGGGTTCTAACCGGTATATCTGGTGGTGTTTCAACCGGTATGTCTGGTGGTGTTTCAACCGGTAAGTCTGGTGGGGTTCTAACCGGTAAGACTGGTGGGGTTCTAACCGGTAAGTCTGGTGGGGTTCTACCCGGTAAGTCTGGTGGGGTTCTAACCGGTAAGACTCGTGGGGTTCTAACCGGTAAGTCTGGTGGGGTTCTAACCGGTAAGTCTGGCGGGGTTGTAACCGGTATGTCTGGTGGTGTTTCAACCGGTAAGACTGGTGGGGTTCTCACCGGTATGTCTAGTGGGGTTCTAACCGGTATGTCTGGTGGGGTTCTAACCGGTAAGTCTGGTGGGGTTATAACCGGTAAGACTGGTGGGGTTCTAACCGGTAAGTCTGGTGGGGTTATATAACCGATAAGTCTGGTGGGGTTCTTTTTTTTATTCTTTAACTTGTTGTTAAATGTTTGTATTGGATTCTTTCCGTTAATAAAAATGCCTTTGAGCACCATTACCATTATTTGATAGATTCAATCTTAAAAGTCATGTTCAGAGATAATATTATAGGTCATGAAAAGTTCGGGAACATTCCAATGTACCTGCTGGAAGATTATGTGAAATTTTTAAATGTCTCATCCCCCCCTTGAACTGTGACCTTTAAGTATTTGGCGTGTGTTTTGGACTTCGTCCAAATGTTTACAAAACATAATTAAGTTTAAATGTCACCCATACGTGAAAAGATAAAAAAAAATCAGCGTCCTCTCTTTTGTTCCGATTTTCTTTAACTTCCCTGTTGTTCTACTAAACTTTTGTCAGTAGGTAATGTCAGTCACAAAACTTTCTTAAAGTTTTTTGTTTGACTTTAGGGTTTAACGCCAATTTGAACTACTACTAAAAAGTTAAAAATAAAAGTTATCATACATATTTGTGTTCATCACTTTCGTGATATCACAACTACTCAAACTCCCTTCGCTAAATCTACGCTGAAACCGGGACTTGAACCACTGACCTCCAGGTTATCGATCCGCTGCCTTATAAGCTACTGAGGTCGGTTTAAACCTATACTACTACTACTAAATTTAATTAGGAATCGTCAGTCACCCGAAACTGACTTTTCCCGAACAAGGGAGCCAAAATAAATATAAAAAAAATTCAAATAACTTTTCTGCTGGGTAATAACTATTCTCTAAAAAAAGTCGTCAATCATCCCCTCCTATTAAAGAAAAAGGGGAAAAGTCCATAGCAGAAAAGTAAACATAGCTGTTTTGAATAATTTAGAACTAGTCAATAGTCAGAAACCGTAAATTTTGATAAAGAGAGTTTTTTGTTGACACAAAATGTTTTTTGGGGGAGATTCAGCAAAGGGGGTACTGTTTGCAGTATTGATTATATTATAAGCGTTCAAACGCGTCCAATAATGAACTTCCACATTGCCTTTCGAATAGCCCATAATATTGTAGCTTCGTATGTACAATGTATTCTTCGTATGTACATTATGTACAATGTATTCTTCGTATGTACAATTTACCACCCAATTAGCTCAGTAGTTAAGCACTTCCTTGTCATGCGGAAGGTCCCGGGTTCGATACCCCTAGCCGACAAAAAATTGTATTCTAAATTAGGTTACAGTTGTTTGTAAGAGATACCTTCCGGTGCGCTCGTGTTGACCTAGCACCTAAATGGGAAGTATTGTGTCACTTCTCGCCCATCAGAGAGGAGGCATTCTACGGAATGGACATTGGGCAAGCTACAACACAGATCACAAGCGTCTACAGTAGCTCCTGTTTCATAGCTACGAAATAAATAAAAAAAAAAAAACTATGAAACACTCGTCTATTAAAAAATAGTACATAATTATTTATTTATGTTCGTACATAAGTATTTATTTATATTCGTACATAAGTATTTATTTATGTATACGTACATAAGTATTTACTTATGCACAGAAAGACCCTACGAGTAACTTTCACAGTTTACGTACAATGAATGCACCACACAATAAAAAGAAGAAAATAGGTCAACCCCTAGCCCCCACTTTAATGAAAATATCCCCCGCGACCCAAATCCTCCCCAGCTCCTATTGTAGATAATTCCTACCTTCCTACCCTAATTCCCTTCCCCTCTCTTCCCTTCATAACCTGGAGATATCTTTCTATTTATACCTAACCTTTTACCTTTCGAATCAGTACCCATCCAAAAGTTAACCATTAAATTTTTGAAATTTCCCATTGTTTTCCGTGTGAATGTCCGGAGAATTGATAAAAACAGAAAGGTCATTGCAGTTTACAGGGGAGTTAAAAGGTTTATTTCCTTTTGGCTTTTAGCTAATAGTGTTATAGTGCCGGAAATTGGTTCTCTTCCTGTTTATCAAACTGGTTTTTTTATTTAATGATTTACCCTGAATATTTCCTCAAAAAGTTAGGATTATAATTTTCCGCTTCAATTCCATGAATTGGTATCCAATAAAATCAAACCTCAGAGCCGACGAAAATTGTTTACAGTTATTTGTAAGGTACATCTTACAAATAACTGATGGGAAGCACCCAAATGGGAAGTATTGTGTCAATTCTCGCCAATCAGATATGTCGGGAGGCATATTAGGGGATGGGCAAGCTACAACACAGACCACAAGCGTCTGGGGTACCAGTTGTTTCATGGCTACGAAATGAGAAAATCAATGTGAGAGACTCATTTTTTTTTTTTTTTTTTAATCTTTACTCAGTTTGCAACTTCGCATCCATGTTGTAGCCTTTGTTATTAGCCTGAGCTAATTGTAAAGAGACTTTCCAAGCAAGGGTTAAGTATCTCACACCCGTATTTTTGAACACCGAATTTTGGCTGAGCAATGGTGTTGGCCAATAATATGTGAGAAAGCGGAGGACGAAATATATATATTTTATTTTGTTCACATTCTATTCAGGTAAAATCACACAAAGTTTTTGACTTTGGCAATCCAGAGAGAACACTTGCTGCGTTACCTCTCTGGATTGCTAGAGACAATCTTTGTGTGAGAAAAATACCCGCGAATAATATTAATGGAAATCATTACAATCGCGAAATAAATTTTACAATGGTTCGTCCAAAGAAGACAAGAAAGTCAAATATGTCAAATGTCAGCACAGAAAGTGAAGCATATGCAGAATTATTGGATAAAGAGCAAGATACAGGTGAGCTTACAAATAGAGAAATTCTGTTGAGTTTGAAACAAAAGTTAGAAGAAATGGATTCTAGAATGAATCAGGTACTCAAGATAGTTGAGAGTCAGAAATTGAGGATTTCAGAATTAGAAAAAGAACTGGGTAATCAAAAGACTGAAAATGAAATTTTGAGAGAAGAATTTGAGAATTCACAGGAAATGATAGAAGAATTGCAACAGAGGTCAAGGCTGAATAATGTTATTATTAATGGAATCAAGCAGGAGAAAAACGAAAATATTTACAAAGTAGTGGAAAAACTGGGAATTAAAATTGGTATAGAAAATCCGTTGAAAGACATTCAAGTAGCACACAGAGTTAATTCGACCAAGAAAGATAAAATAAAGCCCATAGTCATCCGTATGGCTAATTCCTCAACCAGAGATAAATGGACATGTGCATACCGGAAGAGTCAACTGTGGAACGACAAAATATTTGTTAATGAGCACCTGACCAAACGAAATCAAGATTTACTTTACAAGGTAAAACAATTTAAAAAGTCCAACAACTTTAAGTATGTATGGGTAAAAGACTGTAAGATTTTGATCCGTAAAGATGAAAATGCAAGAATTTTTGCTGTAAGATGTGTTGAAGATTTGGAGAAGATACTATCCGCGAGGTCAACTCGAACTAATTCAACTCAATCTCAGTCAACGTCTGCAGATAACACTGATAGTTATCACTCTGCTGTCTCATCAAATTTTTAACATTATCAATCAAAATGACGCAATTTGTTAAAATAATTTTATTTTTTTTGCATCAAACATTTATTAACTTATTCTTCTGTAAAAATCTCAATTTGTTTTATTGCCTTTTCATAATGATAATATTTAATAATTTTTTTTCTTTGTTAAGAAAAAAACCAATTTTATTTCATAATATTGAAAACTCCATTGCTAACATTACTTTAATTTGTCAATTTCCGAAAATTAACGTCCTTTCTAAGTTGATATATAATCCAGCTAAAATAATTAATTCATTTTCCAGAGATTATTCATTCTTAATTTTTCTACATATATTCATCAAATTTCAGTCCAAAAAATATAATAATACGATAGTGATATTTCCTATATTTAAATTTAAATTTATTATTTATTTATTCAGATCCTCTAAACCAAATGAGTAATATTTCAGATATTATTTCGAATTCTATCGCAGAAGACTGCAAAATTTTCAAAAATATTATAGACGCTAAGGAATTTTGCGATTCTCATGGACTGAAAATATTTCATATGAATATAAGTAGAATTAAAAGTAATTTCAATGAATTAATACTAACTTTAACACCTTTTTTACTCAGTATTGACATTATCATACTAACTGAAACTTGGTATCACCCTTCATTCCCTTATTCTTTCTCTATAACAGGATTTAGCAGCTTCTTCACCACCAACCAATACAACGCTGCCTCTGGAATTGCTGTGTATACCAGATCTGACCTGAACATACAAACTGACGAAATAACAAATTTGACAATGACTAACTGCTTGAAAATTGACCTGAAATTTAAAGACAAACAACTAACTATACTGACATTATATAGATCTCCTACTAGTAGTGCTGCTACATTTATAAATGAATTAGATATTTTGTTAACTGAGATAAAAAATGATAGATGTATGATAATAGGAGATACGAATATAAATATACTCGATGATAATATCAACAATATAGGACAAGACTACCTTGACATACTACACAAATATAATTACGTACCAACTGTAAATAAACCAACTAGGGAAACAATTAATACACGACAAAACCGACAATCAACATACAAAACAACATCATGTATTGACCATATTATGTATAAAAGTAATACTATTCAGGAGATAAAAACAGCAATTATACATACCAACATAACTGACCATTACTCGTTACTAGCTAAAATCGACTTTAACAAAGACAAACCATTAGAACAAATAACAAAACAATACCTAAAAATCGACTACGATACCCTTAATAACAAACTGTCAAATCAAGACTGGTCTTGTATAACTAATTCTCAAAACGTTAATTACATGGCAAACCGACTTACTGAAATAATACAAGACCACATTAACACAAGCTCAGAAACAAAGACTTATACGAACAGACTTACACCAATTAAACCTTGGATGACACTAGCACTTCTAAAATCTATTAGGAATAAAGACAGACTAGCCGAACTTACTAAAAGACATCCATATAACCCTAGACTACTTCAATATTATAAAAAAGTGAGAAATATTGTATCCAAAGCCATCCGCACAGCAAGGGATTTAGAATTAAAACGAAACATTGACAATAACCAAGACGACAAAAGAAAATTATGGACAATTATACATGACGTCATAGACAAAACAAATAACAAATTTAATATAAGAACCATTACTCATGACAATACTGACTATGACTGCTATGAGGACACAACTAACTGTGCTAATATTTTCAACAACTATTTTATCAATGTTGGAAAAAATATAGCAGAAACTATAAGTAAAAATAACATAATAACAAGTACTACTACTAGACATAATGACACAGAACCATCACCATCAACTCAAACAATACTTTCAACTTTCGAACCTACTACTACAACTGAAGTGTATAAAACAGTTATGACTTTTAAAAACAATTCTGCTCCTGGTTATGACAGACTACAGACAAAAATAATGAAACACATAATAACACAAATACTAGACCCACTAACTAAAATTATAAACCGAAGTATGACTGACGGAATTTTTCCGGACTGCTACAAAAATAGTATTATAGTACCAATACATAAAAAAGGAAACAAAAAACTACTAACTAATTACAGACCTATATCACTCCTTACAATTTTCAGTAAAATTCTTGAAAAAATCATAAAAACAAGACTTGACAATTACTTACAAACTAACAATATACTTACAAATAAACAGTACGGCTTTAGGAAAACTATAGGAACAGAGGACGCCCTTCTTGACTTGACGACATACCTGTACAAAAACTTAGACCAAAAGAAGAAGGTTCTATCTGTATTTTTAGACATTTCTAAAGCCTACGACTCAATTAAACACTCTAAACTAATACAACAACTATATAACATTGGACTGAAAGACACAGTACATACCTGGTTTACTTCATACTTGACAAACAGGACTCAACAAGTAAGACTAAACTCCCACTTGTCGAATGTAACAAATTGTGAACCTTTTTCAATAATTCAAGGAAGTTGTCTTGGGCCTTGTCTTTTTAACTGTTTTATAAATAATTTACCTGGTATAAGTCAAGGCCAAGTCTTCTGCTATGCTGATGATGCAGTCATTTGTTACAGTTCAGACACGTGGGAGGAGACTCATGACATAGCAACTACTGACTTAACAAACATAGGCAAATGGTATTCCCATATGTCTTTGAAGATAAATTTTGACAAGACAAATTACATGACCTATTCCATTGACAATAGAGGACAACCACAGACATCATCACTTCAAATTAAAGACAGCACTAACTCTACAATAAAATTACAAAGACTAAATAAGACACGATACTTGGGAATTACGATTGACCAACATTTGAAATGGACAGACCACATCATACAATTGAAAAACAAACTCCGTCATCTCATGTATGTTTTCCATAATTTGAAAAGAATATGCAATAGATCTCTTTTACGAGAAATATACTTTGCACTAGTGCAGTCGCTAGTGCAATACTGTATAGTTGCATGGGGCGGAGCATACCAGAACTTACTGACACCACTTAACAGGACCCTCAACATACTATTAAGAATTATACTAAACAAAGACAGATACTTTCATTCCGACGATTTATACAAAACTTTTGACGTACCTACCATACAAGACATATACATTTATAAAACTTGCTTTTTTTCATTAAAAAAGCGAGATATGTGGACTTTTCGACAGACTAATTACAATACAAGACAAACAGGACAAGCTTCACTAACAACCATACGTACATCACTAATGAGAAAACATTTTTCTTACATAGGAATTAAAATATACAATGTCATACCAGAAGAAATAAAAATATTATTAGATTCTAAACTTGTTAGATTAAGAATAAGGGAATGGCTAAAAAGCGCAAACGTCAAAAATGAAATAATAAATACCATCAAATAAATAATTATAAGGGAAAAAAAACAACAAGAATAAAACAGTATAAAAATTGATTATTATTAAATAATATGGAAATTAAATTTTTAATTATAAATATTTTTTAACTCAAATTACATAATACATTATATTTTTACTATCTATAAGAGACCCAACACATGCTTGCGCACTTCGGGTCTCTTCTACTACAATTTCAATAACAAAAAAACAATTTTAAGCATTTTATCTATGTATATAATATTATTTTATTTAAGTTATGTTTCTGTGCTTGATGATTGTTATATGTTTAAAAAAAAATAAATGATGAAAAAGTATTTAAAAAAAAAAAAAAAAAAAAAAAAAAAAAAAATGCTAAGACATTCCTCAGACGGCGTTTTCTGTTCATAAATACGGCTTTCAGACTTTATCGTCACCCTTAAATCGAAGAGAACATGATTTGAAGGACTGAAAATCAATAAATTCTATAAATAGGTACAATAAAAGTTTAAAATCAATAGTCCAGTATTCATATTCCAAAAGTTCGATATCAATGCATATCAAATCCATATCTGATGAATCTTGCATCCATATCAAATTTCTAGAAGTTCAGTTGGAGTTCCCATACAAGCCACGTGTCTTGAATATGCTACATTTTACATGTTTTTAATTTATCTGTTCTTAGTCCTTACATTTTTTTATTCATTACAATTCACCATCCAACTCATCTCCCTGGGGCACACAGCCCACAACTACATGTATATCTTCCCACAATAATGTTTGACCTTCTATCCATAGTCATCTTATAGCCTACATAGTTAGTTAGTTACATAGGAAATGTTTGACATCTCACTAGCGCCACATTATTTTGTGGTAAAAATCCCAAATAGGAGGATAACTTGTCATGTCCCGGCTTTTTTTCGAACCCGCGACCTCTGGAATCTCTGGATTCACAGAGTATCGCCTTTACCACTGAGCTACCCGGACAGAGCTATAAATACTACTAGAAAACCTAAAAGTCCATTCTATATTACTAGAAAAAGTTCATTTTGATCATCTGATGATAGCCAAGTTTGTTTGAAGCTACAGGTGCCTTCTGTACTTCGCCTGTTCAATCATTATATGTTGAAGCTAACGAGCCGGCCTTGGAAAAACGTAGAAAAATTCTTACTTATAAATATGTAATGAAAGCACTAAGTTTCATCACTCACCCATGCCATTCAAATTTTACTAGACCCATATACTTAGACTTCATGAGAGATAAAAACATAAAATCGGTTCCTGTTGTACGAGGTTTGGCTATTAAATTCGTAGATTCTTCCCATAAAACGATGTGTGTTTAACTTAACCAACTTTAGTAGTTATCCCCTTTAATGTACTTCCCTCCTCTATCCCTACAACGTTCTAAGCAAATTTTCCATTGATCGACACAGTGGTGGAGGTCATTTTGTGTGAGGCCTTCCAAGACTTTTGCCGGTTTTTTCTTAACGGCATCTACGCTGTCAAATCTGGTACTTTTCAGGGCAGATTTGATTTTTGGTAATAAGTAAAAGTCGCACGAGGCCAGGTCGGGTAAGTAAGGAGGGTGTTCCAACACTGGGATGTTGTACTTGGCCAGAAACGTCTTCACGGAGAAGGCACTGTGGGCTGGCGCATGGCACCATTTTTGCGCAAACTTTTGTCATGTTGAAATTTTCGTACAAAATTTGTCTCACACATTCTTTATTAATTTTAAGTGTATCAGCCATTAGTCTAAGAGTTAATCTACGGTCAGAACGAATCATAACATCAATTTTTTCAATGTTTTCGTCAGTTTTTGAGCTTTGGGGGCGACCAGGACGTGGATCGTCCTCAACATCTGCCTGACCGTCTTGAAACCGTTTAAACCACTTATAAAGCGTTGATCTTTTCAAACATGACTCCTGGTACACTGTCTTTAACAAAGAAAATGTTTCACCAGCATGTTTTACGTAAAATTCAAAAATCACTCGTTGCTCAACGTTTGTATCAATCATAATTCCGGCAAAATTAAAAAAGGTGTCTTGCGCGTCGGGCTGTCACAACAGAACTAATTACAGTACAGACATGTGACAGCTATCAATGAAAACACAAGACTTGAAGCTGTCTAAATATGTTTATCATATCTTCCTAGCACGGACAGCTTTTGCGTAGCGGCTCGCGTCTACGAACTTAATAGCCAAACCTCGTATACGAAAACATAAAAGATGAATTTCAACTTCAACATTTGAATCCAGAAAAATTCGTTAATAACAACATTCCACCTTGGGCCAACTTCTCCATAAATCTTGATCATGTGAATGCTCTTTCAAAATTTATCAAGAAAGAAACTCCAGCAATCCAACTCAAAACGAAATTTTTGGAAATAATGTCTCATTATTATGAAGATCATATAAAAATTTACACAGACGGGTCTCTTTCTGACGAAGGCTCCTCCTGTGCCTTTATTATTCCAGCACTCAACATTAAGACCGGATACAGAATGCACCCAATATCCTCTATTTTTTCGTGTGAACTAATGGCTATTTATAAAAGCCTAGAATATATATATAATCCCCCAAAAAACACTACGTGTAAAAATAGTCGTCAAGTGTTGGAATGATTAAAAAGAACTGATATCAAAAACGTCAATTTTCTATGTGCTGAAGGAATTATTTTTCACGTAATAAGTCTCTTGATAATTCAACCAAAATAATAGCCTCACAACAACAATACACCTTTGAGCAAACTTCGATTTGGTAATTTGAGAATTTAACCAAAAAATAGCCACACAACAAAACAATGCTCTTGTAAGAACATTGTTGCATAATTACAGAACCATTGTTCTTACAAGAGCATTGTTTTGTTGTGTGGCTATTTTTTGGTTAAATTCTCAAATTACCAAATCGAAGTTTGCTCAAAGGTGTATTGTTGTTGTGAGGCTATTATTTTGGTTGAATTATCAAGAGACTTATTACGTGAAAAATAATTCCTTCAGCACATAGAAAATTGACGTTTTTGATATCAGTTCTTTTTAATCATTCCAACACTTGACGACTATTTTTACACGTAGTGTTTTTTGGGGGATATCACTACTTTTTGATTTAGATGAAATCCTCTGATAGATGAAATAAAAAGTAATCAACAGATAAAAGAAAAAAGACTTTTATTTTAAGGTTGTTGTGATACGCAGTAATACGAGTATTATAAGACTATCATATAAAATGTTGGGTAATTTATATTGAACTAGTGCCGTTCTTGAGATACAGGGTCGGACGTCTTGCCTAATATATTTGACGTCCATATATTTTGACGTATAACTTGTTAACCGTAAATTCCAGAAAAATGAAGTCTGTTGATAATAACTCCTTGTGGTAAAACCTTTCGAACAAGTTAAAACTTGATTTGTTTTTTCGATACTTTTTTTTTTTTTTTTCGTCCGGCTGCCTGACGAAACCGACCAGAAACTAACATCAAGAGTGTATGTCGAGTTATAAATTGTTCGACAGGTCTTGCCATAAGGAGTTCTTATCGACAAATTTCATTTTTCTATAATTTACGGTTAACAAGTTATACGTCAAAATATATGGACACGGAGGACGTCCGACCCTGTATCTCAAAAACGGCAAGTCGTAACTCACTGAAATTTGTTGTAATGAAATTCTCTCAATGACACCTTTAGACAATATTCCACAAGACACACCATTCTATTCAAGATTTTGAAGTTGGTCCGTTTCCAGCCTGACTGGGGCTGTGTAGATATACGGGTTTTAGCGTTTTTTGATATTTTGAGTCGTTTTTGAGAAACCCAGGCTTGAGCGAGACTTTATCAGTATAAACAGAATAGTGAGAAGTTGAACTAGATGTACATGAATATCAGAACATACCTGGACAGCTGTTTCGAGCTTCTTTGCTCTCATCAGCAGGTAATAGTTCTGAATATCCATGCCATCAACTAACCTCTCTATTTTAATCAGTATAAACAGAATAGTGAGAAGTTGAACTATGGATGCCCTGTATTTGTAGGTAGTTATTTGTAAATTTTGAATGAGACCTACGTAATTTACGATTCAAAATACAAAAGTATTGATCCAAATAAATGCTTTATTTAGACTGTCAGTGGCCAGCCTCCGTGGCGTAATGGTTGTAACTACTGCCCGTAGTCCAGACATTTCGAGTTCCATTACCGGTTGTTGCAGACTTTTCTAATATTTTTTTCCCCTCTAAACACGTGAGTCTGGAATCACAGCCCTCCAGGCTGGGTGAGGTAAATGTAGGTAGCTGCAACGATTCCCAGCGAATGGAGGGTAAAACCCTCCCCTGACTAGTTCAAATCAGGACGTTAAAACCAAAATACAATCAACCGGTCACAATCGTTTTAAAATGGGGTTGGTGTGATAAATGGTGCTTCTTTTGTGGGACTTAAACCAGTTAATAATAATGAAGAAAAAAACATACCTATTTAATCTTAAAATCCATTAACAATAATTCATTAATAATCAACTAGTGTTTTAACCATGTATTGAAAAATTAGTAATGAACTCGTTAAAAAACGGACAATTCTGTTTCGTGGTTTTGTTTACAATACAATTTTAATTTTATTATGTAACTACGTACATGACCAATTCGATCTTGGTAAAATAAAGAGAGAAAATGAAAGTGCCGAGTATTATTATGTGTTCAGGAATGTTGACCCATATATTTGCCTTACTTCGAGTTGCTAAACATGGTGTCATTTCAGCATAATCGGTAGATATAAACAGAAGAAGTGAGAAATTGTACTAGATATACATTTAATAATTATGAATTAATAGGCTAGCATATATCCATGGAATATACCCTGAAAATTTCAGCTCGATCGGACAAAAATGCAACTTATATCACGTTTCATACATAGGTAGATGGATAATTAGATTCTGACAAATAAATTAATGTTGATCGAGTTAAACCATACTCACTTCGTTCGAAATTAAACGGTCATAGGAGGTTGACTCAAACTAGCAACTACTGTTTTTTTTTCTCACGAGAATACCGGACATCCAAAGTACAGAGTAAAAAAAATCTACCTAGCCGGGATTCGAACCCAGGTCACCTTGCAAACTTTGTAATTTACCTACACCAGTCGACGACCACCACAGAGACTGCTCAATACATAATATTTTATTATATTTATCATTTTGATCTGCAAATCAATATTTTTGCTTCTTACTGGCCAATATTTTATACACTGCTCATAATAATAATATAGATCTAGTTTACCTCTTGATGTAGAAACCTTTTAATGAATTTATAAAACGTTATTATTCCCACTCTAACAAAGCGGTCTGTTGGCAGCTTGGATGAAGCAAAGACGAATGGGCCCCACCCATATTTTAAGTTCTATGTGCGGCGAAGATTTTTTTGTTACTCTCATTAATCTTAATTCAGTTTTTTCTTTTTGTGTCTCACACTGTCGTTGATTTTTCTAAAATTTTATTTACATCATATTATAATTTTCCGTAATTAGACCTTTAGAAAGAACCTTCAGTCATGCACGTGGGATAACTAGGCGTGACTCCAGGGTTAATTATAGATATTCCTTTAGAGGACTTTAAATACTTTTTTACTTGTTTCAACCATCTGAAATTAAGTGATCTCATTCCCTTTGACTAGACCTTTCTAAAAATACCAGAAATACATCTCTTGGATAACAATAGACGGCTCTGGGCTCCATAATAAGTATTCCTTTCAAAGGCTATAACTCAAGTTCGGTCCAGTGTAATTCTTTAATTATATTTTTATATTTTTTCCTATGGTAAGACCTTTCGAAAAATACCACAATCGCAGCTCCAAGATAACCAGGGGCGGCTCTGTGCAACTTTCCGGTTTTATTTTAGAAGGCTATATCTCCTATCCTATAAAAAATAAATACTTGAAACTATAAAAGGTATGCAGAGATAAAAATTCCCTATTCAAAAACGTAGCTCACGTCTTTCCACAATAAGCACACGTTGCTGTACCCTTGACAGAAAATTGGTCTGAAAAAAAAAAAAAAAACCCGTATGAAAAATTTCATGAAATTCAAGATTTTCGGCGTGGCTAGAAAACGACTTTAACTGTACGTAGGAACCTCGCGCTTTCGTGAAACACAATCTATTTTCGCGTCTCATTACGAATTTGAAATAAAAATTGATAAAAGTTTGCGGGAAGTGTGCGAAAACAATAAAACAAAATACATATAAACTCTGTTTCGTGTTAATATAGGCCGGTAGGCTGGCGCTGCTTGACGAGCGCTCGCCTCCCGGCGAGCTTGATATATCAAACTCAACCAGAAATCCAAAAATTGTAATACTATCAGACTGTAAAAGTGCTATACAAGCGATAGCATCATGTAATAACAAAACCAAACATCAAGTCATTTCCTTGATTTGGAATAAACTACTATCATTAAAATCCGAAATGAATATTCAAGTTGACTTTCTCTGGTGTCCTGGGCACACAGGAATCTCTGGTAACGAGGCGGTAGATCTCTTAGCTAAGCAAACGGTTACTGATGAATCTGCCCCCCGCCTCACTCTCCTACAGATAATAGACCTTGAAATGTTCTTACATCACCAAATTAAAATTAAATGGAAACTAGAATGGGAACAAAATCACGAAAATAAATTATATCAAATAAAACAAAATATTGAAGTTTGGAAAACATCATTTAATAAAAAAAGGACACTCGAGACAGCACTAGCAAGAATAAGAATTGGTCATTCAAATCTAACACATGTTCATCTAATGAAGAAAGAAGATCCCCCCCTTTGTGAATGTGGACATCTGATCTCAATAAGTCATATTCTTATTTCTTGTCCAATTTTAGAACCCTTGAGAAAAAGAGTGTTTGGTCATACTCCAATTTATCTCTCAGAAGTCCTTAAGGACTCTGATAAAAATGCAAAAAATACATTGAAATTTTTTCAATTTTCTAAATTATTAAAATTAATCTAACATTCATATAAATAACCTTTAAAAAAAAAATACAATAATGGCTAGGCTAATGCTGCTCGATGTATTTTCATTATAGGATATATTATATGTATTCACTGTAATGTTTTTTGAAAAAAAATAAAAAAAAAAAAAAAAAGTTTGTTTGACCCCCTTCTACTAGTAAATCTATAAGTGCATTCTATATTAGAAGTAAAGTTCATTTCGGTCATCTGATACCCCAGATCAAACAAGCCTTGTCAAAGTTCATTTGTTCTTCAGTGAGCAATTTATCATAGCTTTCAGTGGATGTAACATGATATCTCATGAGCATCTTTCTATCTGATGAATCTTGAAACCCATCAAGTTACTTATTAAAACTTGTGCTGTAAATTTATCAACCATATCCACATACACGTCTGAGTGTCTGACAAGTTAATATTATTATTAGTGATACCAGAGGTCGCGGGTTCAAAACTCAACCGGGACATGACAAGTTATTGTCCCAGTTGAGATTTTTACCTCATAATAATAAGTCTTTTTTTTAAATAATTAATTTTTCAACATTTTTCATTAAAAGATTTTTTTCCAAATTTGATAGAAACTCGAAATTAATAGAAAAAGTCGATAACTTAAGTCATGATTTAGCATCGGTTTTCCCCATCGAACACAGTACACAATGCGAGACTTAGCGGTGTTACGAAAACGTCTATTAATAATTAATAGACGAAATTATTTCGTCTCTCATTTTTCCAATTTTTCTCGCAACTCTACCTATTGTCCCGGTAGCTCAGTGGTAAAGGCGGCACTCTGTGAATCCAGAGGTTCCAGAGGTCGTGGGTTCGAAACCCAGCCGGGACATGATAAGTTAGCCTCCCATTTGGGATTTTTACCACATAATAATATGTCTTGGGCTTACTACTGGAATAATGGGACTTTCATAGTCCTCTTCGGGCAGTATAAATAAGGCGATATTATTATTATTTTCTTCTCTCTCTGTTCCATCAGAATCTCAGTCTCTCTCCCGCATCGTGTCTAGCCACGCCCTCTCCCGCTCCTCCGCCCCCTCCCCCTCCCTCTCCCACTGCACCCTCCCCCGGAGCCAGTCGCTACGGCAGGGCCGGAGTACGGAGGAGCCGCCGCCGCCCAAACCTTGTCGGGGCATGAAGTACTCGGACTCGAGTCTGACGCTGAACCAGATGAACGTGTCGTACCAGGCCTCGGGTAAGTTATTTTTTTATTTATTTATTTACAATGTTAGACATAAAGATATAGAGTACAAAGTCAATCGTCATTATAAAGTAAGAAAAAAAAAAAAGGTAAAGTAAAAGTAATAGGTAAAACAAAATAAAATAATAATATTAATAGCTGTAATAAATACAGTGAATAGTGTTGTATTAAATCCTAATTTTATGTCTGTGTCCATTCTATGTTTTCTATGTCTGTGTAGGTGTATGGTGCTATTGTATGCAAGTGTGTTGTGATTTCGTTTTTTAGTGTGTCTTGACTGAGTGATTTCAATGTGTCTCCGATGATTAGTTAACCAGATGAACGTGTCGTACCAAACCTCGGGTAAGTTAATCCGATGATTAGTTAACCAGATGATTACCTAATCCGATGATAATTTAACCAGATGATTACTTAATCCGATTATTAGTTAACCAGATGATTACTTAATCCGATGATTAGTTAACCAGATGATTACTTAATCCGATGATTAGTTAATCAGATGATTACTTAATCCGATGATTAGTTAACCAGATGATTACTTAATCCGATAATTAGTTAACCAGATGATTACTTAATCCGATTATTAGTTAACCAGATGATTACTTAATCCGATGATTAGTTAACCAGATGATTACTTAATCCGATGATTAGTAAAGGGTTGAGTGGAAGAGATTGCCAAAGGCAATAACCCCGCCCTTTAGTTAGGACATTTCGTCTGATACTTATCGGATACTAACCAACATCAGGCGTGACCGATATGGCTATGGACTGGTTGGTTGAGCTCCAAAATCGGAGAAAAGCAGTACCTACCTAGACGCAACTTTTCCACAGCGGCTCGATATCCAAATCCAAAATTCGTGAAAAACGGCTCACCCTAACCTACATACTATAACTATTCGGTGGCGCCGAATTCAGACCCAAAAACATGTACGGCAATGCCTCATTGTGTAGAGTAGGGTTAGGTAAAATTATATATAGAGCCATGCCTCGGGGCCTTAGGCCATAACTCGGGTGCAGTCATAACTACTAGTTAGTCGAGATACCCACTTCATTAGAGCAATATAATTTATTATACCTAGTCACAGTTATACGAGTGTCTGAGATTCTAACATTTCCGTAGAATGGAGATGGTCTATAATTATTTTTGATTTTCAAAATATTGAAATGAATACGAAGTTGAAGAAATGCAACATAGACAAATTATAATTATAGGTAACTTTAAATAAAAATACTATTAACCACAATTTTATAAGTATTATTATTATGATTATTATAATAATATGAACGATTTTATTAGTATAATATTATGATATGAGCACTGGTAACTATAACTTTGATTTACATACAATTACCTATGGGTCCTACAAGTATACATTATACAGGGTCCGCCGAAATATAGAAACCACTCGAAATATCTAGAGAACGGATTAAAATTTAAAAAAAAATGTTAAAATACGTGTACCAATAGTGTATATCGTCGACGGGGATATCTTTTCTACTAGGTTTTTTTTTTTATCAGTGGCTCCTTTTTTGCCCGACCCTGTATAATTATGCTACATTGTACCGAGCACTTCTTGAAAATCAAAAATAATTATAGACCATCTCCATTCTACGGAAATGTTAGAATCTCAGACACTCGTATAACTGTGACTAGGTATAATAAATTATATTGCTCTAATGAAGTGGGTATCTCGACTAACTATTAGTTATGACTGCACCCGAGTTATGGCCTAAGGCCCCGAGGCATGGCTCTATATATAATTTTACCTAACCCTACTCTACACAATGAGGCATTGCCGTACATGTTTTTGGGTCTGAATTCGGCGCCACCGAATAGTTATAGTATGTAGGTTAGGGTGAGCCGTTTTTCACGAATTTTGGATTTGGATATCGAGCCGCTGTGGAAAAGTTGCGTCTAGGTAGGTACTGCTTTTCTCCGATTTTGGAGCTCAACCAACCAGTCCATAGCCATATCGGTCACGCCTGATGTTGGTTAGTATCCGATAAGTATCAGACGAAATGTCCTAACTAAAGGGCGGGGTTATTGCCTTTGGCAATCTCTTCCACTCAACCCTTTACTAATCATCGGATTAAGTAATCATCTGGTTAACTAATCATCGGATTAAGTAATCATCTGGTTAACTAATAATCGGATTAAGTAATCATCTGGTTAACTAATTATCGGATTAAGTAATCATCTGGTTAACTAATCATCGGATTAAGTAATCATCTGATTAACTAATCATCGGATTAAGTAATCATCTGGTTAACTAATCATCGGATTAAGTAATCATCTGGTTAACTAATTATCGGATTAAGTAATCATCTGGTTAACTAATCATCGGATTAAGTAATCATCTGATTAACTAATCATCGGATTAAGTAATCATCTGGTTAACTAATCATCGGATTAAGGCAAAAAAGGAGCCACTGATAAAAAAAAAAACCTAGTAGAAAAGATATCCCCGTCGACGATATACACTATTGGTACACGTATTTTAACATTTTTTTTTAAATTTTAATCCGTTCTCTAGATATTTCGAGTGGTTTCTATATTTCGGCGGACCCTGTATAATGTATACTTGTAGGACCCATAGGTAATTGTATGTAAATCAAAGTTATAGTTACCAGTGCTCATATCATAATATTATACTAATAAAATCGTTCATATTATTATAATAATCATAATAATAATACTTATAAAATTGTGGTTAATAGTATTTTTATTTAAAGTTACCTATAATTATAATTTGTCTATGTTGCATTTCTTCAACTTCGTATTCATTTCAATATTTCCCAAGTTTTTATCCTTCTTCTTCTTCCCGTGTTCTGTATATCAAGCCATATAATCAATAGTTCAAGATCCGATAAGACCTTCAAGATGTTTACCTACAATATTCCCAACTTCTTATTCTGTTTCTATAGAAATATAGAGATATTATATAGGTCGGTTGGCTGGCGCTACTTGACGAGCGCTCGCCTCCAGGCGAGACACTATCAGGCGCGACCGGTTTTAAGGAGCTGTGGAATAACATCACAATACATACAGGGTGGACCAAAAAAACGTTTACACCCGTCAATGGTAGATTACTGACGACATTTCTACGACGGATCTGCAATCCGTTTTTTCGGATTCGCCTTTATAACTGCACAAAGTGATTTTTTGCAACTTTCTGAAAAAGTCCGACTTTGGCTTATTCTTCAGGTCAGAACTTTTTTCCTGTTTAAGATGAATTGATTCTGAACATTTCTGCAGAAAGCCAACAAAATTTCGATGTTTCTAGCTACACTACTTTGTTTTTTACGATTTGGTTTGGCATCTTTTTTGACACCTGAATAGAAAAAAAATTCTCATGTAAATTTTTTACACTTTGAAACACTCAAGATTTGCCCGAGCAAATTTTGGCACAGACATGGGCAAGTTTGATAAAAGTTGGCGGCCAACCCAAGGATGCTAAAAAATAATTTTACGATTTTTTATCACGTGATCTTCTGGGTAAACAAATCAGGTAAGTCTCAAAAAATGATGTTCAAAATCTTAAAAGTGTTGACCGTGTAGGGTCGTCTTGTACTCAAAGAGTAATTAGCTATTTATGTCTGATAATTATTTTCGTTGGAATTAATTAAAGGCCAGTCAAATGAATGATTGTTTGTTTCTCGATGATAATTTTCAAGCATATTTTTCTGCATTCTATGAAATATTATCTTTAAACTTCTTGAGTTTTTTTTAGTACAAGTTACATTATTATAATTCGGCTGCTGAAATGGCAGATACGCATTTAGCATATGGAGTTGCCAACAGGAACATTTGGGATCACGTGAAAAACATAGTTTACGAAATCTGGTAGCAAGAATCCTGTTGGTATTCGATGACCTGACAGAAAAACCTGGAATCTTCCGCAACATTCAACGGAACATAATGAAGAGGTTCAACCTTTGCATCCAGGAAGGTGGACGCCACTTCCAACAGTTCCTTTAAGGGAATTGAGAAGGGAGAGAGACAGAGAGAGAGAGAGAGAGAGAGAGAGAGAGAGAGAGAGAGAGAGAGAGAGAAAGGCAAGAAGGTAGTATCTGATATAACTCAATTTACAGATGGTATTACCCCCAAAAAAACTATAAGTTGTTGGTGTTACAACAGGTCAGATACAGGTATGAATAAAATATTCCATCAGATTTTTTTGATGATTAAAATAATATTGACCGTCGAGAATTGAACCTCGGTCATGCGACTAACACTCTTAGCACTACCACATCTAGCTAACACCACTGACAATCTGAGAAGCACGAAATTTATCATTTGAATTTTCCTAAACTGGCTGATGAAGGCATGTGAGACCGCGGTATTCAAAAAAAGCAATGTAAACAATTTTTGTAAACAATACAAGACGCCCTTACACAGTCTACAGCTAGAAAACTCTTAGGATTTTTGAAGAGTTTTTGGCAAACATCTAATATTTTTTCCCAGAAGATCACGTGATAAAAAATCAAAAAATTATTTTTTAGCATCCTCGGGGCGGGCGCCAACTTTTATCAAACTTGCCCATGTCTGTGCCAAAATTTGTTCGGACAAATGTCGAGTGTTTTATTTAGTAAAAAAGTTTTTTTGGGTGTTTTTTTCTGTTCAGGTTTAAAAAAATATGACAAACCAAATAGTAAAAAACAAAGTAGTGTAGCTAGAAACATCGAAATTTTGTTGGCTTTCTGCAGAATTGTTCAGAATCAACTCATCTTAAACAGGAAAAAAGTACTGACCTGAAGAATAAGCCAAAGTCGGACTTTTTCGGAAAGTTGCAAAAAATCACTTTGTGCAGTTACGAAGGCGAATCCGAAAAAACGGATTGCAGATCCGGCCTGGAAATGTCGTCAGTAATATACCATTAACGGGTGTAAACTTTTTTTTGGTCCACCCTGTAGAAGGCCTAGGTTATCTCAATGGTGCATAGACAACTATGGTTCCAAGTCTCGTGAATTCACTATCTGGTTTCTCATTAGATTAAAATAGAGAGGTTATTTGATGGCATGGATATTCAGAACTATTACCTGCTGATGAGAGTTAAGAAGCTTGAAATAGCTGTCCAGGTATGTTCTGATCAAGCTTACCGGGAGGCGAGCGCTCGTCAAGTAGCGCCAGCCAACAATATTCATGTACATCTAGTACAACTTTTAACTTTTCTGTTCATACTGACGACTTTGGTTCCTAGACTCTCAGAGAGATAGTATCCAAAGTTATGCTTCGCTGAGCTTAAACTTGAAATCTGCAATTTTCCATTTTTATTTTCACGTAGCGTGACGAGAGTTTCTCCTTATAGTTTATTCTTAGCAATAGCAAGAACTTCATTATCAGGTTCATCATCATTATTACGTTTGGATAGCTCTAATGGAAAATGGCCGAGAATAACCCACACATAAATAATTTCATTTAACAAATCACAAAGAAAAACAACAACAACAACTAGTTGAATAGTTTGGATTTTTGTATTGGTATAAGTAGGGCTATTGAATACGAAAGCTCTTTGTCAATGCGACCTTAGATAGATTTTTTGTGACATAACCCTGTGACTCTACATGAGATGAAAGCTATTAAAGTAGCTTGAGATACTTTTAGGACTGATTTCGGTGACTTCTTTATGTGTTAGAATCAGCCTTTTGAGAAATGTTTTAGTCGAGCATGAGAGGCTGCTCCACATTCACAGTGAATGTGTTTTGCTGTCTCTGGGGCCTCTTTATAGAGAATGCATTTTGGGTCTTGAGAGATGTTCATCTTGTTTAGATGCCAGTTGAGGCTACCTGTAGCCAATAATGATTCGTAGGTAATTCCTCTTTGCTCAGACAGAGCGTTTCTTTTACTCTTTTGAGCGAATGAGTTATGTAAATTTTCGCTGGAACTCATTCGGGAAGTTCTTCAGGAATACTTCCACTTTCAAAGACTTTTTGGCCAGCGTCGATGGCATGTTGAATACACCGGTTCCCTTCAGAACACCGAAGTTAAGCGACATCCAGCGAGGTTAAGACTTGGATGGGTGACCATTCAAATTCTAATTCTCGTGACGCTGGCTTTTCCCGGCCCCACTCAGGCTGGGTGAGGTCAATATGAGTAGCAGGTTTGTGAGTTTCCTGCGAATGGAGGGTAAAACCCCCGTCGTGATATGACCATGGCAGTTGAAAGCGACGTTAAACCCCACTTAAAAAAAAAGACTTTTTGTCTCCTCTAATGGATTTTAACTTTCTCTCTTCCCCTCTACCTTTTCCCTATCTATCTCTCCATGTCTCTCTCCTATTTATCCCCACATCTCTGAGTGTCTCTAAAGTTTGGTCCCCTAATGAGAGTTACCCTAGTATCCTAATCAATCCTTCCTTGTCCCTTGATATTGCTCTAGCTCGTACAAAGTTTGTTTCTAACCCTTTTTATTTAGTCAGTCTCATCTCATCTATCATTCTTTGAGTCAGGAGAATTTTCTATTATAAAGATAGCGTGTAGCAAAAATTAAGAGAAGGACTAATTTTTAGATTAGGTATTTAAGTATTTTTAGAAACCTAGCTAAAAATAAAAAAATACCTGTTGAGAAAGGACTTTAAAAATATTATATTTAGTTATTTGTGATTTAATATTAGGTGACCTACATGTACGGATGTGTATGTGAATTATTTGTACATACATGTTTTTAAGCTTGCCACTATAGAATTTATACGTCGAATAAAGTCATCTTTTCTGAATACTCCATCACCTCTCTAACTTTCCCACCCCCAGGGAGTGATTCAGGGAATGGATCAGGGGACTCTGTACAGAGCTCGGCAGCAGGGGACGGCTCAGAATCCACCACCCCTGTGTCCACCCTGCCCCATCAGCGCCCCTCAGGGGTGGTCATCAAGAACCCCCGCTACGGGCTGCCCAACTCTTGTTCCTCATCCACTCTCAAGGTAATAATAATAATAATAATAGAAAATCTTATAAGGGCAAAGTTTTACAAGTAAAGCTATTAAGCCCAGAACAAAATTACGAGGTTATGTTATACAATTGATGCATTATTTAGTAGAGAAAAAATCATCAATTTTAGCTTTGAATGAATTTTTGGATGGAGCATTAATCATGGTATGTTATCACTATTATTATTTTTAATTAGTTATGCCCCGGACCATTTTCGCATTACTTCAGGGCACTTTACATACATATACCTATGTACATCCATGCCATTCCGGAAACGAAAAACTCGGTCCGAATTTTCCGCTCCGGCCGGGATTTGCACCCCCAACCATCGGGTCAGCAACCAATGCTCTTAACCACTGAGCCACCGGGGTCGACAAAGTAATGACTTGCGTTATTTCTAATTGGCTGGCTGGGGGACGTTAAACAGGGAGAAGAAGTAAAGCTCACTTAACCTGAAGTAAAGTAAAACGGTTCCGGGACACAATTACTCTTTTAAATTAAAAAAAAGACATGTTATATTAAGACATGTGTTGTTTTAAGTAAGAAAACTTGTATAAGTGGGTAGTTCCAGTAAGTTTATATAAAAAAATACCATGAAAAAAAAATACTTAAAAAGTTATAGGTTCGAATATATCGTGGTTACCACCAAATATGATGAATTTCCCCCCCCAGGCTTTCACATACGATGCTCTTCTGGAGGACGAAATCCTGTCCTCGTATCCTGACGTTCAGTTACCTTCCTGCTACGACCTGGAATCCTTCCAGACCCTCCTGCTTCCCTCCCTAGAGAATAAGCCCCTGGACAACACTGCACTACAAGGTAAGAGGTAGCTCCCTAGAGAGTAAGCCTCTGGACAACACTGCACTACAAGGTAAGAGGTAGCTCCCTAGAGAGTAAGCCCCTGGACAACACTGCACTACAAGGTAAGAGGTAGCTCCCTAGAGAGTAAGCCCCTGGACAACACTGCACTACAAGGTAAGAGGTAGCTCCCTAGAGAATAAGCCCCTGGACAACACTGCACTACAAGGTAAGAGGTAGCTCCCTAGAGAATAAGCCCCTGGACAACACTGCACTACAAGGTAAGAGGTAGCTCCCCAGAGAATAAGCCCCTGGACAACACTGCACTACAAGGTAAGAGGTAGCTCCCTAGAGAATAAGCCCCTGGACAACACTGCACTACAAGGTAAGAGGTAGCTCCCTAGAGAATAAGCCCCTGGACAACACTGCACTACAAGGTAAGAGGTAGCTCCCTAGAGAATGGACAGCACTGCACTACAAGGTAAGAGGTAGCTCCCTAGAGAATAAGCCCCTGGACAACACTGCACTACAAGGTAATAATAATAACACTCTTCAGTGGTACGTAACCATCAGGCGAGGTTAATGCTCAAAGCATTTTCTACCACCACACTCTCAGCGTCTTATTATTATGTGGTCTCAAACTGAAATTAATGAGGAAAAATCCATGCACTGGGCTGGATTCGAACCAACGGATCCCTACGCTACCTGGATTACCAGACTAGCACGATAACCACTTGACTACCAGTGCACGACTACGAAGCAAGCGTTACATCTTACATGTTACCTACCTGCTCTCAATGTATATGTAGGCATCCACGCATCTAACTGTAAAGAGCATTTCCTTGGCCAATGGGAACGCCGATAAAAGCCTCGGTTTTCTGCAGACCCATTGCGCCAGTTTCACTGGTCTCTACTATTATTGATGGGTGTTTTGACAGCTAAACCATGCCTTCGTACGTGACTTGAACAAAGGAAATGTTTATTACAGGTATAATTAGTATTATTGAACACTTTATTAGAAGAACATATAGACAAACAATTAATGGTAAAAATTCAAAATTGACAATATAAATAATATAAACAAGAAAAAAATAAACAAAATAAATATACATATGTCCTAACTAAAGGGCGGGGTTATTGCCTGTGGCAATCTCTTCCACCCAACTAAGATAGATGCGTGGATGCCTACAGACATATAAGTAATGGGTACCTACGTTAAAAAAATCATCTGAATAGGACTTCCAAGTCTTCTCTGGAGTGCTTTTATTTTTCCCAGCTAATTTATTCTCGAAAAGTTCCAACTTTTAGTGTTGATTGTCATTTTAATGACTAGGTAGCCTTAATAATTATGGGAAAAATATGCAAATTTTATATTGCGAAAACTCTTTCTTTTTTTCTCTCTCTCTCTCTCTCTCTCTCTCTCTCTCTCTCTCCCATACCTCTCTCTTTCCTCTACTTCTCTCTCCTTTTTCAAACTCTCCCTAACCTCTCATTTTGTCCTTTCTAATCACGTGACAAAGTCCATTATAAATTCTAAGCTACCCATTCCCAACTACTAACTGCCCTGTTTATGTCTCACCGGTAATTTTATTTATGTGGAACATTTTCTCAGTTCATAGTTTTGGAAAGGCAAACATGAAAAAAACTCTAGGTAATTTAAAATGACACATTATTTTATTAACGTTATTATCATCATCGTTTGACATTGTCAAAAGTAGATAGCAGCTGTGCCTTTTCAGCCTCAGATTTCTCAACCACATTTTCAGGATAATAATCCTTAACCACATTTTTAGGGTAAAAATTTTCAACTACATTTTTAGGGTAAGAATTCCCAATCAAATTTTCAGGATAATAATTCTCAACCACATTTTCAGAATAAATATTCTTAACCACATTTTTTAGGTAAAAATTTTCAACCATATTCTTAGGTTAAGAATTCTCAACCAAATTTTCAGGATAATAATTCTCAACCACATTCTTAGGGTAAGAATTCTTAACCTCATTTTCAGGATAATACTTTTCAACCATATTCTTAGGGTAAGAATTCTTAACCACATTTTCAGGATAATAATTCTTAACCACATTCTTAGGGTAAGAATTCTTAACCACATTTTCAGGATAATAATTCTTAACCACATTCTTAGGGTAAGAATTCTTAACCACATGTTCAGGATAATAATTCTTAACCAAATTTTCAGAAATAATTCTCAACCACATTTTCAGGATAAGAATTCTCAACCAAATTTTCAGGATAATAATTCTCAATCACATTCTTAGGGTAAAAATTTTCAACCACATTTTTAGGGTAAGAATTTCCAACCAAATTTTCAGGATAATAATTCTCAACCACATTCATAGGGTAAGAATTCTTAACCATATTTTTAGGGTAAGAACCATATACCAATAGACCCGCATAGAAATATTAAATATGTACAGTGTGTAGTTGAAATTGTAAATGTTTCATTTTACAGTCATGTTCCAATTCTCTTTACCGCTTTCTCTCTCCAGGAATCCACATGATGCTTCTAGAGACAGGGTCCCGCATACTAGCCAACCACCTGACTTGCATAGACCTCCAATATAACAAAGAGACCCGCATAGAAATATTAAATATGTACAGTGTGTAGTTGATATTGTAAATGTTTCATTTTACAGTCATGTTCCAATTCACTTTACCGCTTTCTCTCTCCAGGAATCCACATGATGCTTCTAGAGACAGGGTCCCGCATACTCGCCAACCACCTGACCCGCATAGACCTCCAATACACCACCAGCAGGGACCTACCCAAGTATGACCAGGTGGAACACCTCACGGGGAAACTGTCGGGTATCGAACTCTGTACCTTGCCCATCGGACGACAGCTGCGGTATGATCTCATAGAAAGGTATGAAATTTAGATCATAATAAAATATTTATGATAAAACGAAAATAATAATAATAATTCTCAGTAGTTTTTTTTCCTAGTAAATTTTAACTCTCATTTTAATACTTATTGTCAAAGTTTATGTGAGAAAGTATGAATTTACTCCTCACTGAAACTGAGAAAAACTGTATATGAAAATACAAGTATCTGGTTCATAATAATAATAATAATCCGCAGAACGGACGTATAATTACGGGTCAAGCCATTTATACATAGTTACAATAAATTAATATACAAGTGAAAAACATTAAAGTAAAAGCTTACAAGTAATTGAAAAACTCAGTAGTCAAAATTATTACAGTAATTTTTTTAAGCAAGGGGACTAGAATTAAAGAAGAAATAATAATAAAGGATAATAAGTTAAAAATTAGAACAGTAATATTGTATCATTACGAATTAAGAAATTCCAAAAAATAAATACAAAAGTATTTGTAATTGTTGATGAACATTGTTTAGCAGTTAAAGCTAGATTAAAAACAGAAGTATTTATTTATTTTTCTAGTATTTCAATTAGAATGATTTATTTCCCACGTTCTATCATTTATAATTCTCACAAATTTACCATTACAAATTAAGAAATTCCACAAAATAAACACACATATACTTATTTGTAGTTTTTTTTTTTTTTTGCACATAGTTTAGTAGTTAAAGCCACATTAAGAACAGTTTTATTACTTCCGATAAATTTCTAATATTAGAAATCGGAAGAATTTTTTTTTGTATTTTGATTGTAATGATTTATTTCCCACGTTCTATCATTTATAATTCTCACAAAATTACCATTAGGTACAATTTAAGAAATTCCACAAAATAAACACAAATGTATTTGTAGTTTTTGTTACACATAGTTTAGCAGTTAAAGCCACATTAAGAACAGTTGTATTACTTCCGAGAAATTTCTAATATTAGAAATCGGAAGTATTTTTTTTTTTAGTATTTCAATTGGAATGATTTATTTCCCACATTTTGTCATTTGTAATTTACACAAACGTGACGTTTTTCTCCCGCAGAACTCAATGCATGAAGCTGGTGGTAGCCATCACGATCCTCACCTGTGGATCCGACTCGGAGAGGGCGGAGATCCTCAACAAATGGATCCAGGTGGCGGTGGATACCAAGACGGCTCTGGGCAATCTGTTCGGGTTCTCCAACATCATGCTGGGCCTCATGATGCCTCAGGTACAGACATGCAGAACTAGCTCATGAGGAAAAATGAGTAGCTATTTGTAAGGATAAGACAATCTGTTCGGGTTCTTCAGCATCATGCTGGGCCTCATGATGCCTCAGGTACAGACATGCAGAGAACTACCTCGTGAGGAAAAATGAGTAACTATTTGAAAAATAAGGTAATCTGTTCGGGTTCTCAACATCATGCTGGGCCTCATGATGCCTCAGGTACAGACATTCAGAACTACCTCATGAGGAAAAATGAGTAGCTATTTGGAAGTATTAGGTGATCTATTCGGGTTCTCCAACATCATGCTGGGCCTCATGAATCCTCAGGTACAGACATGCAGAGAAATGAGGAAAAATGTGTAGCTATTTGTTCGTTATATTATCTATTTTTTTGATAATTACCTATTTGTTTATTTTTTTTACTGTAGTACAAAACAAATCTGATGTATGCTATTACAATAAGTTGATAGACACCCAATAATAACATGTTAAAGAATGTGGTTTTGTACATTTTCTAGACAACATCTAAATTGAAGGTTCCTGATGTTATTCCAAATTTTAAGAAATATTTTCACTAGTCAAAATACATAATGTACATGACCGTTGAACACTACTACACAATACACCACACACAGGATACGGAAGAAGGTCAGAAAATTGCTCAAAAACCAATCCTTCCACCACCATTACACAACCATCATGGACACGGAAAGTAAAGTAGGTAAGTAACCAATAACATTATACAATTTTAAAGAGTAACAAAAAGAGTATTACAAATAAATACATTCAATTCAAAGAGGTAATACAGGAAGAATTGAGTTGGAAGCGATTTTAACCGTCGCGCGACGTAAAAGAAGCCCAACTTACCAAGTGGCACTACAGCACGATGTGAGCCTTGGCCTCCTCTAAAGCCCAACTTCACCGTGATGAAAGCCTCGTTCCCCTTCCAGATTCAGCGGCTGAGCACCACCTGGCACGTGCTGCGCCAGAAGTTCACAGACAGCGCGTTCAGTTTCGAAGCCAAGCTGAGGCCCACCCTCAAGTGCATGCACGAGTGCACCAACCCCAACGCTCCCAACACCACCATCCCCTACGTCCTGCCTCTCATTCTCCTCCAGGAGAGATCTCTTGAGGACCCATCTAGTAAGTAAATTTGTTTGTAAAATCAGAAACTGTCTTTCCATTTTTATTTTTATATACAGGGTGTCCCACCAAACTTGGACACCTCAAATTACTCGGCCCCTGAAAGAGTTTTTGAAAAATAAAAAAATCTAGGGTACATGTGCTAATCATGCGGTTTCAGTTATGAAATTTTTTTTATACAGGGTGGTTCAAAAGTCAGAAATTGAGGTATCAACTTTCGATTTTTAAATGGATCAACCTGAATTTTATTTGATAATTTTACTTCTAAATGATTCCTGAGTACTTTTTTAGACAAAAATATTACATACAGGGTGGTTTTTTTTCGACCCATTTTTTTTCTCAATCTTGAATAACTCAAGTTCAGTTAATTTTTTCGATAACAAGAAGAGAATGTGTTTGTGTAATGAATACACGCACTTTCAATTGGCATCAAAAAAATTTATACAGGGTGGTTCACAAGTGAAATAATGACTTGATTTTTTTTAAAACCGAGTTTTTTTAATTTTTTATTTAGGATTAATAATTCTCGTCTAATTTTATACATTTTTCGTTAGTCATATCGAAAAACAAAACTAAAGTGTTGTACAGGATGAGACATAATTTTTTTGTAACACCCTGTATATGGGCAGTCAAAGAGACGCAAAATTAAATATAAAGACTAAATATGCAAGAAAAACTTTGATTTTTAATTAAACTAAAAAGTTATGGTTTTTTAACTAATATTGTCGCATGGACCACCCTGTAGATATTTTCTTAAACTATCATGTAGGTACTCTAAGTTGTATAAAATTCAACGAACACTTCGAATCATGTGGGAAAAACAAGTAAAAAACACGAATTTGAAGCCATTTTCAATTTGGTGTCCACACTGAATGATTTTAAAACTTGAAATAAAAAGTAGGTAGGTGTAGACACAAAATTGAGCATGGCTTTTTGAATTCATTTTTTTTCTTTCAGATTTGGACTCCTCGTTGAATTTTAGACAGTTTCGACTACCCATATGATGGTTTAAGAAAATATCTACAGGGTGGTCCATGCGACAATATTAGTTAAAACACCATAACTTTTTTATTTAATTAAAAATCAAAGTTTTTCTTGCATATTTAGTCTTTATATTTAATTTTGCGTCTCTTTGACTGCCCATATACAGGGTGTTACAAAAAAAATATGTCTCACCGTGTACAACACTTTAGTTTTGTTTTTCAATATGACTAACGAAAAATGTGTAAAATTAGACGAGAATTATTAATCCTAAATAAAAAAATAAAAAAACTCGGTTTTAAAAAAAATCAAGTCATTATTTCACTTGTGAACCACCCTGTATAAATTTTTTTTATGCCAATTGAAAGTGCGTGTATTCATTACACAAACACATTCTCTTTTTGTTATCGAAAAAATTAACCGAACTTGAGTTATTCAAGATTTAGAAAAAAAATTGGTCGAAAAAAAACCACCCTGTATGTAATATTTTTGTTTAAAAAAGTACTCAGGAATCATTTAGTAGTAAAATTATTAAATAAAATTCAGGTCGATCTATTTAAAAATCGAAAGTTGACACCTCAATTTCTGACTTTTGAACCACCCTGTATAAAAAAAATTTGATTACTGAAACCGCATAATTAGCACATGTACCCTAAATTTTTTTATTTTTCAAAAACTCTTTCAGGGGCCGAGTAATTTGAGGTGTCCAAGTTTGGTGGGACACCCTGTATATAATGTAGGAAAAGGTTCAAAATATAATATATTTAAACGTTTGTAAAATTATTTTGACATAGTTATTTTCCCTCGGATGAACAGAAATCTTCAGAAACTATTATGATGTTACAATCCACGAAAAACACATCTATTACTTCGATGTAACTTGCACTGGTAGTCAAGTGGTTAACGCGCTAATCTTGTAATCAAGGTAGCGTTAGGGATCCGTTGGTTTGAATCCCACCCAGTGCATGAATTTACCTCACTAACCATCCCCTACGTACGTGCTACCTCTCATTCTCCTCCAGGAGAGATCTCTTGAGGACCCATCTAGTAAGTGCACTGGTAGTCAAGTGGTTAACGCGCTAGTCTCGTAATCCAGGTAGTGTAGGAATCTCTCCTCCAGGAAAGATCTCTTGAGGACCCATCTAGTAAGTGCACTGGTAGTCTCTCCTTCAGGAGAGATCTCTTGAGGACCCATCTAGTAAGTGCACTGGTGGTCTAGTGGTTAACGCGCTAGTCTGGTAATCCAGGTAGTGTAGGGATCCGTTGGTTTGAATTGACTAAATTAATTTTGCCGTACATGGTCTTGTACTTCATCATTCTAAATTCTTTAACGATTTTGACACAATTGTTAAGCTCGCCTGGTACTGGTAGTTACCTTCCACTAAAGAGTGTTATTATTATTATTATGAGTGACCTTTATGCAAATGACGTGAGGGGTGCAATAGACAGCCTCCGTGGACGGTTGTGACCACTACCAGTCATCCAGAGATCCCGAGTTTGATTTCCGGATGGGTCAGATTTTTCGAAGAAAATTCTGTTCCCTCCAAGCACGTGAGGTTGGCATTTCCGACTCTACCCAGGCTGGGTGAGGTTTATAGCACCTGCTGCTGCAAGTGAAAGTTTTCTTGGTTTGTATCTAAAATATCTAAGTGCTTTTCTTTCTTGGATTTTACATCCCTCCCAACAGCTAGGTCATCTCGAGACGGGGGTGTTACCCTCCATTCGCATTACAAACCTGCTACCCACATTAACCTCACCCAGCTTTGTTTGGGCCGCAGTGCCCGCATCACGAAGTCTTCACCTCGCTGGACGTTGCTTAACTTCGGTGATCCTACGAGAACTGGTTCATTCAAGGCGCCATCGACGCTAATTATATATTATGGAATTGCCATAGGCAATAACCCCGCCCTTTAGTCAGGACATAATTTATAAGAATATATTTTTTTCCTGTTTATTTTTATATTATCAATTTTGTATTTTAATTTTTACCATTATTAATTGTGTGTGTATAAATGTTCTTCTAATAAAAAGTTTAAGAATAATAATGATATGTGTCTTCTTGTTCCTTTTTCAGGTCAAAATAGTTTAGAATGTTTACACCTAGTCTCCTCGTGTATAACATGTTGGGAGACCTCCTCCAGTGATTTCGGGCTCAGCATTCTGTTCAACCATTTGGAATCCGCGAGGAAACTAACTGAAAGTAAGTTACCTATCATCCTCATGTGGCTTTTTCGTTATCAATGGTTGCCAGACGTATAATAATAGTATTCTTTACATACACATTCTATTCACATCATGTCACACAAAGTTTTTCCCTTGTTTAATCCAGAGAGCCACTATCAACTAATGACAGAAAAAGCGCACGACTAGCTCAGTGGTTAAGCAATCGCTTGCCATACGGAAGGTCCCGGGCTCGAACCCCCGCGCCGACAAAAAATTGTATTCAAAATATGGTTACAGTTGTTTGTAAGGGATACCTTCCGGTGCGCTCGTGTTGACCCAGCACCTAAATAGGAATTATTGTGTCACTTCTCGCCCATCAGAGGGGAGGCATACTACGGGATGGGCAGGCTACAACACAGACCACAAGCGTCTACAATGGCTCCTGTTTCATGGCTACGAAATAATAAAGGCTGTGATGTGAAACACTCATCTTTTTTAAAATCATAAGAAAAAGCTCTGTGGATTGCAAGATACAATCCTTGTGTGAGAAAAATAGGTACTCGCTCTTATATCTCCTGTCACTCGAACCAACATCTCGCTAATTTTCCGGAAGAACACTTTATTCTTCAAACTCCATGGTCCAAAAGTCTCAAATGCCAAAAGTTGAAAGATGTAATTTTGACTTTGGATAAAGTTGTATTTGGCAACCTTCTCTTTGTCAGCTTCCTCTGCAGTAGAACCAGCGTCTTGTTGAGTTTTATAATAGTATTGCTGTACAGTTCTCTATTCATTGGCAACTCTTTACATTCCTCATAACTCTCTACTCCCAACTACTCCCTCACACCCCCCCATCCACTTTCTTCTTGGCTTTCCTCTAGGTCTCTTTTTCCATCTATGTTTGTTTCCTTCGACTATATCCGATAAAAGTTCTCCGCTTGATTCTCGAATGACATGACCCGCAAATTTCAATTTCCTCTATGATGTTAACAAGTTCAGGTCTGATTTTTCCTGTTCTTCTCAAAATTTTGACTTTTGTAACTTTATCCATCCATAAGTTACCTCTATACGAATATAAACATTTTTCAAACTTTATCATCCTAGATGCGTCTTACTTTTTAATTATGGTCTCTTTTCCTTTTCCTCTGATCTTTAGCAATCAAATACACATTTTTTTTAGTATCACTAAACGTATCTTTTCATAATGTAGGGATTGTAGGGACACGGAATGAATTTATAAACAAATTCTTTTTCAAGGAATAAGGTTAATCAAAAAGCATGATTTAGTAATAACATTAATATATTTTTTCTTCCAGATATGTATGTATTCAATAAACTGTCTCCGAACATTTTTCTCTTTCATCAATAATATATTTACAACATTTTCTCTTCTCCCCAGGTCTTCACACATTCCAACGAAACTCCCAAATCGTTCTTCAGGACTCCAAAGTCGACGATCTCCTCTTGGATATGTTCAGGACAGAGTTCCATCTCAAGTTCCTCTGGGGAAGCAAGGGCTGTTCCGTGAACGTCTTGCAAAGGTTCAAGAAGTTCGAGCAGATTCTCAACGTCATGTCTGTGAAGTGCCAACCGGAGGAAGAGAATGGGAAAGCCATTGGAAGCAACGGGTGTGAAGTTAGCAACGGTCACAATCAGAATGTTTACACAGCCCTAGGAACAAATGTCTGAAGTTATCAATGATCACAATCAGAATGTTCACACAGTTTTGGGAACGACTGTTTGAAGTGATTGTGAAGTTAGCAACGGACACGAGAAGTTTGAGCTAATTCTCAACGTCATGTCTGTGAAGTTGCAACCAGAGGAAGAGAATGGGAGAACCGTTGGAAGCAACGGGTGTGAAGTTAGTTCAAACAGTTCCGGGAACGAATGTTTGAAGTGGTTGTGAAGTTATCAATGGTCATCAAGGCATTTTTACACAGCTGTAGGAACGAATATTTGAAAAGGATGTGAAGTTGGCAAAGGAAATCATCTGCACCGGTGTATATTTTAGGCTCAACAACCGAAATCGCTGATTGAGAGAATTACCAAATCCTGTGAAAACAAGTAATTGAGACACGAAGTTAGCAATAATCTTCAATGTCTTCTACTTATGGTAGAAGCAAAAAGTTATTGTTTTTTTTTCAATTCAGTATAATGTTATCGAAAGACACAGATACCGATTTTCAAAGCACTGGCGCAGTCACTAGAGATATCCCTGACTTGTCATCTTTTTATTACTTTGATATTTAGATGACATAAGATCTTTCAGATTTATTTTGTTTGTTCTTTTATTTTAAGTCTTTTTTTGTTTTGTCTTAATTTCAATATCTCTTATATTCATACCAACTAGTTTTTTCTCTATTTCTTTATGTACAAGCCATAATAATTTTATTGTAACCTTCTTTTCCTCTTTAAACATTGTTGTTAACCCGATATTGTCTCTGTCTAAGTTTTCTTTCTTCATTATTTGATTTTTTATTTAGGTAAACACTAACTTTGTTTTTATTTTAGGTAAATCTAACACAAACTTATTTGCTCTGAGGCAAAAACTAATCTACCTATATTATTCTAGGTAAAACTTAAGTTTCCCTAATTTGTCAGACATATAACTTTACCTTTCTCTTTTGTTTTTAATTTATATTTATGTTTTTGAGTGAGATTATCTAAGTCTGAATTAAATTTTATTTATAATTTTAAAAATATTTATGTTTATTTTATTGGAAGAAGTGTTATAATATTCAAGCAATGTTTGAATCAATTAAACATTTCTGACGAGTGTTGAGAGTTGTTAAATTGGCTGGTGGTATTTGGAGTGATAAATTATGGAGTAACCACTATAAATGAATATAAAATGCATGAAATCGGAGTAAAATTTGAACTTTCCGAAGAAAATTTTCGTAAAGCGAAACTTTTTACCTAACGGAAATCATTTTTAAATATAATCATGATCAATAATTAGATCCCAGCTAAAAAGCCATAAGTACTCATGATTGTTGTAATTATATTGACTCCCAAGCATCATCTTCATTGATTTAATTGGGACGTTGACTGTAACCTGAGATAAAGCATTTTGATTAGAATATAAATAATAATATTAAATCTATTGAGGGCAAAGTATAAAAAGCTATTAAGCCCAGAACAAATGCAATATAATGCATAACCTATATAATCAATTTTTTGGAAAGAAAAGTGGATTTTATGTTTTGAATTTGTTTATTCATGAATTTTAATCATTTCAACAAATATGGTTCTTTTATGGATGAGTTATACATTTATGATTAATTAAAATTACATTTTGTTATACAAAAATTAAGCATGCATTGATTTTGATCCATACCAACATCCCAGCATTCATTGTAGTATTCTATTGAACAGATTAAAGGAATTTTAAAGCTAAAGTAGTGATTAGAGTTTTATATTTATCTGTAGTTTTCATTTAAAAAAAATTCACTGTTGAGCTCTTTCATGAGAAATTGTCCTTATTTTTGCTTATAAATATTTTTTACCTGCAAAAGCTACCTCAAAATTCAAATACGACAAAAATGCAGTGGAGCGTCACATGTTTCTGGTGACGTATTAATCTAGTCCGAACGATTAGAAGAATCAGTACTGTATTTATGAACAAGTTATTTTTCAGATTTAGGTACCTAACTAATTATGTTATTAAATTGCAACTGATACTTAAATTTGGAGAGACTCGTATTGTTCATAATTTATTGTGGGTTTGAAATAAAATATTTTTCAAATTATGATACCTATATTGGGCTAATGAATTATTTGAAAATTTTATTAGTATGAAAATGTAGTTGTGGTTTTTTAAATATTAATATTTTATATTAAAATTTCAAAATGTGTATCAATATAAATAAATACCCAGCCCAATTTTCGATATTATTTTCTAAGAGATATTACAAATAATATTCTTCTTGTTTTTCATTTCTGTAAAAAATTTCGTAGGTGAGGATCACCCAGTTTATTTGTTTCGTACAGAAACCCGTTTCAATATTTAGGAAAGTGTCAGAATGAGATAAAATTGAAATGCCCACTCTTTAACTGTCGCAATTAGAGCTTAAACATGGTATACAAAGGTAGATTCTGTAAAACGCCATACAAAGTAAGTTGTCTCGAAAGATTGACTTTTTAATAACTATTTTTGATCAGTACCGACCTCAGTAGCTTGATCGATAAGGCGGCACAATTGTAACCTGGAGGTCGGTGGCTCAAGTCCCAAGTTAAGCAAAGATTTAGTAAAGCGATTTTGAGTAATTGTGATAACTTAAAAAAAATTTATTTTCGGCCAGTAGTGAAAATGGAGTCAAACATTTTTTCAAGGTGCTATGCTTGTGTATAACATACAATTTTCAAATTAAAGCATACAATCCAATGGACACAAAAAAGGTCCTACCATTAATGGGAACCCCACACCATTCTGATATACATATTATAAAACTGTGCTTGAAATCTGTAGTATTCTCTACAAGTTAAAACACATTCTTCGTAGAATTTTTCGGTTAGTCAGTAGAAGTTGTCAAAATTGTGCACAGTTTAATACTCTGAACCAATCACTAGAATTTATACGGAAACATGAAAGAACAATTCTGCCAGAACATAAAACACTCCTAAAACATGAAAAATACTACTTCTTAAAAAGTATCACACAATACAACATATAGGTACTACTACTGATATCTCAAATATTATGAAATTCCTTCTAAAATATGCTATTGAAACGTGAAATCATAAAATTTGAAACGTGAAATCCTATTAAATTACTCTTTTTTTTCTTTGGGAGAGGAGGCAAAATCTTCTGAGGTTATTCAAGACGAAGTGTTGGGTTCCAGCGCTGGAAACAGTGCGCCATACCCTCTTCTCCATCACCCCGAATACACCCGGAACCGTACATTACTGCTAGAGTATGGAATCCAATGAAAACATGAATCCTGACAAAATAAAGTCCTATCAGAACATGAAGTACTGCTACCAGCTCATCTCCTATGTTCAGGGTCTCATCAAGGGCCCTCAGGAGGGCAATAAGCCGGCCCTGAATGAAATAGGGGATGACTTCCTCACTGCCTGCATTGAAGAGATAGAAAGAAGAGGCCTCTCGGTGGAAGGTCTGTACAGGTGGGTTCATGGCACTGTCTGTACTTGGTAATTAACACGTTGATCGCCACGTCAGGTGAATTCAGCTGACACTTACCTTTCCCAGCTGGCCCCGTCAGGCATATTCACCTGACATAAGTATCCCGTACGGTGACAAAATTATCCCGAACTTTTTTTTTAACAGAAGTGTAAAAATCATGTCACGTGAATTCACCTGACATAATTATCCCATACGGCCCAGTCGGGTGAATTCACCTGACATGATTATCTCGTACGGCCCCGTCAGGTGAATTCACTTGACATTGGAGTGTCATTGGGCCCCTGAGGAAATGTAACTCTATAGCGTAGGCGATCAACGTGTTAATGAAACAAGACAATATCGTGGTCCGTACATGGTTTTGAAATGCTATTAGTAAGTAAGTGTAAGTGATGAAGTAAGATCTGATTTTGATCTTTTGGCTGAAATCATATTTGCTTGGATTTGATCCTATATTTTATTTTGGGTACATATTATTATTTTATTATCTATATAAAATTATTAGATATATTATTATCTAATCTTTTCCGGTAACACAATTGACATCAGTCTGGTAATGCAGAGTCCGCCGTTTCGAAATCTAGCCGAGATATGACTAATTATCCTACGATTTTGGGATTTCGATCACATAATAATATACGTCTTGTGCTTACTGCCGAACAAGTGGGACTCATTAATTATTCTTCATCGGGTAGTATAAAATAATAATGCGATAATATTATTTCAGTAACTATTAAGAATGTGCACTATATCAAATCAAGTCCTTGTGAAAGAAAGCCGCTTTGGAGTAAAATTGATAAGGCCTCTCTTACAGGAAACCGGCTGTAGATAAAAAAGTATCTGAGCTGCTCAAAAGTGGACTAAAGAAAAAGAATCGAATCTTTAGTTTAGATCTGGATGAGTATGATACAAAAGTGTTGACAAACTGTGTCAAGCTGTATCTCAACTCTTTGCCAGGTAATGTTTTTGCTTGGGAGAACACTTTTCTTTAGGGAAGGGAAAGCTCATGCCGAAAAGTGTGGGACTCAGACATGGACCGCCCGGTATCCATGGTTGCCTACCTTAACTAAAACCCGCGGCTCCTCATCAATACTAAAACATGGGAGGACACTAAAAAAGTTTTTAAAAGAGTTCATGGTAAGTTTCCAGTGAATGGAAGATAAAACCCCCGTCGTGATATCGACAGGTAAAAAAGAGAAATAATGTAAATTAATTTTTGTTGTAAATAGCATGGCTTGTATGGCTATAGCAGGAAGGTAGGTGATGGTCTCTTGTCAATGGCATTTGAAAATTTGGCTCGTTCTAAACCACATATTTCTATTTTATGTCAACCATCGTGAGAACTTGGTCTTTTAAACATAAACAGATAAATTTAAACATAAAGAGTACTCTCTTCTCTAGAGGCTCTCTTGACGGTGGTAGTCTATCCCTCTATCATCCAATCAGTCCGCGCCAACGATCTGAACCAACTTTACAACGCCATACACAAGATCCCCGCTGACAATTTTGCAGTTCTGGAAAAGCTCATAAGGCATCTTCACCGTATTGTGCAGCATTCGCCCACGAATCTGATGACGTCGAAAAATCTATCGAAAATCTTCGGTCACATTTTGTTGCGACCAAAAGCTGGTAAGTACCATGATTCATGTTTATTGAACGCTAGAGGTAATTTTTTAGTTAGACCTCAAAGTGAGTTGAGTAGAACTAAATTTGTACTCGTGATTATACAGAGATTTAGCATTGACGAGATAGATCATTTGAGGACAAGCTGTTGAAAAAATTTAGTTCCTTGTTCCTAGAGACCAATACGTTCTGTAAAATCCCAACACAATCTTATATGCAAACGTCAATATTTATATTGCAAGAATGAGAATCAAAAGTACCCTAATTTTGAAAGCCCTAGGAGAGTCTCGTTTGATGTTATTCCTTTTATTTTTCTCATTTTAAAAAGAAAGTAAGAAAAAAAAAGTTTGCACGTCACATAAGAATAAAAGAAAGAAAACAATATAACTAATAATAATCAAGCTCGCCGGGAGGCGAGCGCTCGTCAAGTAGCGCCAGCCACCCGGCCTATATTAACACGAAACAGAGTTTATATGTATTTTGTTTTATTGTTTTCGCCCACTTAACGCTAACTTTTATCAATTTTTATTTCAAATTCGTAATGAGACGCGAAAATAGATTGTGTTTCACGAAAGCGCGAGGTTCCTACGTACAGTTAAAGTCGTTTACTGGCCACGCCGAAAATCTTGAATTTCATGAAATTATTCATACGGGTTTTTTTTTTTTTTTTTTTTCAGACCAATTTTCTGTCAAGGGTACAGCAACGTGTGCTTATCGTGGAAATACGTGAGATACGTTTTTGAAAAGGGAATTTTCATCTCTGCATACCTTTTATAGTTTCAAGTATTTATTTTTTATAGGATAGGAGATATAGCCTTTTTAAAATAAAACGGGAAAGTTGCACAGAGCCGCCCCTGGTTATCTTGGAGCTGCGATTGTGGTATTTTTCGAAAGGCCTTATCATAGGAAAAAATATAAAAATATAACTAAAGTATTACACTGGACCAAACTTGAGTTATACCCTTTGAAAGGAATACTTATTATGGAGCCCAGAGCCGTCTATTATTATCCTAGAGTTGTATTTCTGGTGTTTTTAGAAAGGTCTAGTCAAAGGGAATGAGATCACTTAATTTCAGATGGTTGAAACAAGTAGAAAAGTATTTAAAGTCATCTAAAGGAAAATCTAAAATGAACCCTGGAGCCACGCCTTTTTATCCCAAGTTGATGACTCAAGGTTCTTTCTAAAGGTCTAATTACGCAGAAATATACTACTATGTAAATGAAATGTTAGAAAAATCAGCGACAGTGTGAGACATAAAAATAAAAAACTGAAATAAGATTTATGAGAGTAACAAAAAATCTTAGCCTCACATAGAACTTAAAATATGGGAGGGATTTAATCATCTCTGCTTCACCCAAGCTGCCAGCAGATTGAGTTGTCAGTCAGGGAATAATACCTAACGTTTTATAACTTCATTCAGAGATTTCTACATCAAGAGGTAAACTAGGTCTATATTATGAGAAGTGTATAAAATATTGGCCAGTAAGAGGAAAAATATTGATTAATATAGATCAAAACAATGATAAATTATAGTAAAATATTATGTATTGAGCAGTCTCTGTGGTCGTTGACTGGTGTAGGTTAAACACAAAGTTTGCAAGGTGACCTGGGTTCGAATCTCGATAAGGTATAAAAAATTTTTACTCTGTACTTTGGATGTCCGGTTTTCTCGTGAGAAAAGAAAACAGTAGTTGGTAGTTTGAGCCAACCTCTTATGAACGTTTAATTTCGAACGAAGTGAGTATGGTTTAACTCGATCAACATTGATTTGTCACAATTTAATTATCCATCTACCTATGTATGTAACATTGTAACATGATATAAGTTGCATTTTTTGTCCAATCGAGCTGAAATTTTCAGGGTATATTCCATGGATATATGCTTGCTTAATAATTTATAATTATTAAATGTATTATCTAGTATAATGTCTCACTTCTTCTGTTTATACCTACCAACTGATTATGCTGAATTGACACCATGTTTAGTAACTCGAAGTTAGGCAAATATATGGGTCAACATTTCTTAGAGCCATAGTAAGAGGCAATTTCGGAACATACAATAATACTCGGCACTTTCATTTCCCTCTTTATTTTACCAAGATCGAATTTACATCTACCTACCATGTACTTAGGTACATAGTATAATTAAAATTGTATTGTAAACAAAACCACTAAAAAAAGTTGTCCGTTATTTAACGAGTTCATAACTAATTTTTCAATACAAGGTTAAAACACTAGTTGATTATTAATGAATTATTGTTAATGGATTTTAAGATTAAATAGGTATGTTATTTTCTTCATTATTACTGGTTGAAGTTCCACAAAAGAAGCACCAATATTATCACACCAACCTCATTTTAAAACGATAGTGACCAGTTGATTGTATTTGGTTTTAACGTCCTGATTTGAACTAGTCAGGACGGGGGGTTTTGGTTTTACCCTCCATTCGCTGGGAATCGTTCCAGCTACCTACATTTAACTCGCCCAGCCTGGGTAGATTCCAGACTCACGTGTTTAGAGGGGAAAAAAATATTAGAAAAGTCTGCAACAACTGGGAATCGAACTCGAAATGTCTGAACTACGGGCAGTAGTTACAACCATTACGCCACGGAGGCTGGCCCCTGACAACTGACAGTCTAAATAAAGCATTTATTTTGATCAATGCTTTTGTATTATGAATCGTAAATTACATAGATCTCATTCAAAATTTACAAATATGTACCTACATTATAAATATAAATAAAAAAAACCTGCTAATTATGGACACAATACTTCCTCTTGATTGTTTCACATTGTAATCATTGTATACACCTGGCAATTTTGATTTTTTCGACTAAATCACTTGTATCTTCAAAACCGCTTACCCGATTTTCTTCAAATTTGTTTTATATGATAGAATACTATTTTTTCTACATTCTAGTTATTTTTGTTCACAAATTCATACTTAAATTAAAAAGGCGCAAGCCTTATTTTTAATAAATGTATCTTTTTATTTCTTGATTGTGATGATGATGATGATGATAATAATAATAATAATACATTAACATTAATAGTAATTTTAAATAAAAATAAAATCTAGCTTACTAGACTTTTAACCTGGAACTTGGAGTTCAAGACCTCATTAAAGGCTAACCATCAATTTGGTATTTTATTTAGTTTGGTTGTTAGGTGGTATTCTAATGACAAGACTTTGTCCTCCACAGTTAAAATAATTTAGACAAATCTTATTACTATACGAGGTTTGGCTATTAAGTTCGTAGACGCGAGCCGCTACGCAAAAGCTGTTCATGCTAGGAAGATATGATGAACATGTTTAGAAAGCTTCAAGTCTTGTGTTTTGATTGATAGCTGTCACATGCCTGTACTGTAATTAGTTCTGTTGTGATAGCCCGACGCGCAAGACACCTTTTTTTAATTTTGCCGGAATTATGATTGATACAAACGTTGAGCAACGAGTGATTATTGAATTTTACGTAAAACTTGCTTGTGAAACTTTTTCTTTGTTAAAGACAGTGTACCAGGAGTCATGTTTGAAAAGATCAACGCTTTATAAGTGGTTTAAACGGTTTCAAGGTGGTCAGGAAGCTGTTGAGGACGATCCACGTCCTGGTCGCCCCCAAACCTCAAAAACTGACGAAAACATTGAAAAAATTGGTGTTATGATTTCTTCTGACCGTAGATTAACTCTAGGACTAATGGCTGATACACTTAAAATTAATAGATAATGTGTGAGACAAATTTTGCACGAAAATTTCAACATGACAAAAGTTTGCGCAAAAATGGTGCCATGCGCCAGTCCACAGTGCCTTCTCCGTGAAGACGTTCTTATCCAAGTACAACATCCCAGTGTTGGAACACCCTCCTTAATCACCCGACCTGGCCCCGTGCGACTTTTACTTATTCCCAAAAATCAAATCTACCCTGAAAGGTACCAGATTTGACAGCGTAAATGACGTTAAGAAAAAACCGGCAAAAGTCTTGAAAGGCCTCACACAAAATGACCTCCACCACTGTTTCGATCAATGGAAAATTCGCCTGGAACGTTGTAGGGATAGAGGAGAGGAGTACATTGAAGGGGATAACTACTAAAGTTGGGTAAGTTAAACACACATCGTTTTATGTAAAGAGTCTACGAACTTAATAGCCAAACCTCGTACTTACTATAGATAAGGATAACGTACCCGAAAAGTACCCAAAAAAATACCGGGTACATTTACAAAAGTACCCGCACCGGGTACATAATAAAATTAGGTACCCGTACCCATACCGGGTACAAAATTTTGCTAGGTACCTGTACCCGTACCGGGTACAACACTGGCGACGGTATAACACAAACACACTGGATCCGCATGCCGTACTGGGTACCGATTTTATGAAATACTCGGTATTACACACTGGGACCGAGTACCGACGTATCGTACGTAGTAGGCGGGTACCGTTTTTATTAAATACTTGGTATTACACGCCGGGGCCGGGTACCATACCGGGTACCGGTTCTATGAAATAATCGGTATTACAATAATACCCAAATACCCATCTCTAGAACTGGGTACAGCAGAGAGAGGTACTTCATTATTCCGATATTATCTATGAATAATATTCAGGCTGTCGGTGTCCTAATATTTTTCTTTTTGTCTCGTAGAAACAAGTCTTCTATTTGAAACTTCTTTGTCAAACCATTGGACGGTTTAGGGCATTGTACATTATTTAATTCAGGTTATAAAATAGGAGGTGGAGCTTCTAATCTATTGAAACACTTGAAACTAAAACACCCAACAAATTTTGTGAATCGAGATTCGTCTCCTGTAAACATTCTGAATGCAAAATTGTGAGATTTAGTTAGTGTACGGTGCTTTTGTACTTGGTTCTTGAGTGATTACTCGAATCCACTATTCCATTTACATCCGCTCGCAGAATCTAAAAAAACCAAGTACAAGAGAACCTCGGTAAATAATCGGTACTTTTATGTAATCGATTACTGAAGTACCGGTTCTATGAAATACTCGGTATCACCCATCTCTAATTATTGCCAACAATACTGAAACGGGGTATTTTTCTGTTAATAAATCTAGCAGTGGGTTTCAAAATTTGAAAAGATCAACAAAATTGCTGAGCGCTATCTAGTGCCACTCAATAAGGAATACACCTGTTATCTCAAGATTTCTCCTCTCTCCAGCAAGTACCTTGAAATATTCTTTCAGCATCTTTTCAAAGTTTTTTTCTATCATTTTTTTTTTTTTTTTTTTTTTTTTCTCCTTGAATTAAAAGATCAACATCCTTTAATTAAAAGTCTTTTTTCTTTTATCTGTTGATTGTTGACCAGTTTTTATTTCATCTATCATATGAAAATCAATTAAATCAAAAAGTAGTGATATCCCCCAAAAAACACTTCGTGTAAAAATAGTCGTCAAGTGTTGGAATGATTAAAAAGAACTGATATCAAAAACGTCAATTTTCTATGTTTGAAGGAAATATTTTTCACGTAATAAGTCTCTTGATAATTCAACCAAAATAATAGCCTCACAACAACAATACACCTTTGAGCAAACTTTGATTTGGTATTTTGAGAATTTAACCAAAAAATAGCCACACAACAAAATAATGCTCTTGTAAGAACAATCTTGCATAATTACAGAACCACGTCCTTGACTGCACACTGTTTTGTTCTGAAATTTATGTGAAGTACGTTGCTAACAAAACAGTGTGCAGTAGTCAAGGACGTGGTTCTGTAATTATGCAAGATTGTTCTTACAAGAGCATTATTTTGTTGTGTGGCTATTTTTTGGTTAAATTCTCAAAATACCAAATCAAAGTTTGCTCAAAGGTGTATTGTTGTTGTGAGGCTATTATTTTGGTTGAATTATCAAGAGACTTATTACGTGAAAAATATTTCCTTCAAACATAGAAAATTGACGTTTTTGATATCAGTTCTTTTTAATCATTCCAACACTTGACGACTATTTTTACACGAAGTGTTTTTTGGGGGATACTCTATAATGGAAGGAAACCACCAGGTGAGGTTAATGCTCAAGGCATTTTCTACCACCTAACCCTCAGAGTCTTATTATTATGTGGTCACAAACTCAAATTAATGAGGAAAAATTCGTGGGTGGGATTCGAACCAACGGATCCCTACGCTACCTGGATTACCAGACTAGCGCGTTAACCACTTGACTACCAGTGCGCATAACTTGTGTTTCCACCAACACCCCCATCTCATCAGAGGATATAGCAATCGCCGACCTCGCCATTGAAATGCTGATCGAAAACTACGACTACATCTTCAACAATGGCGTACTCGCCTATCAGTCCCCTGGCGGACGAAAACACAGGCTGGATAAGAAAATGGTGAAGGTCTTTATCGGGACGTGGAATGTGGGAAATATGGAAGTCAGCAGCGATATGGCGCTGACTGACTGGCTTCATGTTGAGATGGAGAAACCGGTGCTGCCTGATGTGTATGTGATTGGCTTTCAGGTAAAAAATCATAGTTTAATGAAGTGTTGGTTTGTTATTTGATTCAATATATTACCAGAAAAACAAGATAACAGCTGAAACTTGTCAGAGAGATATAATTGAATGCGTTCTCGAAAAATGATCTGTGTTACACATTTTGGAAATGTGTAACATAGTACGTAGCTTCAAATATTTTGAGGACAACGTATTTTAGATAGGGGGTCTGTGAAACAATTTTCAAAAAAAAAAAAAAAATTGTAGCTACGTAAATCCCCCTCAGATCATTATTTTCAAGTAAAACCTGACAGAAACAAGAAACAACCACTCTATGAGATTGACTATCAAAGAAGATGACTGTAAAAAAATTGGCAGCTAAGTAAGGGCTCGAGTTCTGACCGGTCTTTTGATCTAGTCCTAGCTGTAGTACCCTAGCTTTAATTTTATATGGAACGTCACTTTTATAGGAACTAGATCTAAGCATGGAAGTCATCCTTCACGACAAATCAAGCCGCGAGAAGGAGTGGCTTTCTGTGATCACCACCTGTTTTGAAACCCTACCGGAGAATTTCACCCAAGTGGAGGTCATTCGAATGTTGGGCATCATGATGGTTATCTTCGTCAGGGACTCTTTGCTGCCCCAGATTAGCAATGTTGATAAATCTCGAGTGACAAGTGGACCTTTGGGAAATAAAGGTAAATAAAAATCCTTTAGGAGCAAGGACTCTGATTACTAAGTCTCCTCTGTAGATAAATATCATTTAAATAAAAATCCTTCCATTGGTAGTCAAGTGGTCAATGCGCTAGTCTTTTAATTCAAGTAGCGAATTTTCCTCATTTATTTTAGTATATGACCACATAATAATAAGACTCTGAGTGTTAGGTGGTGGAATATGCTTTAAGTAAGAACCTCGCCTGGTAGTTACCTTCCACTAAAGAGTATTATTATTATCTTTTTATCTTGACAAAGTATTGGGTTTATCTGGGACAGTTATAAGGAGATAAAATTCTAGTGAAAAAAACTTACGTAAAATAGTTCTTGCATGAACTTGTTTAGAAGCATGTACAAATTTAAAAATCAATCGAAGTAGCTTCTTTGAAAGAACACCATCGTGTCGCGTCGTGATCGATTCTCTTTCAGGAGGTGTCTCCATTCGATTTGATTTGAACCGAACATCGTTCTGTTTTGTCTGTTGTCACTTCGCGTCTCACACCGAGGAACTCAACGCCAGAAACGCCGACTTCAAGAATATTCTGAACCACACGCACTTTGACAAGGCTGACAAACACATTCCCGATCATGAGTTAATCTTCTGGTTCGGCGATTTGAACTATCGACTCGACAAGCTGACTAGAGACGCGGTTCTGGAGAGCATTAGCAAGAAAGATTTCAAAGCACTATTGCAGCATGATCAACTGAAGAATATTTTGGAAAATTCGGACACGGTGTTTCCGGGATTTAAAGAAGGGGAAATCGACTTCAAACCAACGTACAAGTTCGTTCGTCCGTCGCTGGGAACCTATGCCAAGCATCGAGTACCTGCATACTGTGATCGAATTTTGTGGAGAGGTATTATAGATTAAGTAACACTTTATTTTACATTCAATAAATGAATGGGTGAGTAGAAGAACAAGCTATGTCGGAAATCGATTTTTTTGCAGAATAACATGCAATATGAAGGAGAAATACCCCTTACAACTATGGAAAAAAATATTTTAGAGTGGAGGAAACCTATAGCATCTACAGCATAGTGATGTAGTATTATTGCTCTCCTGAAAAGTCAATTTTTGACCTAGCGTGTTCTTCTACTCACCCATTCAAATAATAATAATATGAAAGAGAAACTCTTTGACTTTACAAAATATCAGGTTGATGAAAAGTTTATGTGGCAGCTTTTAAATCATGAATTAATCATTTCAAAATATACGAGTATCATGCATCCTAAAATCCTGTCTCTTCAAATTTCAGGTCGTCACGTGAGAAACTACTTCTACAAATCCCACGACAATTTCAAACTGAGCGATCACAAACCCGTCAGCGGGTTGTTTCTGTGCAAAATCAAAAGCGAGACTCAAGCCCCCATTGTCAATTTAGATTTCTATCAGAACAAAGTACTCGTAGACAAACGAAAGCTCAACTTTGGGGTCGTTAAATTCATGGAGCTGTTTCAGGATACAATCATGGTCACCAATCTGAAAAATGTTCCTGTGGGATTCCAGTTTGTGGATCAGGTTACTTTGAACAAGTATTTTAACCGCTGGTGAGTGATGTCTGGCTGGGGGACTATAAACAGGGAGTGCACCAGCATTGGTTTGGTTCTGGGGGCCCTTGTCAATTATTAGCCTCCTTGTAAAGACAGTGGTAGAAGGTAGAAGTGCTGAGTCATTCCTCCACTGTCTGGCTATCATCGTTCACGATAACGTCATCCTATGATGATGAGTGATGTCATGTATCCTTTATTTTTTTACAATGTTATCCGCTAAATCTCCAGATATGTAGGTATTGTAGGTTATTACTAATGAGTAAGAGTCTTCTGTCAAAATTGGGCTGGATGCGAGCAAGGATTGGCATTGCAATAAAATTGTGAGAGCAGCAAGCATTTGAAGGTACAGAAGGAGGTGGCAGTCAGGCGAATCTCTACTGGGATATGAAGATGGATTTGCCGTTTTTAGGTGGAGAAGTTTATTTTATTTCAATTTCATGTTTTATAAATTTAATGTACAATTTTGTCTCTCCTAATTTAGGTATAAGCTCCTAAAGTCATTGGTAGCGCACAGTATATTTTGGATTAGAGTATCTTTTCAGAGCTCACAGTATATCGGGATACCATTTTATAATTTATTACTTAATTCAATGTTATACACATCATCAAAGGTTGGCGTAGCCCCGTACACTGGCAGGGTTTCCTCTTTGGGCTACGAGTAAGATCCTTTGAACAAGGAAGGCTGCTCCCTGGGACTCTCCTAATGAGTAAGTGTTGCAAAGTTTAACTTCTCCTCATTTTTCCTTGCAGGATAAAAATAAGCCCCCGAAATGGTATTATTGATCCTGGAGAGCGGGAGGATATTGTGTTCACTCTGCAAGTTACTGAAGAGTCTGCTGCCAAATTGAATTCTGGTGAAGATGTGATCAGGGACAATTTCTTCTTGAGGATCAGTGGAGAGAAGGATACGTCCATCAAAATTAATGGTCACTACAAACCAAGGTAAAGTTTTTCCTCTTTATTATTATTTCTTAGATTACACTATTTTTTGTGTCCATTGTGGTTGTGTCATGGTGGTGGAATGATTGATGGAGTATTAACTTTTAAAAAAAGGTAAGTGTGCCCCGGAACCGCTTTCGCATTACTTCAGGGCACTTTACCTTTACATCCATACTATTCTGGAAACGGAAAATTTCGGTCAGAAATTTCCGCTCCGGCCGGGATTTGAACCCGCAACCTCCGGGTCAGTAACCAATGCTCTAAATTACTGAGCCACGGAGGTTGGCTAGCCACGGAGGAGTATTAAATAGTGAAAATATTTATTTATTTTTAATTCAGAATAAAATCAGGAACATTCAATTTTAATGTAGTGTGCTTTGAAGCTGGTTTTGGTTTTTTTATTATTATATATTGTAATATTTTTTTCAAACCAAGCAGTACCATACAGGTTAATCTACCTACTCTAAATAGGTGAAAACATGGTGATCAGCATTTCGACAGGTAAATTATTATAAACAGGTATGGGTTCCATCATGAAGATGTAACTTTGGACATGAGGAGATCACTGGATATGTACATAGAGATTAGATAAATGTAATCTTCTCTTCAATTTCAGTGTATTTGGATTTTCGATGGAGACTCTCGCTAAGATCAGGAAACCAATCACACAAATGTCCTTTAAAGAACTTAAAGCAATTGAACTGAAGAAACATTTGTGGATTGGAGACGCCCCAATAGATGATGTCCCCAACTGTCTGTTATCACTTGTTGACTATCTTTTTCAGAACGGGTTAAAGGAGGAAAATCTGTTTGTAAGAAGTGGTTAGTATAATGTCTTATTGGGAATACATAGAACGAAATTGCTAAGATAGAGAGACATTTGACAGAACGTTCCTTTACATTAAACGGATGACTCAATTGGATATTCGGTAATAATCAAGATGAAAAAATATTTAGACATAGAATTTTGAAGTTTACCTCTACCAAAACCTTTCAAAAAATTTCTATCGTTTTCAAAATCTTCCACTTTCTAATTTCTTTACAATCCTAGATTATGCTCCTTATTGAGTGGAATTTGTCGTTAAGAGACTTCCATTATTATTTGCAGATTAGAATTTGGGAGGTTTACAAGTCAGCATAATATTAAGTATGTATTTATAATGGTCTTGATGTCTTCTTGCTTAACGCATGATGAACATTAGAGGTCATTGGATATAGTTGATTCCAGTAGTCAAAGACGTTATACAATCCAGGAATTATCACCAATGTTTCACCATCATCTTCCCAGGAAACTACTTCGAGATTATTCAGATTCGCGACTGGCTGGACTCGAACAAGGATCTCGCTCAAATATGCGTCAGTGCCTTTTCCATAGCCCATTGTATATTGCTCCTCCTGAGATCTACGAAAGAGCCTTTGATACAAATCTTAGAAGAGTCCAACAAAGAGGAGGAGCCTTTGGTTCATTTCAAGATAACCGAATACAACAAATTCGTGGTCGATTACATCATATCTTTTCTGTGCTTTCTACTAGAGTCGAGGAAAGAAAATAAGCTGAGCGTGAAAGTTTTGGCAGAAGTGTTCGCCGATGCTCTGATACATGCGGCGGATGTCGGGAGTAGGAAGTTCATGTCCACTATGATCATAAACTTCAGAAGGAGTCAGGCTCAAAGTATAAATGCTTGATTGCGAATCAGCTAGTTCCTACGAGGAACGATAAAACAAAAATTCAATGTCATTGAAAACCAATCATTGCTCACTTGAACTACTTTGTTTGAAATATCAAACGGGAAAGGTAATTATTACATTTTTTCATCTGAAGTTTCTTTGAAAAACTTTATAGATATTTTTCACTTTGGGAAAAATAATATAAAACTATAACTTTAAATTTAAGTAAGCATAATACATTATTTAATATTACACATAGTATTTTTAACTTGGATCAATCTTTTCAAAATATTTGAGAAATTAGTTCTAAAGTTTCCAACCAATGCGCGTGGTAAATATCTTGTGAAAAATGCTAGAAAAATAAACTAGTTTAGGTACTTATTTATAAATCTATTTATGGTATATTTACATTTACTAATTATTTACAATGAATTGTAGAAATGACAGATGAAATATTTGAGATGAATATGCAGTATGATAGCACAATTAGATATGTAGGTACTTAGGAATACCAGTATTGATAGACATTTATTGCAACAACAAAAAATTGAGCAATAGGTAAATAGTAAATTTAATACCTCTTATCGATAGCACGAGACTTGCCAAAAACATAACAGAAATATAAAATATACATATTGATATCCAAAACAAATAGGTATGATAATTACCGACATTTGTCTATGCTTTAAAAATTAAACATAATCAAAGAAAATAATCATCTCATTACAATATCACGTCACACCTACCATAGCAATTAAACATTGACTTCAAAATAATACTCTGCTGTTTTTCCTCCCAAAAAATAATATCGAAATATAGATAGTAATAATAAGATTTGTTTTAACATTTTTTTTAAAATCGTCTCTCTTTTCAAACCCATGCTGCTATTTTTTATCCCAAAATCGGGACTCGAACCATCGACCTCCAGGTTTCAAGTCCCATATCTTAGTGATCAAGTATAATTATCAACAAGATAATTATAGTGTTGATTTCTGATGAGTGTTAATTTCTGACATTCCTGTTGGTAAACTATCTTTAGAATCAGGCATGGCCGGTTGGAAAATGGGTTGGGGGTGCTGCTCCATAAACCGGACTAAAATAGGATCGGTAGAGTCGCTCTTTCAGTATCTAAAGAGTTTGATTTTGTTTACCACGACAATCATAATAATTATGCATTTATTATTCTAGAAATGTGTCATGATTTTCAGTGTGTACGAGCTAGGACTTGAGAAAATCATCTTTTTTACTTTTTTTTCGTCTGGGGTGCTGCAGTTCCGCAGCTCCTTAGCACCGGCTGCGCCTGTCTGGAATACTTGTACTCTAAATAACACCAAACATGTCTGCTCAAAATTCATAGCCAAATCAAGCAAAGACACTTTTGCTCGGGTAAAACCGGATCTGGAGCAATTTTCTTTTTACATTTTATGGACCCATTATCTATGGACTATACAGGTTTTCGAGTTATGTCTCCTCACAGAGGCACTTCTATTGCATGCACCACTCCATTCGTAGCCGGGATATTCCTCGTGATGACTTGAGCGGAGTTTACCTTGACTCTTCCTGCAAAATAAAACAGATAATGGGTTTATATTTGTCACCGTGATGAGCCGATTTTTTCTTTGTTCAGCAAGTAAAGAGAGTAGCAATTGTTTGTAAAAATTGAAATAGAAGAAAGTTAATAATAAATCATCCAATAACACACTGAAGCGCCTTTAAAATTGCAGGACATACATATATTTTTACACACAGGGGTCTTCTCCCACATACTATGAAATAAAATAATAAAAGACTGTATTGATGATCTGCTATTTCTCAATTTATTACTTAATTGTGTTGTTCATTTATTAAAAACACATTTTAATAGTGGAGTAATCCGAGAGAGAAAAACAACTTCAAAGAGTGTCGAAAAAGATTCAACTCACTCGCTTCATTTTGAAGCTTCAGCTTTTATCTACCATGAACTGTTTCTTCAGTAAATAAAAAAATCTACGTTTTTGGTCCGTCTAACCTTTTAGTCCAATTCAACTAATGGCTTCACCACCCCCCTTCTTTGTACAACTTTTGCTTCTGGCCAAAGTCCAAAAGCATCAATTCTATGTACATGGCCTCTCTAACATTATACAATCGAACCGGGATATAGGAGAACTCAAGAGACCGATTTTTTTTTCTCTTATATGTATCCAAATGTTTCCTATGATGAGGCTATTTTGCCGTAGAGAGCTAAATTTGACCTGGAATGTTTTTCTTATATCCAGTTCTCTTATATTCAGGTTTAACTGTAGTAGTGCTTTATTTATTTAGGCTGTCAGCCCAAGACAGGTAGTCCCATTATGAGACAGGTAGTCCCATTATGAGACAGGTAGTCCCATTATGCAATTCAGTCCGTGGTAGACTATAGTCCAATTCACCTATTGGCTTCACTCACCTGCTTCTTTGTACAACTTCAGCTTCTGCCCAACGTCCATGGACTCCTTGACCTGGTAGTAATGGCTTCACTCACCTGCTTCTTTGTACAACTTCAGCTTCTGTGGACTCCTTGACCTGGTAGTAATAGCTTCACTCACCTGCTTCTTTGTACAACTTCAGCTTCTGCCCCACGTCCATGGACTCCTTGACCTGGTAGTAATGGCTTCACTCACCTGCTTCTTTGTACAACTTCAGCTTCTGCCCATCGTCCATGAACTCCTTGACCTGGTAGTAATGGCTTCACTCACCTGCTTCTTTGTACAACTTCAGCTTCTGCCCCACGTCCATAGACTCCTTGACCTGGTAGTAATGGCTTCACTCACCTGCTTCTTTGTACAACTTCTTGACCTGGTAGTAATGGCTTCACTCACCTGCTTCTTTGTACAACTTCAGCTTCACTCACCTGCTTCTTTGTACAACTTCAGCTTCTGCCCATCGTCCATGGACTCCTTGACCTGGTAGGATTTGCTTCACTCACCTGCTTCTTTGTACAACTTCAGCTTCTGCCCCACGTCCATGGACTCCTTGACCTGGTAGTAATGGCTTCACTCACCTGCTTCTTTGTACAACTTCAGCTTCTGCCCAACGTCCATGGACTCCTTGACCTGGTAGTACCTCATGCCCGCGCTGTACAGGGCGCCAGGGACGATGTGCTTCAGGACGAACTTCTTGGCCGTCAGAGAGTCGCCCAGGAGTTCGCTCATCTGGGATTCGGGCAGACCCTTGTTGATGGGCGCGAACACGGTGTATGTTTTGATCCCTGGGGGCATGGAAGAGGTTGAGGAATACCGTTTCATTTGGAGTTTTTAGAATAAAAAAGAACCAAGTAATTGGAGGAGCAAGGACTCTGATTGTTAAGTCTCCTCTGTAAATAAATATCATTAAAAAAAAAAAAAAACAGATTTGGTTGCTTCAATTTCTGGCCTTGCAAAGAAAAGTGGAAATGACCTTTGACGAATCTGGTTTTTTTTCGTAATCATATTTCTACTTGCTTGTTTTTATTTTTTGGAATTTATTTAATTAAAAAATCTTGCATCACTACTTACAGTAAAACGCTCACAGTACTGAACCATGTGGTTCAGGACGAGCCTTATAAAGTCGGCTGAAGACCATCACTCCACCAGTTGTAGTCATACTGGTTGTAGCCATAAAATAACAAAAATAACAATACCTACATCAAGAATAGAAGAAATAATGGAAATAAACCAGATGTACAAAATATGTTGTAGGATTGTAGGACCACTAAGATTGGACACGCAAAGAAGAAGATTATACTGCTCCCAGTTTCACCAACAACCAACTGAACCAACATATTACGAATTTAATATAGGTACCATCTAAACAGGTGAACTTGGTTTGGAAGAAAGTGATTGCAAAGATGTGAGTACAAAAGTTACATAATAAAGAAACTAATTAAGCCATCGCACATCACTTCAGAATGGATTGCTTTACTTATGTCAATCCCATGGACACGACCAATCACTGCCAATGAGGCAGAGCTTAGATTGTCCTGTAAGACATACAGTTCATAATTATATTAGGTAGGTATGGTCCAGAGTCTTCCAGATCTTAGATCTATTAAGAATTGTAAGAACGAATTTCTCTTGTCAATTGGACATATGTACATTGTACATAATTATAGACATAATTGTAGAAGAAGGATTATTTGAAAGTACACAAAGTTAGGATTTAATTATGTGTGCTCTTCATTAATTCATCTAGGGATAACGGATTCGCTACTTTTCTATTTTACACTACTAGAATTACTAGATTATGTACACCTACCTATACCACGTTTGTTATTTGTAGGTATCTCATTTGGCAGTTTTTTTTACTGTTGAGTTATATCCACATGGTTGATCTCTTACCTTTTTTCTTTCTCATCTCTTTCCTGTGGAAAATATACTGACAGACACTACGTTTTTGGCGACAGGGTGAGAAAAATTCCCTATAGGCGACCACTCACGGGCTATGGCAAAAATTTAGTGAGGCAAGTTTCAGTTCGATGATATCGTGATTGTGATGTGATGAGTTTTTTTAACTCAAGGAGGGAGTAGAACTTCTGACCAGCTTTTGACTTGAATAAATTCGAAATGTATTCATATCCCTTATATGCGGACAAATGCCAAAAAACAAAAGATTCACAGAGGCAATATTCAACATAAACTTTGCAACCATGCACAACTTCTTCTTTACTTTCAGTTTCAGCAAGAACTCTGATCTCATTACACATACGCTTGGTTCTATACAATTCTTAAATTATTTCTTAGTTCTTGTTATAATCTCGCACTTCCTGTTTTATATCTTATTTAATTCAGGTGTAATTACTTTTTATAATGTTATCATCTCTGCCTAGTCTTCTGAGGATTGTTCCGAATAGGTTACTTACTCATTCACTCACGCATAGAATGTTTGTTCTTATGTTATTTTTTAAACGTATTTCCAGTATTCTTTTTATTCTTATTTTCTTTTTATTTCTCACACTTCTTCTTTCTTTGGTTATTTTTTTATGATATTTATTTAATGTTTTAAAGTTGAAGAGAAGACTAAACAATCAGAGTATTTCCTTTTATTCTTCTTCTTGATCTTCTTCTTTAAACATACATAATTTAAAATAATTAAATACCTACGTGGGCATATGGGAATATTCTTACTGACCAGTAATACTTGTATTAATGTGCTTTCACTTTCAAGTTGAGTGTGAAGATCAGAGCAAGCACAGTATGTGGACCACTGGGTGCGTGTGTAGGTGAAATTAGAAGCATTGTGGAATCATGGTGGTTGTTTGCGCCAAGTACTGAGTTTTTTTGGAGATAGTATTTCAAAAAAATGAATAAAGGTCGCTGTGTGACGTTTTTAAAATCGAATATACCAACCTTTTTTTTTATAAAAAAAGGTGCGTGTTTCAGAGCCTTTTTCTTTTCGTCGCCACAAAACAGCAGTTACTTTACCTAAGGTCGCTGTGTGACGTTTTTAAAATCGAATATACCAACCTTTTTTTTTAAAAAAAAAAGATGAGTGTTTCAGAGCCTTTTTCTTTTCGTAGCCACAAAACAACAGGTACTTTACCTACAACTAATCTAACCTAAGAATCCAACCTGATATTTTATTTTTTTATTTGGTTTTAACACCGCTTTCAATTGCATGGTCATATCACGACGAGGATTTACCCTCCATTCGCAGGAAATTCACAAACCTGATACCCACATTAACCCCACCCAGCCTGGGTTAGGCCGAAATACCAGCATCACGAAGTCTTCACCTAGCTGGATGTTGCTTAACTTCGGTGATTCTACCAGAACCAGTGCATTCAACGCGCCATCGACGCTGGTCCAACTTGAGTAATTTACTTTTCTAGCTTACTAACTGTTTGAAGTCTCCCATACCTCAGACAGACTTCTGGTATATTCTCAGTTCCGAGTACTCTAGAGAGTCTAACTCTAGACCAAAACAAATTATTACATAAATCATTCGGCCCCAAAATCACTCGAAAGGTCAAGTAAGGAAGAAGAGCATGCCAAATTTTAGAAATTATGAAGAATTCCCATATGACATAAGAAGAATAATAATATAATAAATAATAATAATATTTAATAATTATGGAGGATGATCCGTTGATCCTAGCTTCTACACGTGAAAACCTGTTTCACAAAGATTGTGTGAGAATTTATTATTCATCCAAAATATTAAGTTGTGGTTTAACAACATGCTGTAGTAATACAAATTATGTCAGAATTCAAAGATCAAAACGGAACCTATTAACATCCAAAATATTATGTCTAACCGTCTACATATTTTTTTTTTTTTTAATATGGGCGATAAATTATAACCTATATCTGTCAGACACAAAAGTAGCAAACACGCATGAAGATGTGTAACTATTACAGACCTACCTACACTCATCATCTTGATACCTGGAAGATACTAGTACTAACTAGATACATCATTATACCTATATTATGGTTAATCTTAAGATGACCGACTTTGCTACATTTGTTAATTCACTGAGAGATAAACAATTTCTATTCCTCTCCAGAGATTTGTATTTTTAAGATATATTTTTTTTTAAATCCATGACCGTTTATATGTATACTATTTTGTATTCAATCGTTTTATTTATAAATAAATAATAAACTTCATTCATTTCTTTTCTGTAAGATATATTTTGCATATATCGTACAGAAAAGCTCCTAGGGTAACTAGAAAATGACTCAAAGATCCTATTAACAGCAAGAATAATAACATCTTTGTATATCATCTTTAGTGAGTCTATGTACCTATATTTGCCAAAATAACAAGGATCAGGTTAAGTGCGTCTGAAGACACTCAAAAAACATATCAAAGTTTGAAATATAAGTTTTAAAGAGAGAAATTTTCTTTGAAGATATTAAAATAATTTGTTCTTTGCTGTCATGATAGTAACTGAAACATCTCCTTCTTTTAAGATTCCAGAAATAACCGGAACTAAACAACAACCTGGGTAGGTAAATATATTATTTTGGAATAATCAGGAGAATTGATACTGATTAATTGATGATGATTGTAATACTCTATTTACTATACCAATGATGACAACCATGATACTTGTAACAAAAATAACACGATGAAAGACACGTCGAGTGTGTGTGAGCCTTGCAGACAAAAACAATGCCCATATCACTGAAAATTAGACATCCAAATTGAGTGTAACTACAGACGAGCGTATTAAAATAACTATAATTGAATACAAGAAACGTAATAGCCATACCCAGCGTTCATGACAATAGCACAAATCTAACAAGCAATACCCACACAATTAAATTACACTACATGACAAAGACATGCACAGAGCTACAGGAGTAGATAATGCCATTAAGGAAATGGGCAGCAAATATGCTGACAATGCAATTAGGAAGAATCGTGTTTCTGAGGACTTTTCGCTTGCAGACTAAAGAAATTGATATAAAAATTAAAACAAATTGGAATAGAAAGAATTGAATTCAACAAAGTACTCGCTGTTCGTGTACTGCAGGAGCATGACGTTTGATTCTTTAATTACTACACTCTAGACATTCTAGAGGACAAACGAAAAGAATTTGATTATAACAATGGAAAGACATGAAAGAAATAGATGTTGAAATTGCGTCACATGGTCAGATAAATTACTGAGATGAATTAAAAACGTAACTCTTATTAATTTCATTTGTTTAAGAGCATGATTTTGGAAAGCAAAAAATATACGGTTGGTTATCAAAGTACTTTCGATTTCTCTGAGTTGGAGATTTTGTAACTTGAGAATGAGATAACCTAGGTTGTTTTGGAAATTAGCAATAATCTAGCCCTCTGGAAGACTTTTACATTTTTTTTTTTGTTTAAATACGGCGAATGAAAACCATTTTTATTAATCCAACTTCAACAGCCGCTAGATATAGGAGTTTAGGTTTTTACTCACGATGTTTAATATGAATCAAATGGTATCTTTTGAAACCCTTCTGGTATTGACACCAGTGGAACAAACGGTCCATTTCATGATATAGCGTACCAGATATAGCGGTCACACGAATGCACACACAGTAAATTATAATACATAATAATAATATCATTTATTGTTACTGCTCGATTAGAACTAATGAGTGCCATTATTCCAGTAGTAAGCCCAATACGTATTAATATGTGATCGAAATCCCAAATGGGAGGACTACTTTGTCATATAGCGGCTGAATTTCGAATCCTTGACCTCTGGATTACCAGATAGACGCCTTTAATACTGAGCTACTGGGACAGACGTAAATGGTGCCGGTCTTGTATGCGTTTATCAAATGTGTGGTATGTTGAACATACCACTAAAGAGGCTTAGGGTGGAGTATATTATGTCAGTGTTGTGGTACTGTGGTATGTTGAACATACCGGCAAAGAGGCTGATGAGAGGGTAAAGTGTATGTCAGTGGTGTGGTATGTGGAACATACAGGTACAGAAGCTGATGAGGTCAGAGTGTATGTCAGTGGTGTGGTACTGTGGAAAAGTCATCAGTCCGGTGATACAGTGGTTGTGGGTTCAAAACCTTACCGAGGCATGAAAAGTTATCCTCTCATTTGGAATTTTGGCCAGATAATTATACGTCTGGAGCTTACTGCTGGAATAATGGGACTCATTTGCTCTAGTCTGGCGATATTATTATTATATAAATAATTCGATATTATTATTATCATTACTATAGTGTGTTGAATAATGGACCTACTAGTAGAGAGGCTGATGAGACCAGAGTGTACGTCAATGGTTGTTGTTATAGTAGCGGCGTAGCTAACGCCGAAGATGATGGTGTCTCGCCAGGCTTTGCCCGACTTGTTCTGAGACCAATGATCCACGGGCCTAGCCATCGTGCCGACATTTAAGACTTTTAATTTAGGGCGTATTGAACCGTTTAAGAATTACCAGATAGCGAGATCGCTTGGGGCTTTGCTCTGGTCTGCTCGCTTTATACACTTTATACAGGGTGTCCCGTATACAGATGCGAATTTTTTGAGGGTAGGTTCAGCCCACCGTGGACTATCATGCGAAACTTGCAGTGGGGCATTTTGCTTTGTTAAAGAGTTATGGCCAAATAGGGTCAAGGGGGGTAATTACGAACGATTTTGAGCTACATTTTATAAACATATCTGTAACCCTGAGTTGCTTTTGTAAAATCCATGTCTTGTGATTTTTTTTGGTATATAGACTTATTTAGCATTCTAATGGTGCATTATAAATAGTTTTGTGCATACTGTAGTATCTGTTTAGTGGTGTTCTTATTTACCCCCGCCTGTTCGCATTTACCCCCGCCTGACGGGGGTAAACGCGAACACATTATACAATATTAAAAACGAACTTTTTAATGGCAATATGTGCTTTTTATGTACAAATAATACACCAAAATTGTACTTTGTGTCTTTAGCCACCTGTATGACAATATGCAAAGTTTATGGACACACAGGATAGTGGTTTGAATCCTAACCACGAAGGTAGTCAGCTCTTATCAAATAGGGTATCTCTATCTTGCAAATAATAGTAGTAATAATAATAATAATTTCGTGTCCGTGAGATAGGTAAAGATACCTAAATCACGGTGGTGAGAGGATTATTTGGACGCCCAGATCCAATGTCTAGGCTCCTTTCATGCCCATTGATTCTATTTGGTTTTAACATCCTGACTTGAGGTAGACAGGACGGGGGTTTCACCCTCCATTCGCTGGGAATCGTACCAGCTACCCACATTAACCTCACCCAGCCTGGGTGGGGTCGGAATCGCCAGCCTCACATGTTCGGAGGGGACAGAATTTTCTGTGCGAAAAGTCTGCTCCAACCGGGAATCGAACTAAGGATCTTTGGACTACGGGCAGTAGTCACAACCGTTACGCCACGGAGGCTGGTAATAAAAGCATAATAATAGTAATAGTAATTATGAGAGCTTTTGAAAGGTGTTTTATATATTTTTTTCATTTTTTTTTTTACAGATAATAGTTTCTAGGTCATTGTCAATCTCAGATTCTACCTTCTTCTACCTTCATTTCTTTCTTCTTTTTTGAAACTGTTCCCTCTATATTTCTTTTCGTTTTCTACACTTTCATTTTTCTTCCTTTCTTTTGCTATGTTCAAGTACACAAATACCTTCATTGGGTCCAATACATTAGGGTACTAATATCTTGGTACCTCTTACAACCTCCCAGTATTTCAGGATTTTGAGCCTTACGTTTGGAAAATTCTACTTTGGTTTGCGGAATCTCAAAACACTGCCGTTGCTCTTCTGACAGCCAGGTTGCCATTAAAAACATCTAATACGATAGCAGATATCATTTGTGCTTCTGTATACAAAGGAGGTGGTTTCTTCATCTTGTAGTTCCGGGGCATTCTGAGTGTTTTGATAAATACAAAAAAAGTTATAGGGTAAAACAAACGCCCAAAATATGCGTTCGTAATTACCCCATAGCAAAAAAATGCGGGGTAATTAAGAACACCCAAAAACTATAACTTAAAAAATGGTTAAAACAATTATTTTTGTAAAATAATAACCAAAAACATGCTTATCAATAATTAAAAGTAAAATAATGATAAAAATTCAAGTAACACTTACCTAAAAAATTGTTTTAAAAAAATCAAAAACTTCAAAAATCAATTTTTTTGATAGATCTATTTTCACTAGCTTACTAACTACAACTGAAAATAAATACTATCGAAAACTCGTGTTCAACCTGTAAAAACAATTCAAAATAATAGTATTCAACCACCAGATTCGAAATATCTTATCCTGTTTAGGTACAATGACCACTGTTCGTAATTACCCCCTGTTCGTAAATACCCCCCTTGACCCTACCTGTTTTTCCCGCAGGTCCAGAGGTCACTTGGATGGATGCACGTTTTTAAAGAAATGATAGCTTATATGATAGTTCACGGTGAGCTGAACCTACCCTCAAAATATTTGCATCTGTATACGGGACACCCTGTATAATGTTGTTGTTGTAGCCAGCTTGGCTACAGCTGGAGGGGTGAGTGATGGTCTTCAGCCAACTTTATTTCAAAGTTGGCTCGTCCTGAACCACATATTTCTATGTGCGATCAACCATCGTGAGGACTTGGACTTTTCTTTATAAGCCATTAAACCCTTAAGAAACTGCAAGTTAGCCTGGCTTGTAAGGGTTGGCTAGTCTGTTCTCTGTTTATAGTCCTCTAGCGAGTTTATAGTCTGTATAATCTGTATATAGGGACTGTTTATAGTCTCTGTATAATGTAGTACTGTGGTGTGTTGAACGTACCGGTAAAGAGGCTGATGAGGCCAGAGTACTGCAGCACCTTGAGGAAGTGGCTGAACCTCCCGTCCCTATCCGACTGGAGAGTCTGCAAGAGATCTCCCACTGGCAGAGGGAACATGACTCTGTCCACAGCATGGGCTATGCCTTGGGGGATGATGATGTCTTTCTTCTCCTCCAGAACTTTGCCCCCGTTCACTGTGAGTACCTGGAGTGTTGAGAAAGAGGAGTTGGGATTAAAGTACATTTTTCCACTACGTTTTGGTGGATTTATATTATTATTATTATTATTATTATTATTAAATACTTCATTAGAATATATAAAAAGACGTATTTACGGTACAAATAATTATTATTAAAATCTAAAATGGAAACAATGTATAGTATAGTATAGTAGTGCTTTATTAATTTAGACTGTCGGCTCGAGACAGGAAGTCCCATTAACCATTAAAAGGAGAAAAAAAATGATGAATGAATATACACATAATGTCCAAACCAAAGGGTGGATTTACTGTCTGTGGCAATCTCTTCCACACAACTCTTTATACCTCTTAATAGCCCATTACCCTATCCTTAGTATCCACTAATGCCTTCAGGGCTTCAGGCATTACGATGTCTTACTTCTCTTCCAACACTTTTCCCTCGGTGACTGTGAGTATCTGAAGAGTAGAGAAAGTTTTAAACTCAAATGATAAAGAACGATTGGACTCATTAATTAGACACTCTGAAGGCAAGGGAACCTCACCTTGTAGCATCGTGTGTGCTTTTCCTTGTAGTCTTATGAAGTCCTTCAAAAACTTTATGTCCATTCATTGTGAGAGCCTGAATAGTTCAAAAGATGGATAGAGATTAAAGAACGTTGTTGGTTGACTTTATAGTTACGTACCCAAATGGTAAAGGGCACAAAGCAGGAACTACTCTGTCATGAGGGACAAGGAATAGTTCATGCTGTAGGGTCCAAAACCACCAAAAGAGTCCAAATTAATGAGCTCACCTTTGGGGCTTTCGTTTCATTTCTGAAAGCTCACCTTTAGGGCTTCGGTAGGGTTTTCATTTTTACCGAATTTTAATCAATTTTTGGCAGATAACCTTACCTGCACATCGTTCCACTCGATATCCTGCACGGTATAGGTGTTTACCCTCAGCTGGGTGCCAGCCAGACTGACGCCCGTCATCTCATCCTGAAGAGAGTCCAGCTTGAAAGCCCCTGGGATCACGTGATGCAGGAGGAGCTGATAATTCAAAAACAAGAAATCAATTTTATCTATTTTTTTATCAGGTATTTTTAATTTTACATTAATCTGTCAATTTTGTTGTAGGTAATAAGATAATTGTAACAAAGATGCAGGGATGCATTTGAAAATAATTTTTAAAAAAAAATATCATTATTATCATTATTGATTGGTTAGTGTAGAGCCTGTAGCTTAGTTTCTAATGCATGAATTTCATAAAATTCATAGCGAACTAAACGAAAATATTTTTAAACAATAGGAACAGTCAAATTAATAAATTAATAGCCAAATAATTTCACAATTAAATCGGTCCGTTATTGACAATACAATCCATCAACAAATTCCTGATTTTTGATTTTTTTGATTTTATTGATGATGACAATACATTGAAAATACATTTTTACAATAGGTACGTAAGATTAACTTAAATACTAAATAGACAACATATTAACTCACATAACATGTCCTAAACTACCTACACTAAGAAAATCAGTGATTTTCTTGTTTTGTGGGATAGTTCTATTTTTCTCACTTGATTTAACTTTAATTTCCCTCTCTCTCTCTCTCTCTCTCTCCCTCTCTCTCTTTCTCTCTCTCTCTCTCTCTCTCTCTCCCTTTCTATCTCTTTGTCTCTCTTTCTTTCTTTGGTTTATTTTTCTTTTTCTGTCTAATTTATTATTTATCTCGTTCTCACTTCCTTTTCTCATTCATTATCTCCTTTTCTTTCTCTTATTCTAAAACCCTAGATTGCACTCACCCCACTTAGGAGTCTCGGGTTCTCCTTGAACTTCTCTTCCGCCTTGTCAGGTCCTCCCAATTGTACTAGCAGAGCTTTGAACGCCTTGTCTGTAGGCACGAATATCGTGTACGGACCTAAGGAGAAATGGACAGGGGCTTAAATAAGGGCCAAATTATAAAATAGGCTTACAACAAGAATAAGGGGTGTGCATAAAGGACAAATTATAATATAGGTTTACAACAAGTGTATGGGGTGTAAATAAAGGCCAAATTATAAAATAGGCTCACAACAAAAATAAGGGGTGTAAATAAAGGCCAAATTATAATAATTATAGGTTTACAACAAGTGTATGGGGTGTAAATAGCGCCAAATTATAATATAGGTTTACAACAAGTGTATGGGGTGTAAATAAAGGCCAAATTATAATATAGGTTTACAACAAGTGTATGGGGTGTAAATAAAGGCCAAATTATAAAATCGGTTTACAACAAGTGTATGGGGTGTAAATAAGGGCCAAATTATAAAATAGGCTCACAACTTGGTGAGGGACTCCCATGATGCTAACATTAACGATATTGGAAACGCAAAAGAAAGTACCATGAAGGACACTGATACTACAAATTTCCATGGATAGCAAGTTGTTAATAACCTCAACTATCATTATTTAATCAGACGGGACTTAAACCCGGGACAGACACATAATAGCCGTGGTTCGATTAAAATTCTACCGTATCAAACCCTTAACCCATATATATGATTATTACGGACTTTTTAACTGACTCCACTTTTGTAAAGAAAGTGCAAGATCTTATGTGATGGACGGATCCATCTGAAAATAGAAAATCTTTAAAAATTAAAATATGATATTATTCAATAAATTGAATTTTATGTAAATTTAAATAAAAACCGAGTAATAAATTAATAAAACCTACATAATACTTATTTTATTTCTAAACATCTCCTTTCAACAAAAGGTATTTCACACATTACATCCAATGTTCGCGATCGCGATTGTCATTGAACGCGGTAATCTCAAGCCGGCATTGTGTACCGCGTTGAAGAGAATAGGAGGTGGGGAGGGCTCGTATGAGCTTCCCATGCCTCGGAGAGGAATACACCGCTCCGCATTGAATTGCGTACTATTTTGCGCACGTCATCACCCGGCCTCGATAGCGCAGTAGGCAGCGCGTAAGTCTCATAATCTTAAGGTCGTGAGTTCGATCCTCACTCGGGGCATATTTTTTTTCAATTGTGAGCTCGTTACTTTGTTGGTTTACATAAATTTTGTTACTAAACTCCATAATATGGATCCTATCCATAATATGATATTATCATTTTTTGTGGTTATTTAATTAAATTTTTTGTGAGTAAATATCATCATTCCAAATGAAAAGTTTGTATGATTTATCAACTCTTTTACATACCTATTGATTTATAATAAATATGCTGACTTATGGCTACTATCTATGCAGGTAATGACTTTTCATCAGAAGATTAATTGCTACGTAAAGGATTTTATTAAGTGCGCTCGTGTTGACTCAGTACCTAATTGGGAATTATTGTGTCACCTCTCGCTGATCAGAGGGGAGGCATACTATGGGATGGGCAGGCAATAACACAGACCACAAGCGTCTACAGTAGCTCCTATTTCATAGCTACAAAATAAAAAAGGCTACAAAAGCAAAGACGCTGATTGTTAGTTTTCCCTGCAAATAAATATCATTTAGAAAGGCTATGAAACACCCATCTTGAGAAAAAATAAAAAAAATAATAATAGTGGAAATCGTGCTCACTGAAGGCTAGTCTGTAGCCTAAATGAGACTCTCAACTTAGTTTAATTTATCCACATTTAAATAAATTAAACCGAGGTAAATAAACAGATATAATAATTTTATTTATTTGTAATATTATTTTACAATTGTATTGTAAAATTCAATTGTAAAATAATATTACAAATAAATAAAATTATTATTATTATTATTAATAAACAGATATTACAGATAGCTCACCCGTCTGGATAACAGATACTATAGATAGCTCACCCGTCTGGATAATAGATAGGTACGAGAAATAGCTCACCCGTCTCATTGAGTATCTGGTCCAAACCGGACTGTCTCAGGAATTTGGCCATGGCGAACAGACCATTCTTCTTCAGGACATCATTCAGAGAGTCCATGGAGTGACTGGAAGATGATTCTGTTGTGGACCTGCGGAAGTGAGTTGGTAAGTAGGTATGTGGTAAGTAGTTATCATATTTGTGTTAATCACTTTCGTGATATCACAACTACTCACACTCGCTGTACTACACTGAAACCGGGACTTGAACCAACGACCTCCAGGTTACAAGTCGGCCGACTTATCGATCAAGCCACTGAGGTCGGTGGTATGCGATAAGTAGTAATAAGTGATCACATATTTGTGTGTCTCAAATACTCAAAATAGCTTTACTAAATTCTTGAACGAACCAGGTTACCTTATCGAAGAAGCTACTGAGGTCGGTGATAAGTAGTAATGATAGTAAGACGTATTCTAAACAGTCCATTCTTCTTGAGGATTTGACACTATCAGAATTTCAGTCTCTTTTCAAAACCAATGATGGTGAAAGATTCTCACCTCTCATAGGTTCCTCCATCTTCATCAGACGACGTCACGGAGTGGTGTGTCCCTTGCGGCTCAAAGTCATCCTCCACTGGGTAGTAACCCTCGGGGGCACTGGTTGAGGTCCTGGTCTGAGAGGGCTTCTTGTACCACCCTCCACCACTGGGAGAATCGTCCTCCGTGCTCAGTGTCGTGGGTACGGGGTTGATGAGACGGATGCGGGTCACAGGCGATTCCGATGGCGACGGAGTGGGGTATTTGGAAGAGTGGGAGGGGTAGACTTCGCGAGATGGACTCGAAGGGTAGCTTTCGCGAGTTGGGGAAGGGTAGTTTTCGTGAGACGGACTTGAAGGGTAGCTTTCGCGAGATGGAGAAGGGTAGCTTTCCCGAGTTGGGGAGTGGTAGGATTCGCGAGGCGGGCTGGAGGCATACTCCGAGGCAGAGACGGTTGGAACGGTGGGTAGGAACGGAATATAGGAGGTGGGACGCGTGAGGAGGGAAGTGGAGATAGAGGGGGTGCGATAAGTGGTGGAGCGGGGTGTTGTGGCGGTGTAGGTAGTGCTGGGGGTCTTGTAGAGGTCAGGGCTGTTGTGTTCGGAGGGGCCGTCTGGAATAAAGAGATAAAATGACAGTTAATACACCGTGGGTATCTTGTATTAAAAAAATAACTCAACCATTTACTGTTCTACTGTCGCAGTACTGTTGCAATGTGATACGTTTTTTTTTTTTTTTTTTTTTTTTTTTTTTTTTTTTTTTTTCCTTATTTCCATCAATTCAGAACCATAAGTTCCTTAGGACCCTTGAGTCGTATTTTCTTTCTAACCAAAGTGGATTCAACTGGAATAAAATGAACGAACTAGAAGAAAGTCATTCTTCTTTTGGAAGAGGAAAAATATTCTTCCAGTGTGGTTAACCAAACTGGATTTAGAACATTCTTGCTTCCAGTTCTTTTATAGGTTAAGTCCATTGTTTATCTTTAAAAGTACCGAAACGCATTTTTCTTTCACAAATAGTGGGGAAGCTAAACTGGAAATATTTGGAAATACCGAACCTGGAAAAAAATTAATCCAATAGAAAAATGCCCTTTTAGATATTCAGTTAGGTTTCCAAGAGTAGTAATTGTTACCAGCGTAAATTTAGCTACACCTATTCGAACACAATGTATCAACCTATAAGATATTGATATGTCAACAAAATCCAGATGAACAAGAAGTTACTTGTAGGTACTCTAATTAGCGACAGAATAATTATACCAATTTGTCTCTCTTCATAATTAGTGTCATTCAATTTCTCACTTTTACTTTGAAGATTCATAGTGTTGACAAATTTAACTTGTCTTGAATTTTTTTTTACCTGATAGAGATCTAGAACTTTTTTAAAACAAATTAACGAAGAATTTCAAGATGCATTCATTTTGAGGAATTCCAAAATACATTCACTCATCAATATCGTTAGTTTTGACATTGAGGTGGTATTTCAGGATCTTTTGGTATTTTAAGTTGACAGGCTGTGAATTTGCGTTTAAGATTTCTATTTTTTCCCCCCAATTGAAGTTTAACAAGAATCTTTGCATATTTGGGTTTCTCAGTATGACTTTTAGTATCTTTTGACAGGTTGGAATTTTAGTGAAAGAACTAAACGACAGCAAAAGAGACGGGTATTCTCACAATAGCGGAGGAATTCATTAAATGGTGAGCATCCCAATGATCAAACCACTTGCCTTTCTCTTTGAATTTGGCAAAACATTTCGCGAAGTGCCCCAAGGCCTCGAAGCAACTGTTGGAAGTCTTCTGCAAATCTATCTTAGTAGAAGTCCTATGTATGTACCAGACATTTTTTCCATGTTTATGGTTTCTATTGGTTCACTACTCCTATTACAGCATAGTGTTATAATTATATTAATACAGTTTAAACTTTACACCTACATAAATCGTTCTACCTATAAACCTGCGTACAAACTTGTAGAACTATAAAACTATATACATGCATTTATTTAAGTCTTCAAGCGTTAGTAGTACTAGAAGTACTACTAACGCTTGAAGACTTAAATACTATCAAGCCAGCTGTGAGCTGTCAGATAGTATGGTTTGGACGTATTTCAGGTCTACTAGTATTTATATACTTTTTATTAGATGCAAAGATATGTAATTCAGGTTTACTACTATCCACTGCTAGCAGATACAAACAGTAGTAAAGTTCACTAAAACACATAAACAACTTGAAAGCTGCAAAGCTGCTACTGTTTGAACTAAAGTCCAAGAGAGCAAAAATCCAGATTGTGGCGCGGCGTTCATTAATTTTAACGTGACTTGTGGTAGACTCAAAGATGTAATATTCTCGTTGGATCACCGAATTAACACTTAGACGACCGGGTGTACCACCGGTGGTACACGCACGTTTGTACGGAATGGACCGGGTGTACCACCGGTGGTACACCCGACCGGGTAGCCGTATTATCGCCGGTCCCACAAGAGAATTCACGAAAAACCATGCCGGTCGTCTAAGTGTTAAGCAACGTCCAGCGAGGTGAAGACTTCGTGATGCTGGCATTCCGGCCCAACCCAGGCTGGGTGAGGTTAATGTGGGTAGCAGGTTTGTGAGTTTCCTGCGAATGGAGGGTAACACCCCCGTCGTGATATGACCACGCAGTTGAAAGCGACGTTAAAAACCAAAAAAAAAAAAAGATGTAATAGACAAACAAGGAGCAAGGACTCTGATTGTTAAGTCTCTTCTGTAAATAAATATCATTAAAAAAAAAAGACAAACAGACTATTACATGGTAGAATATTAAAGATTATTTGCTAGGCACAGCTGTGAGCAGTCAGGAAAAAAAACTTGAAAGCTGCTACCTACCGTTTAGACTAAAGTCCTAATGGTGAAGAATCGAGATTGTGGAACGGTATTCATTAATGTGTGATTTATGATAACAACTATACAGAATTTTATAAAGAAGAGTATTTGGTAGGCTTTTGGTTACATCACAAGAGAGCTTTGGTAGCCTACGGCCAGAGGTGCCATCACGTTTAATGGCGGTATGACGTTTTGAAGATATATGTGTTAAGCAACTCGAAAGTTGTGTTAAGCAACTAGACATGCAGATGATGGACGACCCTATTTTCTCCCGATTTTGTAGTTCGGCAACATAGAAAGAGTACTGACTTCTACTTAAAATCTTGACAGATACACAATACACATGCGTCAATTTTTTTTTTTTTTTGGCATTGGTAGGCAAGGCCATTCCATACAGTCAAAGGGTTTTAATTAATTATAGGTTATTAAAGCCAAATAAAATTACAGTTAATACATAATAAAACGTCAATTAAATTCAAGATGTAAGGCGTCTCCAGTAGCTGCTGTAGAAATAAAAAGGCTGGGCCAGCGTCGATGGCATGTTGAATACACCGGTTCCCTTCAGAACACCGAAGTTAAGCGACATCCAGCGAGGTTAAGACTTGGATGGGTGACCATTCAAATTCTAATTCTCGTGACGCTGGCTTTTCCCGGCCCCACTCAGGCTGGGTGAGGTCAATGTGAGTAGCAGGTTTGTGAGTTTCCTGCGAATGAAGGGTAAAACCCCCGTCGTGATATGACCATGGCAGTTGAAAGCGACGTTAAACCCCACTTAAAAAAAAAAAAAAAAAAAAAAAAAAAGGCTGTGAAACGCTCACCTTTAAAAATCCACCACATACTGAAAAGTACATTGGATTGCAGTAACTATTAAATATTAAATGAAGGATATGTATGAATATTAAAATAAAATATCATAAAGTTATTGAAAAAAAAAGCTTTTAAAGAAGGAACTCTAAGATTTATCCTACCTGTTGGAATTGCGGAGGCCACACTGGGTGTGGAGTATTGGAAGTAGTTGCTGTTCTTGCTGGAGCTGTAGTAGTTCCTGTCCCCAGATGAGGTGGTGGGCACAAAGTTGCTCTCGTAATTGTCGGCATCATTATTCTTCTTGTTCGGAGTCGGCACGAAGAAGGACGAAGGCTGGTCCTGAATTTCGTCCTTGGTGGAGACAAAGTCGTTGTAGTAATCTTTGGTGACGTCGTTATAGAGAGTCTTTGAATCCTCTTGAGAAGGAGCTTCAATGGGCGTTGGAATGAAGTGGTTCTTGGACTTGGTGACGTAATCAAGGATTGACGGAGAGGAGGATGTGGCGTAGGATGGAGGAGCGGTTGCGTATGTTGGTTTAGGAGAGGAGTACGTTTTGTATTCCACGTAATTGGGTTTGGGGGTTGCTTTTGATGAGGTCTGGTAGGAACTGGATTTTGATTTGCTTGACTGAGGTAGTTTCAGTTCGCCGTCCTTGATTTTCTTTAAGATAGAATCCACCTCTGCATTTTGATTTTGATCGTTGTTACTCTTCACACCTTGCACTTTCACACTACCATCTGGCTGTTCTTCCAGGATGACGAACGTTACTTTCTTTTGGTTTTGCAAATTCGAAGGCAGATTGGATTTGTCAATTTCTAGGTTTGATCCGTCGAGTGACGTTTTAAGAATCTCGTATTTCGCACCGGACGGAATGTTTCTAGTTAGTTCTTCGAGGATTTTTGACGGTGGCTTGATGGTGGTAGTTGTCGTTGTAGTGGTTGTGGTTGGCTGTCGAATGACAATTGTTTTGACTTGCTTTGAGCCTTCTACTTTATCCTCAGATGGAACTGCTATTGTGTTTCCGTCATCAAAGGTGAGTGAAGGAAGAGATGAGATATTGCCAGGGTTGAAAGAGAAGCTAGATGGAGGGAAGCCCTCTCCTTGATCATTCAGAGACAGTAGCTGTTGTCGGATTTGTTTTTCCAGAAGGGAAGTGTCCAGTTCCACATCGGAGTCTTTAATGATTTCTATTTTCGAGTTTTTCGCTGGTTGGGCTTTTGCTCCCTGAGGTGTCCTCTGAAAATAGTTGAGAACTTTTGGACTGGAAGTTGTCGATATTTCGTTTCCCCTTATGTCGTAGTTATCATAAGTTTTGGGAGTGGATGCGGAAGATTCAAAATAAGCAGGAGAAGTTTTGAAATTATTTATCGCTGTTTGATACTTTAGTGATGAAAGGTCGAAATTGTTTTCAAACGTCTTCACTGACGAAGGTGATGGTGAATACTCTTGAATGACGGATGTTTTTGATGGCTGCTTGCTGGAAAAGTACTGAGAAGAATATGTTTTCACTGCATCATCAGGTGAAAATGTATCTCTTACTGGAGGTGGATAAGTAGGTGTCGTTTGAACCGCCGGGAAAGAGTTGTAGTTTGGAGACGGATAGACGTTTCCAAATGTTTGAAAGTTGTTTGGCTGAGATTGGAAGTTGGTCGGTGTCGCAGTATTCTGTTGATTGTTGAAAGTATTTTGGTAATTATTATTCGTTGTCCTCACAGATGTTGACTGAAACTGATTATTTTGATTTATGTTTTGCGCATGTGCGTTTGTATTTACGTACTGCTTGTTCCCAGTGTGAGAGTTCTGAACTATAGGTCCAGCAGATGACGGGGTTGTGGGAAAATTGTTCTGGAAAGTTTGTCCATTCGACTGAAAATGATGGTTTCCATTATTCTGAGGATAGTTTGTATTGAAATTGTTTCCAGACTGCTGCTGATAGTTAGAATTTTTCTGGAAATTGAAGTTTGTCGTTGGATACGGGTTGTAATTCTGTTGTGTTGATTCAGGTTTTGTTGGAAACTTGAAATCTCTCACATTTTGCTCTTGGTTGAGATTGTAATTCTGGTCAACTTGTTTTACAAAAGGTGATAAGTATTGGTCTCTGAACTGCTCCCGTGGGTTTGACGTTTTTTGTGTTGGTTTCTGGGGCGGTGGGGGAGGAGGGGTCAATGTGGGGTAGTTTGATATTGAGTTACTCGAAATAGAGAATATTGATCCGAAATTTGGTTTTGGTGGGGTCAGATCACTATTTAATTTAGGAAATCCATGCAGGGATCTTTCTTTCTGTCTTGAAAAGAAGTTTTCGTCCGGAGCTGTTGCATATTTGAACCGCTGTACGCTTTGCTGAATATCGTCTAGGATCTGAGATTGCTGATTGGGGGAGAGGGCACGTTGTTGATCGAAGAAGTTCCTCGTCAGCTGATCTGCCACTGCGTTATACTGAAACAGAGGAAGAAAAATATTATTTAATAAGGCTGTCTAATAGACAAAGGTATCAAAACAAAAGTTATCAAACTGATAGAGGATTTGTCGAATTACTTAGATAGACACCGATGGAAACGTTAGTATAAAAAGTAAAAAGAGCCTATGTGTAATGAGTTTGTAATTAATAATAGATACCTTCTGACAATTATTCAGTGAGTTGATAATAAATATTTGAACTCATGCTATTGTGAATAATGAGGGAGTTTTTTTAAAATAGACAAGCTTAGTAGAAAAATATAGGCACTGATTAATCTGATTAAATTACATGATTTCGTAGGGATTCCCGCTATTTTAAAAGGAATTCCTCTCAATAACAATGTCAATCTAAAATTTGTGACATAATTTCATTACATAACGTTAAATTTGCATATGAAACCAATTTGGTGACAAAATATGTATGAAGATCCCTTTCGTGAGCTTCAATTTCAGAATGGTTTCACATGGGATTCTTATTATAATGAAGAGATGTAGAATAAATTTGACATTAGTGGAGCTTGGTGAAGTATGTCTCTATTATTTGATGTTTAGTTGAGGTGTTCACTGGAATACAAAGAGGATGTTGAGCCAGGCTCCTAGCATCTGGTAGAATGAGGAGGATCAGTAGCCCATTCCAGAAACACACTCTCAACTCTCAAAATCCCCGAATCTTCGTTGCAACGATCACACAACGCACTCTGAGTGGTAATTGCGTTCAAATTAACCAATCAGGGTACTTTCTGGAACAAGGGCCAGGAATTACCTGAGTTTTAAGACGAGGATGTTGACCCAAGCTCCTAACTTCTTGTATAAAGGATTAAAAAGATTAATTTTAAGAGAGTCTCGCAAAAGGAACATGATTTTTTGTGAAAACCTTTCACCTTTTAAGAGTATCCTAATAACACATGTGATTCTAGGGTGCGTGGAATTGCGTATGTTATGGTAATCATTCAACCACAGACCGACCTCACTAGCTCGACAGACTGGTTCGAGTCCCATAAACGGCAAAAATTTAGTAAGACTCGTTTGAATAACTGTGAGACCATCACTTTGGTGATTAACACAGATAAGTACCAATGAGAACTTTTAAACAACCACACATTTGATCCTAGATCTGATGTTAGGCCCTGTTAAAATATACGAGGTTCGAATTCTATAAACAGAAACAATTTGGTAAGAATTGTTTGAGTAACTAAGAGACTATCACTTTGGTCGAACTTTCAAACAACCCCACCCCAGATCGTAGATCTGATGTTAGGCCCTATTCAAAGTAATGATCATGATAATGACGTGTTAACAGATATGGATAAGTAAAACGTTACACGAAAAACGTGATGATGTTTTTGAAAAAATGAAATCAGAGAAGATGCAGGAGAAAGACAACCAACTGAAATTCCGGAGACACAAGATATGGTACCTACTAACTAGGTGTAGCTTATGTCGAAAGTTTAGAATCTTTTCTGTTCAATGTTACCTGATATAAATACCTTTTTAAACTTTATTAGGTAGAACAAAAATATATACAGTAAAATAGAATGAAATTATAAAGAAAAACAATAAGATTAAGCAAAGATACAAGAAGAAAAAAAAAAAAAAGAGAATGAAGTTAATGTCCTACCTAAAGGGCAGGCAATAACACCTTTTAACCAAATTTCGCAGGAATAACAAACAGCGATTGTGTCAGGTTGGCTGGTCTACTAGCAGATAAAGTAGTGCTCTATTTGCAATAGTCTAAACTAAAAGTAAGTCCAAGTAAAAGTAAAGGATAGTTTTACTATAAACTAAAAAAAAAAAAAAAAAAAAAAAAAAAAACAAATGAAACAACACAGTTCAGAACTTTTCCTCGAGCATTTTCGTAGCCTCTTAGAATTTGATATTAAGACCTTCTTCGATTGGACTCTTTTTCAAATGAGTAAAAAAATATTATAAATTGCATAAGTAGCTGTTAAAGTCATAATTCAACAAAAAATATGAACACGACAGCTTGTACCTTTTTTTATGCAATAGATGAAATATTGACCATTTTAATATTATGTTGCCTACAAATAGCTCTTTATAGTCTTTATTGACAAACATAGAAATGATACAGGAAGATGCTTCTTGTAACTATTCATCTATTCAGATTACGAGGATAACTTGTGATCAGATGACCAACATTCTTTTTAACCAAACTCGGGTTTCTGAGATCACGAGGTCAGATTTAGTTCCTGAAGAAGATCTTGTAATCTCCTCTTGAAGTGAATGAAGATGTGCAGATATAAAACTTCTGGAAAAAGGTATACAAGTCTGAAATTATTGACTCCTGGGTCAAATATTTTTTGAATTAATTGATTTGAAATTACATTTGACCTGGTTGTATATTTTAGACCCCGCATGACAAAGATTTGCTGGGTCTTCACTAGATTCTGCATAATTGCTGCTCGTTCATTGTTTCTCAACCCATAGCTCTAACTTTTTTTAAATCTAGTCTAATTTTACAGGTATTCAAGATTAGTCATAAACATTGTATGATTTTGAACAGCACCGACCTCAGTAGCTTGATCGGTATGCTGGTGGACTTGTAATCGGAGGTTGGTGGTTCAAGTCCCAAGTCAAACAAGTATTTAGAAAAGCCAGTTTGAGTAGTAGCGATATCACGATTGTAATTAACAAAAATGTGATAACTTTTTTTATAATTTTATACAGCATTTAATTTTTCGTGATTGATATTTCTTGTACGGCTAAACAGTTATTTCAAAGGAATTCAAAATTTTGCATATTACATGATAGTTTGCATTTAGTAAAATAGGAATCTGTGAGTCTTTAATGTTTGATGTGTTACTCAAAATACTCAGCTCTGTGACCTACCACATTAAGTGAGTGGTGGTGACCCTAGGTCAGGTCTCAATATGGATGACCGATGGACATATCATCATAGTTCCGGTATGTGCGATGATATTGATTTATTTACATAGTATAAGTTATGATCTTTGTATATTAACATAGTTCGTGACACAGTTCTTGAATAGTATGAATAATGTTTATTGCTTGTTTAGTTCCCGAGATGAGAGTTTGTCTTTCATGCTGAGTTATATAAATATTATGAACAGAACAGCATTTTCATTTTGGATATTTGATTAATTTACATAGTTAAATTTATGATAACCCTCGAATATCGACATACTTGATAACACAATTCCTGTATGATATGTTGGTATGAATGATAATAATATAATTATACAAGATGTCTTAAATTCCTGTATAGTTCAAAGATAGGTTTTGAACTGGCCGATGAAGATAAGTACAAGTACTTCATCATTCTTTAACATTAATTTTCATTCAATTAGATTTGAATGGGTGAGTAGAAGAACCAGGAATGTCAAAAATCGACTTTTCAGGAAAGCAAAAATAAGAAAAATATTATCATGCTAATGAGTATGCTTCCCCCACTTTAAAATCGAAAAAAATATACTTATAAGGGGTATTTCTCCTTCATATTCACAGAGATGATAGAAAAGAGTACATTCTTTCTTATTCTACGAAAAAAAAAATCGATTTTTGACATTCCTGGTTCTTCTACTCACCCATTCATTTGTTTCAAATAAATTTTCCTTGCAAGGATTTCAGCTTTCTATAGCATTCATTTTTATTCGATAAGATTTGTTTAATTAAATTTTCTGGGAAAAACCCTTTTAAACTTGACCATCATCCTCTCATGGAATATAGCTAATAGCACTCTTTGCCAGGTACTAAAGTTAAGAGTGAAATATAAGAAATAATATAGTCTGAATATAGATATCTAATAGTCTATCATAACAAATTAATAAACATTCTACATATTCCCCTCTGTGCAACTGTAGTCAACCAAATTCTTATCTGTAACATTCCGACTATAATTAATTGAAAAGAAACAGGACATAGATCAAATTTACCAGGTAGACAATTTAATGAAACATATTCGTAAAGAAGTTTCATTAATCATCAGTCAATATCTCATAACACTGTAAACTTCTATAATACGTCAATTAATATCTCATAATGCAGCAACTTTTACAACTATCCGCAAGGGCCTCAAGCTAAAGATATTTACCAGTTACATCCAAAGTTCCAACCATCTAAAGTTCCAAACCAATGTTGTTGCGGTGTCAAAACAAATTAAACTACCTGCTAACTTGAATTAAATAACATGTTCAGCCATCTGGTCATCATGGCTATCTCCATTATGGTCTGGTGGTTCTGACAGGTTCATCACTTAAGTTGTCCATTTCTTCAGCGCTAAGGTTGTCCATTTCGTGGTTAAGGTCAGATGAAAGTGATGCAGATATATTATCATGTTCGGACCACCTCTCGTAACACCGGAATCGTTTATGTTTGGAAAGTGAGCTGTTGGATTCTGGTCAGTGGCTATGATGGCTTTGACAGGTATCGTTTTGATTAATGTTTTTAAATGATCGGTTTATGATCTGTTGGCACTTCAAAACGCAAAATCCACTTATTGACGGATTGACATTTGACTTTTTCACTAAGTGATAACTGTATCCTAACATTTCTAAACAAGGATGTGCAGTAAAAAGTGTCTAAATGAGCAATATTTTTATTTCTTTATTGATTCCTGACACTATGGTTGAACTGATGTACTATAGTATAACTACATACCTAAAATATAAATATGCATGCATAGTGTAGGTACCTATACATTAAAATAGGAATCCTCTTCGAGAAAGTGAAAATAAAGCTTGTTGACTTGATTAAAAACTATTTTACTAGAAAATCTACACCAACTTCATTATCAAATAATTTACTTGCGTGTGACCACAAGCCGTGAATTTATGATGTTCAAGGTGATGGACAAGCTTCTGACTTATTCTGATTGATGGATGAATTATAAAATTCATGATATGATCTATAATGAAATTAATGTGATGTAGTATGATAACTCACTAAAATCAGATAAATAACCGTTTGCATGAAAGCTTTATGGCACCAGGCATTTGATACACCATCCCCCGAAGAACATTGATGTTAAACAACGTTGAACAACGAGAGGACAAGGATTGGTGAGCTTCTTGTTTTTGTATCCATCGATGATAGACATGGAAATCCATGTTCTGACTTCAATAATTCAATACACATTTTTTTTTAAATTGTGTTTGACAGACCTGCTACATAGGTACATTAACCTCACCCAGCCTGGGTTGGGTAGAATGCCAGCATCACGAAATCTTCACCTCGCTGGATGTAGCTTAACTTCTATAAGAATCGGTGAATTCAATACGCCATGGACTGGCTGTTACACATTAGTACTCTACAGAAATTCACTGAAGAAATTTCAATAAACGAAAGACTCTCCTGCAAAATAATGTACCTTTACAACATAATATATATTATCACAAATGTAATACGTGGCTCTCACAAAATAATACACAACCACCTGTATCAGAGAACATGAGAAGAAGAAAAAGAAAGAAGAAAAAAAAAAAAAAAAAAAAAAAAATGTATACTGTGTCGTTTAGGCAAGTGCCCATGTGGCACCAGTTGTAAAGTATTTTCAATAAATTTTTTACGTTCTCTCTCTCTTCTCTCTCTCTACACTAATTTCACCAACTAATACGGAGTAATCTACAATTAGTTAGTGATTCTATTTGCACATGGCTATGCGTCACTGAATTCACTACTCTTTAAGCCAGGGAATCTCTAACTAAATCATTAGTGAACTCTCAATCTAAGACAGAAATAGACTCATAATTCACTAACTAAAGACCCATGAGTAATTAATCTGTTGAAGTGCATACACGTTGCAATAGAGTTCTGCAGTGGATGAATAGTAAAAAAAATATATAGTCGAATAAACATCAAAAGTAATAAAAAAATATACATTTGATTAGATGCCTTACTGGTCTAGAAAGTTAACACTACCATCATTACTAAGGTGAGATAAATTTATTAAATAAATAATCCCAGTAAATACTTCGATGCACTTTTTCAAGAATTAGATGTACCTTGGAATCCTATTAAATTCATAAAGTATGGAGACTTGCAGACTGTACTAATTTCTCCCAATAAACTCATTTACACTGAAATCCATGTTGAAGTAAGAAATATGCATTAAAACTGCATACTAGAATGAGGAATCTGCCAGCCACCGTGTCTAAACATAAAGTACACGCAATGGAACAACTGAGTGGACCTCGAAACTTTCATCAGAAAACATGGATGTAATGTGAAATGATAACAAAACCATATTATTGTATTTTGGGCATTATAAATGAACCTGGTCATATGAGCATAACAAAAATTCTTGAATAATTTTGCTATTTTTTTAAAAAAAATACAGAAAAAAACAGAGCCTCACACACTGTGTTCGGTTAATAAGTTAAAATTTTTTTTGGCTACTATCGCTTACGATAACACGGATGATGATTATAAAGGTACAAAGTAAAGTAATGTAAAGTTGCAAATTTTTGGGTTTGAAGCAACCTTTGTAATTTATGACTTAGGTCTCCCCGAGCCTCTGCTATTATACAATTTATGTAAAAATATATGTAAAAATAATTTTTAGCCTCCTTGTAAAGACAGTGGTAGAAGTGCTGAGTCATTCCTCCAATGTCTGGCTACCACCGTTCAAGATTTCACGATGACGCCACCCAATGATCATGATGATAAATAAATTGATCAATGATTAAGACGTTGCCGCTAAGACCAAAATATTCTGGTTAGAATTTCTCCAGTGAAAACAAGTGTGCTGTAATGACCTAAATTTGACATTCTGACATTTAAGAAGAACTTTGTTGAAAACCTGATCTTCATCATCCCATATTATTGTATGTAGTGTACAGCTTCAGAACCATCAGAAAAACTGGGTGGTTATATTTTTAATTGATTTTTGTTTGTCAATAAGTTATTGGGTTTTGCTGCCTGTTTTGGTCAACCTTAGGTCGAGTCAATTCAAAATTTATCTGAGCAATTGTTAAAAGTAGTTAAATATGTAGAAACATTTTTTTTCTTTTACATTGTTTATCTACTATGATTAGAGGTAAAAAAACCATTTTAAGAAATGAAACTACCCTACAAAACAAGAGGACTATATCCCTTTAGTGTGGGGTAGTCGCATTTAATATATTATGTTACCTATTATGTACAATTATTAATACAAATAAATTACAAAATAGAATGTATAAGTACGGGTACATTTCAAATCTAATGTATTGAAGTCATAATTTCACTCCCTCAGATGATATAGATTGTTTGTTCGAGCAAATTTCATATAACCTATTGAAACTACCGTTATTATTACCATTGACTGTATAAAACAAATAATTACACAACTCTTTCGAGTACTATACTATAAAAAATACACATTCGAGTACTATGAAACTACTACCTAGTAGTTACAATGGTACATACTACACAACATATACTATCAAAAAATTGGCTAATGTCTCGACTGAATGGGAAAAGATGCTACATTAGATCTGGTACATCAAATAATTACAGTCGGATAAGGTATTGTTTGGTGTGACCATAAATTTGGGGATTTTCATAACCAAAATTGGTGAAGACAATCAATGTGACAGATCTAATAATCACCAAAAAACAGTTGTTCTAAACATCTCATAATAGAAGCTCTTCTAGTATTCTCATTGTTCTCAAAGTTAGGTAACATTAAAGTCTCTCTACACGCGTATGGACATTGTCAGATTTTATCCGAAAGTTCAAACCGTAGACCAAATCTAAATGGACAGGAACTGTTGGATCTCTAGATTGTCGGCAGTAGATAGCTCTAATGACTTATGGCAGATGTCGCCGTACATCTCTATGGAGTCACTAGTGACAATAAAGAACAGAAACCCACAGAAGACTCACTCATAGAGTAAATATTGATAAAATGTAATGTAATCTTCGTAGATGGCTGTCCAGCAACTATGGAAAAATAGAGCAAATAATTGGTGTATCAGCACACTTTAGCATAGTAAGTTGTAAAGGAGGGTAAGTTATAAAGTATCCTTTATAAATTAAGAACAATGAAATAGGTAGTATAATAGTGCTCTATTTAGACTCTCAGCGCAAGACAGGTAGTCGAATTATGCCAACGTGAATGTTCTTATAACGAATATGTGTTATTTATTGCTGAAACTTTAGAAATTTTATTTGATTGGACGGATAAGAAAAAAAAATTAAATTTGGGTTTAACGTCGCTTTCAACTGCATGGTCACATTACTGGGATACTTTAATTCTACGGATGCACCTCACTAGAATCTAGATAGAACTGATGGTGTCCACAGATTATAAATATTTGACTATTTTGGTACCATAGGATCCTGGTGAGAAAAAAGATGGTTGTCATTCATGGACTCAATACCCAGAGCCAAGAAAAGTATGGAAAGATTGTTTAAAACATAGCTTTTAAATAAATTTGTAAGCAAAGGGAGCCTCCGCACATTTTTAGTCAACATTAGACATTTTAAATTTAAATAAGTACTTTTAATTAAGTATTGGGCTCTTTGCCATCAAATATCAATATGAATGAGGTGTTTTACTTGTAATAATAATAAATATTCGGTAACTTGAAAAATTAAAAAAAAAACATTACACTCTATTCTAATGGTACTCCTGTAGTAATCTGTTGCTAAAATGCTATATCAACGCAATAATCTTAGTGTAAGAGTTATAGCAATAGCACGTTCGTATTGTTTTCTCGGCGTTGCAAAACCTTTGTTTCCATGTCACAATATCTAGAGTGTTTTATGAGAGCTAAAAGACACGGTTTTTTTTTTACAAAATACCTTCTGCATGAAATCAATTTAGGTTAAACGCTCAAAATCTTCATGGCATTACATTTGATTAGGATGATGAAATTTTTCAAGTAGTGACTAGTGAGTACTAAAAATCAAACCATTTGTATTTGTAGTCCTTCGTATTGTATGAATTTTATAGCTGACATAGCTGTCTCTGTAAATCTGCAGTAATGAAATCATAAAAATGGAAGTACTAAAATCAAAGCTACATATCATGTCCCCCTATTTGTACTTGAATTAATCATTAGATATGGTATTTAAAATTGAAAAATTAGTTAATCGCTAATAATACAAATTACTACAACTTTTAACGAGTGTCAATTATTTTATCCGTCCAATTCTTGAAGGATGTTGTAGGTGATCTTGAGTGTGAATTAAACTTTATGTGTACAATTCTTTGAGTTCCTTTTTGTATCTCACTACCTTCATTATTTAATAACTTTCGCATTTATAGATATATATAGATATCATAAAATTACATGTTTATTTTCCCCCCAACCAGAATCTAAACAAAAAAATTTAATTCTAGTCATAAGTGTTTAATATTATTGTGATTTTTTTTTGTATTTTATTGTAAAAATGGGCATAACTCGTGAACTTGTAAAAAAAAAAAATGATTCTGACCTACGATTTGAGTGTAGACCTTCCTTGACCAAACTGTCATCAGTTTGAATTATTAATTGAAAACCATTTCATCAGTATTATGGTGAATTCTACTTTCATCAGTATAAATTGTCTATTCCATTGCCATCAGTATCACTTTATAATTATGTATCGTACTGTCATGGATATTATTGTATATTCTACTGTCATCAGTATCATTGTCAATTCTACTGCCATCGGTATCATTGTCAATTCCACTATCATCAATATCATTGTCTATTCCATTGTAATCAGTATCATTGTGTATTCTTTCGTCATCACATCACTATCATTGTCAATTCTACTATCATCTTTATATAATATATGTATCTGTCATCCCTATCATTGTCAATTATACTGTCACCAGTATCATTGTCTCATTCATTCCATCAGTATCATCACACTATCACATCACTATTTTATTTTCAACAACCTTCACCTGGTCATTCATTCCATTCATAAACATCTTTACAACGATTACTTTTACTATTTTTGTATCGACTTGTACTTTCAATGTCCCAGTTTCTTCATTCTCATCTTCACCAATAAGGAGAATTCTTTGCTATACTCTTTAGAATACATACAACCTAAGTTGTTATGTACTTACATAGGTAAACCAATTCTCTTTAGAAGCGATGCTGTACATGGAATAGTAACCAATTCTCCATGCTTGCTCAATATGATTACTATTTGTTTACAATCTTTTATGGCATCTTCGCGATTTATAATGCAGGTGGGCTATTATTAGTTTCGACATAATCATTTACATGTTTTTTTATGACCAAAATGAACCTGTAATCATTTAAATAATTGACTTTGTTTAATTTGTATGACCCAATAATATACCTTCATTATAAAAGGATAAGTTTAATGCATTATTTTGACTTATAGTCAGTTAAATCATTATACTCTTTTGGATGTGTATGTCTGTATGACGCAATACCAGAGAACATAAGTGATCAATTTCATAATAAAATTATCTTTTATTTTTAATTCAAATGACCCAATAATTGATTTTGAAACGTTTGATTTTTTAATACATTTTAGATCTACAGGTACCTAATTTAAAATAATTTTAAGCCTTTCAATCTCGACGATTTTTTCATCAAAAGTTGCACTTTAGACGGCTTATAATGAAACAAAACGGACTCTCACTTTTAACAAATTTTATTCCATATTCTCATTAGAAAGCATTAATACACCATGTAATACTTGAAATTTTCATGTCAAAGCCATTTTATCCTGCTTGTTTTTAGTTTTTAAAGCTGGAAAGGAATTTGTAATTAGCAGGTCGCCTCAGACAAGGTACATATATTAACTTTCTTTGTACATAGTTCAGGCATGTGTAAAAGTACATACATTGTATACAGCAAATATACAAGACATACAAAATCATATTTGTATGTATTTTTATATATGTATGCTATTTCCAGTTAATAATTGGTTTCAGAACATATCGATTAGCATACTTTTTTTTCGACATAATCATTACATAAATTATCAAAATATTATGTTCCTCCAATACGTATGACACAATATTTAATCGCTGAGTAATATTCAAGATGCAAAGTGTGTTGTCTATGTACTTCACTGCAAGGATAAGAAGAGTTTCAGCAACCAGGGGTTTAAGCTCTTGGGTGTTATTTATTCGAATCCTTGAGAGTTCAATTCTCAAGTATGTTCTTCGAGTATTTGCTACAAACATTATTCAGGCATATGTAGAAGTACTTATATTGTGTACAGCAAATATGCAAGAGCTTCAAAATCACAGACAATAATTTATTTTTATCGTGCGTGCATTATTTTTTATGTCTTCCACTTAACACCGTAGTGTAATGTAATAGTTGACATTCATTTCATTGACAAATAGTTTTCACTTATGTATAATTGTGCACTGGTAGTCAAGCGGTTAACGCGCTAGTCTGGTAATCCATGTAGGGTAGGGATCTGTCGGTTCGAATCCCACCCAGTGCACAAATTTTTCCTCATTAATTTAGGTTTGTGACCACATAATAATAAGACTCTGAGGGTTATTTGGTAGAAAACGCTTTGAGCATTAACCTCGCCTGGTGGTTACCTTCCAGAGTATTATTATTATAAGGTATCCCCACCAGGCGAAGTTAATTCTCAAAGCATTTTCTACCATCTATTTTTGTATTTGTATTTTGTATTTATTTATTTATTTATCTAATCCTCAGAGTCTTATTATTATGAGGTCACAAACTCATAATGAGGAAAAATTCATGCACTGGGTGGGATTCGAACCAACGGATCCCTACGCTACCTGGATTACCAGACTAGCGCGTTAACCTCTTGACTACCTTCCACTAAAGAGTATTATTATTGTATAATTTATTATGAATGACCAGTGGGACTGGCATTTCCTATAACCTTTCTTATGAAGACATCCCACCAATCGTATGGCTCCAAATCTATTGTGATTGATGAAAAGTTCTTTCCTACTCTCAGTTGTTAGATATCTCAACCCACCCTAGCAGTGAGCCCATTAACCTGATTATAAAATGAAAGGCTATGAGTTCTAATTCTAAAGCATATTGCATTGCCATCAGAAGTGAGACACCTTTAACTCTATGTTGGCCATAAACTTACATTGATGATATCATGTGTTCTGCGTCTAGCTATTGCCCTTATGGCTAATAACTACCTTTACCCAGAAATTCAGGTACTCCAGAAATCTATCTCCAGAAACCTATAAATCCTGGAACCTGGAAGTAGGTTCTGCAAGATACCTACTTACTTATCCATGACCATAGGTTACATAGACAAGTATAATAACACAATTAATGACTTTGCTCTCTATCTGAGTGCATCGATAAAGTGCTATAATTATTTCTACAGATCCTTCGATAGCAACACTTGGGACTTAAGTGTAAGTTAAGAATGCCTACAGTATCGATTATGCTGAGCAAAGTTTATCCAGACTCGTTGAGTAGAACAGAGGATGAACAGGATGCTCCAGGAAGATCATCATGTCTACCTAATGTGCATAGATCAAGCTTTGATGGTGAATGTTATGTATGGTGAGATTGGTAAGGTACTGTCTGATTATTATTATTATTATACAATGCTTTATTAGGTATAAATGGACATTATGTACATACAAATAATTAATTTAACAATGAAAAAAAAATGGAAACAATATACGAGGTTTGGCTATTAAGTTCGTAGACGCGAGCCGCTACGCAAAAGCTGTCTGTGCTAGGAAGATGTGATAAACATATTTAGACAGCTTCAAGTCTTGTGTTTTCATTGATAGCTGTCACATGCCTGTACTGTAATTAGTTCTGTTGTGACAGCCCGACGCGCAAGACACCTTTTTTAATTTTGCCGGAATTATGATTGATACAAACGTTGAGCAACGAGTGATTTTTGAATTTTACGTAAAACATGCTGGTGAAACATTTTCTTTGTTAAAGACAGTGTACCAGGAGTCATGTTTGAAAAGATCAACGCTTAATAAGTGGTTTAAACGGTTTCAAGATGATCAGGAAGATGTTGAGGACGATCCACGTCCTGGTCGCCCCCAAAGCTCAAAAACTGACGAAAACATTGAAAAAATTGATGTTATGATTCGTTCTGACCGTAGATTAACTCTTAGACTAATGGCTGATACACTTAAAATTAATAAAGAATGTGTGAGACAAATTTTGTACGAAAATTTCAACATGACAAAAGTTTGCGCAAAAATGGTGCCATGCGCCAGCCCACAGTGCCTTCTCCGTGAAGACGTTCCTGGCCAAGTACAACACCCCAGTGTTGGAACACCCTCCTTACTTACCCGACCTGGCCTCGTGCGACTTTTACTTATTACCAAAAATCAAATCTGCCCTGAAAGGTACCAGATTTGACAGCGTAGATGCCGTTATGAAAAAACCGGCAAAAGTCTTGGAAGGCCTCACACAAAATGACCTCCACCACTGTGTCGATCAATGGAAAATATGCTTGGAACGTTGTAGGGATAGAGGAGGGAAGTACATTGAAGGGGATAACTACTAAAGTTGGGTAAGTTAAACACACATCGTTTTATGGGAAGAATCTACGAATTTAATAGCCAAACCTCGTATACAATGAAAATGAAAAAGAATAGAAAATATATAAAAACATAAGTCCTAACTAAAGGGCGGGGTTATTGCCTATGGCATATTGAGGTAGGAATTATTATTATTAAACACTTTATTAATAAAGACATAATTGAATGGGTGTCTGGAATAACGGCCTATGTTATTTTCGTGAACTTTTCAGGAGAGCCATTTAAAGTAGGAAGAAGCAAAAAATTCAGAAATATGAGGTATTATTATTTTTTTTAAAACATAGGCCCTTCTTCCATAAATGTAATGTAAAAACACAGTAGCGGTATTAAGATCACGACAGTACGCGACGCTCGAGACTACTAATCAGTATAACATGGGCCCTTGGAAATCAGAAAAATCTGAGATTACCCACCCTCTTTTTTCTTGTTTTACCTAAGCATGATTATTTTTTTCCCCCCTCCACTCATACCAATCGAAGGAGAACACTACATAGGCCCTAAAACTGCAAAAAAAATTTTTTCGATTTTTTCAACATAGGCCGTTATTCCAGACACCCATTCAATTATATTATGTATAAACAGATAATTACAAATTAATTTACAATATTGGAAACAATATAAGAAAAACAGAAAATAAAATATATACAGATGTCCTAACTAAAGAGCGGGGTTATTGCCTTTGGCAATTTCTTCTACACAATCCTTAATATGTAAGTTTGGTAATATTTTTCCTCTTACATTTGAAAAGTCCAAAATAATATAAAAAACAACAGAGGATAATCTGTTGTTTAAAAAAGGCTGTCATTTTTTTTTTTTTTTTTTTTTTTTCTCCAAATTTTAAAATTGGGTTCAATTTCCGTTTAATGTTATTCGTGTTTAAAATTCTTCATGGGAACAAAAAAACTAGCAATATAATAATTATGCGTTCTCGTGAATTTTCGATTTACATAATTTCTGTAACCCCTTTTCTGTCAATTCTTTTATCTTTACCGCCAGAAAATTCCATCTAGTTTTCCAGTCTACATGTGATTTGTTTTTAGATGGAAATTCCAAAGAGTCTGAATATTCTGTGAACCCTGTACAAGCAGCTGACAAAGTCATTCATTGTGAGTCATAAACCTTCACTACCGCTGGCGAATCCCTTAGGCTGTGACAGATAGCGCAGATTCCTCAAACGTTATCTGATCCTGTTCTGGTAGGCAGATCCAGCCATTAGTTCGTGCATCAGGATATGCAGCACATTCATTTCTTGTATTACAAATTGATGTTTAGGGTATTTATGTTGCAAAGTATGACTGGTATGAGGTACGTTTGCATTTAGGTATTCCTGGTTATTATGGTTTTAATTAAGTTCCAGTTATATGTAATGTTGTTTGTGTCTCGATGTAAGTATTCTGAGTTCTTTTATTGCGATTAATAATATATGATTTGCGATAGTATTTTTATGACCAAAGGTAGGTATTGTGCAAATCTATACGTATGTATATTTGATTTTCATTGACATGATTCCGAGGCTCCTTTTCAAATTATTAGCCTTTTTTTTCTAGACAGAGCTAGAAGTTTATATTGAATTCTTCACAATCTGGTTGTTTATTATAGTTTATGATGGATGATTAATGGTTCTCTAAAAATAGCTTTACCCACCTGAACTAAATACTCTTTTCTCTCTTGAGTTACCCTCTATGAGATAGAAGATATAATTTAAACTATAAGGTAGAATCATATTGAGAGGTGACTAAAATATGTATGAAATAATGATTCAATAAAAAATCAAATTTCTAGACCGAAGAATGGAATGTTCATGTTGGAAATGTGTTCATAAAAGCAAGAAGTTCCCAGACGTTTTGTACTAGACCAACAGTACCAACACTCTAGTTTTACTCAAGGATTACATATTGGACCCAACCGTGTTACTTTGGATTACTTATGAATCACGTACGTTGTACATGGTGTGATACATCTTGATAAAATCTCAGACACATGAAAAACATCCTTTCACTTGGGAAACAATATTGTTTGCAGATATCATACTTGTTACTAAGATACTGGAAAAAGACGGAATACACATTAGAGTACCTATAGACGTTTCAACATTGCAGTATTTAGTGACTTTGAAGATCTGGGTTTGCAAAAAGTAATGAAAAAGCAATTATAAAATAATCAGAACGGTTCTTTCTAAGGTTATGAGTTAGAAGAATAATTGGATAATTGAAAAAGACTGTTTGTAAATAATGTGGGTTCTACCCTCTTTCAATCAGGTCAGATCAGTGCCGGATTACCCATATGGCGGATTTGGCAGATGCCAAGGGCCCCGCGCTTTAGGGGGCCCCGCGCTTGAGCAGCTTACACTAGATATTATGAGTTGTTTTAAAAGCTTACACTAGGTATTATGGATTTTTTAAAAGCTTACACTAGGTTCTTTTGAATAATGAGTAAGAAGAAGAAGAAATAAAAGTGAAAAAAACACACTGACAACAAAGTACATAAATTAAAGAAAAGCGCGGGGCTCCCTGTTATTATCTATTCCTTGAATAAACAATGATCAACCACATAGAAATAAGCAGATTACCTACCAATATGTCAGATTTGTTAGATCCCAAGTTCCCCGCGATTTTGGGGGCCCCGCCTTTCGGGCAGCTTACATAAATTATAAGTGTTTGAATGACCTTTAACTCGGTTTTTCTGGATTTTAATATTAAATAAAAGTTAAAAAAGTTGAGCAAAATGTTAAAAGAAAAACCACGGGACCCCCTTAAAATGGACCACATAATATATGTATATGAAAATAGGTAGATCTTTAGATACCTATTACCTGCGGCTCTTTATAGTCTTTATTTAATATAATTACTCGTATTTGAAAAGAATAATATTGACAAAGGACGTGATTATCGCCTTAGGTAATCTCTGCCATCAAACTTTTGATCGGCTTTATCGACATCTTAACCAATGATCTTCATTATAGCCGCCTGCGGCGCTTTTAATGAATTTTTCAAGATATCTTTTTCTACCTATTTTCTGAGTACTTTACCCCATAACTTTGCAAAAATTTCGCCTGCGGCACCGTCAAATTTACTTATCTTGATGGTTTGGATTGTTTTTCAAGACGTGCAATTCCAGTACCATTAAAAGAAGAAAAAAAAAAATCTTTGGGCATTTTAAAAGTGCCTTTTGATTGTTTGGAATTAATTTGGAAAGTTACCTTTCAAAAAATTAGCATTCAATACTAGCGATAAAATCTTCATACTAATCGATGATCTACTTTCTACACATCTTACCTAATGACATCTTTCTACACATATTCTTTTCATAATACATATTTAGATATTTCTACTATTATTCGGAAAAAATGTTGCGTTTGGTGTTATAAACGTCGTTTTGGAGACTATTATGGATTGGTGCTCAGGACACTTTGCTTCGATTTGAAGGTTCTAAAAATAGTATTTTAGAATAAACTCAGTACAATTTTGGGGCCCCGCGCCTTGAAATTGCCAAGGGCCCCGCGCAGCCTTAATCCGGCACTGGGTCAGATAATACAATACCAATTATGTACGGATTAGATACTTTTTATTACTCAATTAGGTGTTCTAGCAGAGTTGGATACAAAAGCTTTTGCAGCAGTCTGTGAACCAAATTGCAAGTCGTGGATATGATCATTACTAACAAAATTATTCTGCCCTACAAAAATGACTTTATCACTGAAATATAGTAATATTAGGTAAATTCTTGGAAACAATTGCTTTCCAATCATCTCATTTCACTTGAGAGTTGATTGCCACTGACAGTCGTCAGTACATCTAGAATTCTACACAAACCTACCTGTCGGCAACAAGCATACATCAATAAATCAATGTACTTATGTATACGTACTTCCGATATTCTCGCTTCACTTCAATAACTGGTTCAGATATTTCATCAAATAACTGCACATTTATTAATTAATTTATTTTACGAAAGAGAAAAATACCCAGGTATTCACCAAACCAGTTGATGTCACCGTACAATTGTGGAAGTGCAATAACAATACGGTGGTTTATTGATTGATCTGTTCTGAAACTGTTTCTTTATTGTTATTTATGAGTTTTCAGTTGAACAACTTGATTTTATGATTTCAAGCTCAAGAGTTGCTTTGATTTTTTGTAGCAATCTAAGAAAAAGAGGTTCTTTATTTATGGGTTACTTCCCTTTTTCCGACAAAATGCACATCGACTAATTCTTGAAAGTTTAGAGCTATCAATTCACATGGTGATGGTGTTAGTGAACCACTTCAATCTCACTTTTACAGCAGGAAATACATCTCAAGTCTATGCAACATGTTATTTTGTGTTATACTTTATTTATTATAGGATCAGGAATTGCACCAGAAACTATACAAAAAGAAATATATGCTAACAAATTTGCTAAATGTGTTTGGCAGATGAAAGTTTCTCATCTGTAAGCTGTAGGTAGGAACCATAACTTTATTCCAGACAATTAATGTCCCCGGCCGTTGAAATCACCTATTAAGGCAATCAAAGAGAAAACAAACATCAAATAATGTTCTAGTATTTCTGGTACAGTTCAAATGAAATGAAAAGGCAAGGATCAAGATCGAGATTGTACCAGATCATTTGTCACTTGGGCCACTGGACATAAATATATAGGTATTTACATAGTTGAATGTGCATTTAATGCAAAGTACTTTAACATGCACTTGTTAACTTATTAAAAGAGAAATCCAATAGATGAGAAGTAAATATAAGAATTATACCAGTAGGAATAAACATTAATGTGAGAAAAGATGTAAAATGTAAAAGAAATAAATAAAAAATGACTTTTGTATAGATCAAGTTAAAAATCAGCAACAAATTACCTCAGAAACGAAAAATTACATCGTTATGTAAAGGAAACATGGATAAATGTCTTTTCTATAGATCAAGTTGAAAAAAAGCGACAAATGACTTCAGAATAGAAAAGAACTAATGTGGTCCATTCATCAACTGAGTTGAGAAATCGGAAATCCGGTTCGGGAATACATGGGAGATACCAGATACCTTACATGTAGTTGAAAGTAACGAGAATAATAAACATTAGAGTTGACCTAACCCAAGGTGTAATGGACGAATTACTAGATTTGTAAGGTTTGGACGTGTTCTTCTGTTGACTCTTGTGGTGATATCACGCTTAGGTCCTCGGACAAATAATGTATGTGAACTCACAAAAACCAACATTTTAAGAAGACACACATGTCTTGACTCTTGATTCCAATTCCAACACTAACATTGTCCTGATTTGGGTGATAGGTTTTCTAAAAACCATTTTATCACTTCAGTTTGAAGCCGGTCTGTGAATCAATGATCATGCAATTTTTTGATCTTGTAGCTTTATAAGATGAAATTTCTGGGAAGAAGCTTAAATTTCAAGAAAGATTAAGAAAAGTAATCGTAAAATAAAACGGAACAGTAAACTTACAACTACATGTTGGTCAAATTAGAGGAAACTAACTAAATTATACAACAACAAAAAACATGTACCCACATGGTTATGTACATATTTTTATGTCACAGTTAGACTAGCAGGTCATAGTCGTTGTAGAAATAAAAAAAAGAACACACTCTAAGAAAACACCAACTGTCACCGACAATATTATAATGGCTATTCATATGGAAAACGAGATCACCGAATTCCTAGTCAAATACCAAACAACTTTCTAAATGACTCACCAGAGGCACAGATAGAAGTAAAAATCTATCAATCTTAGATGATAACTCATAACCACCTTGCACAGAAAAGTGGCAACAATGAAGAAGAAAGTGAAAGACCCAGAGTTGTCTTAATCACCTGCTAATGTTATCTGGACACGAAATGCCTCATTAATTCCGTGATTACAGGTTTAAATGTGTATTAACTTATGTTTACACTATTACCTCCAGCTCAAAATTGACGTAACTGTCCATAATATGTGTGTTTGTTGGGCTAGAATAGAGATGCTGGTAGCTCCAAAATAGACGTACATAAATAGTACCACATAAACGCTAGTGGATATCATGCTTTTGAATAAATGGGAAATAGAATTCTGGTCTTATAGTACCATGTACCTACATACATAATTATGTAGATTTTACTGTTGTATTCAATAGAGTGATTAAATAAATACAAAACATTATGTGGATAGTAAGCTCATATAAAAATATAAACAAATGGACTAGAATAGATGACTAGATAGGTTTGTAGGTAAACTATTATAGAGGCACATAATACTATTGGGTCAATGAAATCTAGGTACTTCAGATGCATAAAGAAAAATGTTACTTTGTTATGCTGCACTACAAATCTATCTGTAAGCCGTTGATAGAAGTACAAATAATACCTACTTCCTACCAGATCAATAAATGAACTGCAGTGGACAGCATCCTTTTGTATCAACGTAACTGGTCGTACAGTAATTGCATATAGTTGTTCGTTCTGCTAGACTAACAGATCCTTGTGCAGAACCTAATAGACACATAGTAGAATGCCATAATAGCACTATCTACTATGTATACCACGGTGGACATATTGCTACTAAGATTTCACACCATTAAAAATAGCTAGATATCTACGTAGGTGAATCTAGGAGAATATCTCCTGCAGTGTAAGTACTACTGCAGTTAGGATCCTGTAAATACCTCATACAGAACTATGTATGTACTTGGTACTCACATATTAGTGCGAAACTAAGTAGTTAGTACTTGCGTAGTTTGTAATATTTTTTATCTTGATTGACATCATGCTTAGAGCAATTTACACATAAAAATGATACACTAACATGTGAAATTCGAATGAGTAGAATCGGGTGTTTGAGATCTTAGACATAATATGTTGGTTTTGCTGAAATTAAGTCGTTTTCGAACTTCAAACGCACCTCGTGGAAAAAGTTATAACCCTAGAAACCCACTTTGAAATTTAGGTTTACTAAAATCCCCATTGATTCCGAGTCAAAATTAGAAGTCTTAAAGTTCATCTTGTTTGTCAAAGAAACAAAGTGACAGTGGTCACTATTTCAGAAGTCATCAAGGTTAAGCTTACCATCCATCAATTTCAGCTTGTTAACAACTACTCCTGTTCAACTTTTTTAAACGAATGATATTTATTAGATTCAAAGATCAAACGCTAAATCTTGTAAGATTAACAGTTTTGGTCTACTGACCAATTTACAAGTACAACATGCGTAATTGACAATGAACATGACTCAGACAATAACAAACCTAGAAGACCTTCAAAAGTACAGTTTGATTTGGAACCGTTTTGAAATCCGTTGACACAACTGGATCATTATGATGTTAATGAGAGATCCATGCTGAAAAGTCACATGAACCAGGTGACAACTGGTAACAGATGATGTCACATCAGATCTTCCATTGTCCTGACCTTCTGTGTCAAAATGTGACCATGCTATGAGAAGTGGACCATTGTCGATAGAAAAGATTGGGAATCGAGAGATGGTTCTTGGCTGCTCTTTGTCATCATCAAAGTGTAAAGAGTAATAATAGACCATGTGGTGGTTCTAAAAAGGCAAAAAGTTTAATAAAAATCACCAGATAAGATCTTGATAAAATAAAATTAAAAATATTGAAACTCCCATAGCTAAAATTAACTTTTTTAGATTAAAATGCAAAATTAAATTATGTCATTATTCTTACTTTACAACCAATTACTTTTACTTTATGAATATGTACAATAATGTACATAATATACGTATGGTACAAGCGTCGGCAAGGATTGAAAGCTCCTTTGATGTTTACGGTCCGTCTTTTTTAATTTATCACTGAAGCATTTCTGTTTTTGTGCTGACTGAAATAAACAAACAAAAGGAGTTACTAAATCTAAATAAATAGTGAGTGCAAATCGTGACCAGAGTTCCCATAAAATTAACAAGGATGAATTTTCAGTTATGGTTGATTGATTCACTGAATCGAATACTGTTTCAATAAAGTCTAGCTAAACTATTCTTTCATTTTCCAGTACATTGAACATAATATCATTGATTAGTACATCATCACATGATGCTCCCTATACTTAAGTAGTTTTATTTGGTTCTTCAAATGTTTAGAAATTAATTGTAAATTAAGTAAAATTACATTCTCAATGTTTGTCAGATTTTTTTATCGTAACACACAGTGGTGTTACTTAACATGAACTGAACACTGTTTGATCTTAAATACACATACAATCTTGATTACAAATTAATCTATTTACCATTTGTTATGCTCTATTTAGATTCTACTTTGTAGTATGTAAATAACTTCTTTAATGATTTAATGTCTCTAAAATTAATCTAATGGTTTGAATACTGTTTCAAAAATCCTTTTAAACTTGTGAGTATACTCCCAAGAAAGATTTTTGTAAACGGCCTGAGAAAAATTGAACCAACTTTGACACCATCAAAAATTTGCATCATGATGTATAGCTATTGTTTCCTTAATTAAGAGAATCTGCTCGTTCGTTCGGATATTTGTACAAAACACTTTTAATCTCTGAACTATATGAGAAATTATTCGTCAGGTTCTCACCAACGTCGTTAGTACTTAACATTTGTAGCAACACCATCTGATAGTCTGGGAGCTTTTTTTCTTCTTCAAAATTGAGCACTTTAACTCTGGGAGCTTTACAGATACACATTTTTACTGCTGTTGTAATATTTGCGAAGATTTGTGTGTAGCTTCTTTCATTTTGGGAATCTTGATATCAGACGCACATGTTTTCAATCAGTGTGTACAAATAGTTTTGGATCCATTGTCTAGGTCTTCCTTATGAGCAAATGGCTTTGAGACTCTACATTTGGTTCTATTGTTTGTACCTATGATTTCATCTAGTTTTGGAGCTATCATTAAGTTCATTAGTGTGCTGATTTTGTAATGCAGTCATTAGTGTCTTTTGTAATAATGCCATCATCGGACGATGTTCGCTGTACTGGAAATATTTTGAGCATGCTACTGATTGAGTCCATGTAGGACATGTAAGAAGGTAGTGGGTTTCATATTTTTTTGATTGCCTCTAGTAGGCCTATCTGTTGTGATTATTGTGAACCTGATTGGTTTATAAAATAATTATTGTTTGAAATACTTGATTACTTTATGATATGTGCAGTTGTGAATGTACACATTCTTACTGACTCTTGGAATAAAGGGAATTTTGAGTCTTTTTTTCTTTTTTTATTGTCAGTAGCGTACCTAAATTATATGAATAACTATATCCTCAGGAACATTGTGTTTTTATTTATTTTTATAGATAAAAAATGTTTCAGGTATATCTAGACATAAGAAACAATCTATATATTTCTTGACGAACTACCCAACAGTACCCATTTGAGTTCCCAATCTGACACAGCATATCATGAATTTACTATTTTTCAAATTAATTTGTTTTTTCTTTCATATTTCTTCTTCTTTTTCTTTTTACTGAGTCACTGGTCTAAGTAACGGATGTATTGGTAAAGTTTTATCAGTTTAAAGACCAACTAATCAACTTTTAGAAAATCAACCTGCAGCTTGAACTGAATGGTGAATGTCGGAAATATGCTAACAATAAAGAAGGTTAAAGAGGTCAAAGATATTTATTATATTCCGATATCTTTTCTATCTTTTATTTTTTAAAGAGAATGTTATTGAATAATTAATATGCACCAATATCTAAACATACAGCATGAAAAACAAGGAAACATCAAATAATACTTTCCGATATCTCATATATATTATATTTATATGATATTCTTGGAAGAACTTAATACAAATTTCAGAGTAAAACAATACTTCCTACACCTTTCAGGTAATGGAAAGTAATAAAAAAAATGCCAACTATGTGTTAAGAGTAAGTATCGAAGATTGGTTAGGTAATCGAAATAATCTTTAAAAATATCCATAAAGTAAACAATCCTAACATAAACTATGTATTTTTATGGCAATGCATCTATTACGAGTTCCCAAGAATAATGAAGTTATTTTCATATCTGCCAATCTACATAATTCCATACCTCATCTTCCTATTTTTAATATATTAAATTGATGGTTGGTAAAATAGAAAAATACACTAAATACAATAATAATAATTAGAATAAATAAAAAAATCGTGATAGATAAATATCTTGTGTGTCCGAAACGTTTTGATAAAATGCTCAATATGAAAATAGGTATATTTGTATGAAATAGTTGTAAAAATGAGAGATGACTAAAGTAAGTCTGTAACAATCCAATTCCAAAATTTTATTCAAAAGTCTAAAAAAATAACATTTTTCAAGCCCTATCTGATTTCCTTGAAAAAATGTACATTATCAAGCCTGTTTTGGTCTGAAATTGGTCTTTAATAAACCAAACGTTAAAAATCCGTCTCATTTCAGATTTTTTTTGACTATCCAACGTAAGAACACTGCAAGCGTTTGGGAATTCTTTACTCTACCCAGAAATTTAGGGAAAAATTATAGAAAAATCGAGATCTCAAGTCATGACTTAGCATTAGTTTTTCCCATCTAAGACTATTCTTAAAATCTACACTTAGGTCCACAGAGGTATTACAAAAACGTCCATTAATTCCGCCCTTAAAGTTCGAAGAATTATGTTTTTTTTTTATAACACATATTTTTATTGATTTCTCAGATATCAATTGATTATCATCTGTGATGCATAACAACAACACTATTTAGTATAAGGTAACCACCAGTCGAGGTTAATGCTCAAAGCATTTTCTACCACCTAACCTTCAGAGTCTTATTATTATGTATGTGGTCACAAACTCAAATTAATGAGTAAAATCCATGCACTGGGTGGGATTCGAACCATAGGATCCCTACGCTACCTGGATTACCAGACTAGCGCGTTCACCACTTGACCACTAGATTGGTGTATGTAAATTGTTATCTAAATGTTTTGTTTACATCACGATTAATTGGTCCGAATATAAGATGCCATTATTTAATAGCCACATCAAGTCTGACGCGTTCCTTGGCAGGAACAGAATGAATGGGTTTGGGAATCTAAAGAGATTGGCCGGTGAAAATACTCCAGTGGACCACTATAATACACTATTCATACAGGGTGGTCTAGGCACATATCAAGCATATCAAGCAAAATGCTAGCTCTGCAATGCCAAAAAAAACAAAACTTTCCGTGTCCATAAGTTTGTTAAGAAAGAAAATGAGTGTTTCACAGCCGTTTTTATTTCATAGACATAAAACAGGAGCTTCTGTAGACGCTTCTGGTCTGTGTTGTAGCCTGCTCAAGTGCTCATCCCGTAGTATGGGTTTCCCCGACCAAAATCAGGGGAATGGCACAGTTATGGGTCCGCGATTGATGGACAATTGAAAACACCAGTTTTCGTCAGACCTATGAAGTTCAGCAACTTCGAAGGTTGTCAGGACTTGTTTGGTGACCAAACCAGTCCGAAGCTGCGTGTGACCCAACCCAAACTGACTAATTAGTTAGTTTGTGAGTTTCCAACAAATAGGTAAAACCACATTCTGAACTCTAAAATGACCTAGAAGTTAAAGTTAAAGAGTCTTTAGACAATAGCAAAAAAAATATAACTTTTTCGACTGCTTTTATGTCATAGACAAATTCTTCGATGTCACCTAATTACACTTAGCTTTCTATATTCTTCAGTCAAACCTACCTATGATGTTAATATTGTCTTTGTCACCATTATCTTAAATATTTTTTTTTTCCAAACATTTGATCTTTTTCTTCTTTTATTCTGTCTTATTTCGCTTGAGCAGTGTTGACGTTGTTCAACTTCATGGGTGAGACTGGTTGGTTTTGGCACATTTGATAAACATTTGAACCCTTTGTCAACTTGGCAATCTGCTAGAAGACAGGATGGCAGGATGGCGTCTTTTTCAGCATTTCTCTGTTGTCTTGTCAGGACAGCAACAGTTGAGCAACTGAGTCACCCAGTAACTGCTGAACAGATAACTCAGAAACAAAGAGTTCATAATTAACAAGCCGGCGAGTTCCCATGAAGACCTTATAATTGTCGGGAGAACAATTCACAACACAGGAGAAAGATACTTCTCATCATCCTATCTATTTCATTTCCACGCTAGACGTATCTCAACATGGTGCACTCTACAACTCTGCACCCCGGCTGGAACCGCCAAAACATAGAATTTATAAACATGAATAATAATTATGATAGTAGGTACCTACTTTATGTAGACCATCAGCGCAGGAAGTCCTAATATACGGATATTAATGAAATTACCAATTCACACGCAGAAAACATCCCATGAATAGGTAAACATTTAGGTATTCGCGAATAGGCAGTTTAACTGATTCTAATATTCGGTTTTCACCCACTACGCCATATTATACGCTCATCATATAAATCATTTTTATTTTGCACATCATTACTCTCATTACAATTTTGAAAAAAAATAATTGAAAAACAGTTTTTTGTACACCCTGTATGGCAAAGGTCAACAATGACAAGCACTTCATTTAATTATGAAAATTGGTCTTCATATTTTTTTGCTCTACCAATTTTTGTGTGATTTCCTCAATTAGAAAGAATATGAAAAAAAAAAAAAAAAATTGTCCAACAAGAAATACACACGTTATATGAGAAAATACCTATTATGCGTTCCGCTAAAGTTAACACTCAGTGTATTATGCAACATTTTTTTCTCTTCTTTTTGATCAATATACAGGGTGTCCCGTATACAGATGCAAATATTTTGAGGGTAGGTTCAGCCCACCGTGGACTATCATATGAGCGAAACTTGCAGTGGGGCATTTTGCTTCGTTAAAGAGTTATGGCCAAATCCCTGTTTTTCCCACAGGTCTAGAGGTCACTTAGATCGATGCACGTTTTCAAAGAAATGGTAGCCAGTAAGTAATTTTTGACTTCATGTATGGATAGTCATGCATATTTCCCTTGAAATGCAGTTGGTTGCATGAAAAAATATTGAAAGACCAGAGAGATATTTAATCTTAAGTTCAATATTTTTCTAAAATTCGATTTTTCCCTGTTTTCCCTTTCGTGAATTTAGAGTACTTCTACAATTGCAATTCTGCGTATCACTAGGTAAAAAAATACCCTTTGCTATTGTGTTTCAATAAATACAAAGTTCTTTCAGACGCGTGAAGGAACGAATGAGATACGCCTTATCAAACGGCACCAGAAGGAGAGAAACACATCTTTCAAATTTTGAATCTGGGCGCTATTGCATTTTGAAGAACACTCGATGCCTGAAGCGGTCTGTGTGACTATTTTTGTGCCAACTGCAAGTTATAAATGAAAATTTTCTGAGTACAGTTAGTTCTATTAACCAACTATATCAATCATATTTAATAGTTAAAATAACATGGCGATCAATTTGTTCGGTGGAAGAGAAAGCCACAAGCTTTAAACCTCGCCCTTGGTTCGCTACATATTCTTTTGGGTTCTTTTCATTCCATGTCCTGTGTTGCAGAATGTATCATGTTTGTAGTTTATCAATAAACTACAAACATGTATCACTGTATCACCACCCATGATCAGTCTTTGTTTATATTTATTTCACAAATTGTTACCATATTCATTGTAAAAAAAAAAAATGTAAATAAAGCTTGGTCCAATTGTTTATAAAATAAAAATAAAGTATTAATAATAATAGTAACCTTAAGGTTGGATGTTCGAGTTTTACACAAGGTTAATTTTCGGCACTATTTGTTATGTTTTTGATATCATGATTGTGATAAACACAAAAATGATATTTTTAATTTTACTTCTAAAAATAAAATCATAATTTTTGTTGGTAGCGCAGAGTCTTTCTCCATGTGTATTCTTTTTCCATAATTACACCACTGGTTGCTGCTTTCGTTGCAGCCTCTCTCATTTTTCCTCATGATAACCCTGTGATTCCGTAACTCCATTCACAAAAAAGTTCACACCGACCGACCACTGTGAATGATCAATTTCCCTCTGTTAAACATCCCAGAGCAGTGTATTTATACCTCAAATTACGCGCCAATTCTGTTAAAATTCAGCCAACTTTGAATTTTCCATTATGATTCAGAAGTGTTTTTTGAGCTTTGTGTGTACTGCGTTCCGTGATCTTTAAAGTAATATAAATGAGATTTCTTTTATCTAAAACTAAACATAATAGGGTATTTTTTTAACTAGTGATACGCAGAATTGCAATTGTAGAAGTACTCTAAATTCACGAAAGGGAAAACAGGGAAAAATCAAATTTTAGAAAAGTATTGAACTTATGATTAAATATCTCTCTGGTCTTTCAATATTTTTTCATGCAACCAACTGCATTTCAAGGGAAATATGCATGACTATCCATACATGAAGTCAAAAATTACTTACTGGATATCATTTCTTTAAAAACGTGCATCGATCCAAGTGACCTCTAGACCTGTGGGAAAAACAAGGGTTTGGCCATAACTCTTTAACGAAGCAAAATGCCCCACTGCAAGTTTCGCTCATATGATAGTCCACCGTGGGCTGAACCTACCCTCAAAATATTTGCATCTGTATACGGGACACCCTGTAGATTATAGATAATGTTACATTCACAAATGCGGCTACATTGCACTATGGCTGCAACCAAAGCACATGTAGTAAAAATCCCAGTTGTATATTTTGTACCAAATGTTTTAACAGAACTTAACGCAGGCCAACAAAACTCAGGTCAATAGAACTCGGGTCAGTGATTGTAGAATTACGTAAATGTCCAATAAGTGCAAAAATAATCTAGTGAGCGAAGTTTAGAATTAGCAGCAACTAATGAAACGGGTCATGCATCTGGTCACATTTGCTGCATTCTCAACTGCATTTTTGCATCTTGCTAGATGCATTTCTCTAGATAACAAATTAATTGATAAATCTGTTTTTTTTAATTATACGTGAGTAATGTGAGAGCAATTATGATCTGGTCATAATAAGTTGGTGCACACAAAATTAAAAATAGGATATTAAATACATCTGATCTGATAAGTTATGGATTTCAAAAGCTCCACTTGTACTAGTTAAATCTAACGAAATACTGCAACTAGGCAATAAAAGCAATTATAAAAAGCTTACGGTCTTCTAGCCCTGCTCATTTAATCATGTAGGTACATACAAACATACATAATAGTATATGTTGGATTTTATAACCTAATGAACCTGAAGGTGTGGACTATACTTAAAATAGTTAATTAATCACAAGTACTGCACGTTTTGTTTTCTTGGTGATGCAAATTTACTTGGTACTTTTAACACGTTGAACACCATGAAACCCACCGGTGGGTTTCATGTTGTTCTACTGACGTTCGGTGAAAGTCACCGGTGGGTTTCATCCAGATTTTTCAGAGTACATAATGTTACTCAGTACTCATGAAACCCACCGGTGACTTAAGGGGAAATTATTAAAAATCCCAATTCTGACCCATGTACCTGGGAAAAAAACTAGAAAAAAAGCCTCGGTATTCAACGTGTTGATTCTCTATCGTTAGTAGATCACTTACTAACTGATAATCAGTAGAGAGGGAAAGACTATACACCTGTTACACATGATAAAATAAAAGACACCTTTTGAGAATGTGGAGAGGATTAAGACTACCATCGCTTTTTGGTATTTTGGCTAAGATCAAAGTGTAGTAGCTCGTTTTCATACTTTTTTTTTTCTCTTTTAGAAGTTATATTGCTCAGGGGACTTCCCTTGGTCTAATAATATTGGACTTTTTTTCTTCAAATTATCTTGAATATCTTCAATTTTCTCATGGATGTCATCTTGACAGCAATAATTTTCAAAGACGATTCTATGCACTGTTCATTGTTCGTCATTTTATAATGTCTTTATCATGTTTATTGTTCAATAATACTGATTTGGTTGAACCATTAATTTATATTTTTCATCAATATTTTTGGCAGTTTGGATTCATCAAACATTGTTCAACATCGATTATGTTTGGTTCCTCCATGTAAATATTTGTCTAGACTTGAATTGTTCGTCGGAGTCTTGAGTGATTTGCCGCAACACACACATCAGTGGGATATATTTTGATGATTGTTCAAATCAATTATTCATGTTTGTCTCTTGCTAAAATGACACTTCCTGGTGGTACCTTGATAAGGTCTAGACCATTTTGATGAGACAATGTTGTTTTATGTGCCACAAAGATAGATACATAAATTTATCAACCGACCTCAGTAGAATGATCGATAAGGCAGAAGTACTCGAATCCGGAGGTCGGTGGTTCAAATCCAAGCAACGGAAAATTTTAGTTTGCGTTTGACTAGTGGTTGTGTTTATCACAATAATCAAAATTAGTGGTTATTGAGATAAACGCAACTATGATAACTTAAGAAATAATAATAACATTTTAGGTACTTAAATTTATTATTTTTATATAAGTAGAAGTCCATGTGAATATGGAAATTTAAAAAGATGATTTTGATTAACTTACCTGTTTACGAGAATATCAAGGAGAATACTTATAATAATAATAATGAAGTGCAACGCCACTAGTTACCAACCCACGAGTGCTTCCTATTTGCCTATTACATAAGTTCAAATTAAGTGTTTGTTTAAAACCCATGTGAGGTGTTTAAACATTCGTTGAATGTACATTGATTTCATACAGCTATATTTACAAAGCAAAAATTGATTTTCGATTCAAACATTTTCTCAGCCATCTAGTAATTGATTTCGTAGCACACACATCATTATACCGTTTAGTCGTGTTGTGGCATTGTTCCGAACAATTACTATTTGCATTGGTGGAGACTCCGAATTTGCTTATGTAAGTCCTGAACCATACAGGCTTGTGTCATCTAATTCATATTATCAATGTGACACTGTCTTTCTTTATAATCTACAGAGTGTCTACTGTACTGTAGACTGTGTTATCCAGCTAGAAGACTATAAACAGAGAACTGTCCATCCCTTACTAGTCAGGCTACCATACAGGGTTTAAAGTCTAAGTCCTTAAAATGTTGAGATGGTTGATCACACATAGAAATACTTATGTGGTTCAGGACGAGCCAACTTTAAATAAAATTGTCTGGAGACCTTCGTTATTCCCCCCTCTAGCTGTAGCCAAGCTGGCTACAACAACAAGAACTGTAGTAGGTACTGGCAATAAAGTAGATAGATAGATAGATAGATAGATAAATATAGTTGTATTTATTTTAAAATAAAATGTTACAACGAGGTTGGCAATAATACAAGATAAAGGTTAAGAATGAATAAATGATAGATTAAACTTCTTGCAGAACAATAAATAAATAATTGCAAGTAACTTAAGAAACTAATACATTTTTTTAAATGGGCAGCAATAAAATAATACAAGTACCTAGATATAAAATAAATAAAAATAGCTTTTTTACATTACAAAAGGTGAATAATTACCAATATACCTATCGTTCTTTGCTAATTATAGGGAATTCAACTAGCTAAAATAATTAATTTTGAAGGTTTATTCATTTCTTAGAAATGCTCTTAATTTTAAAGCTTCTTTCACATATATATAAAAGTTCAGTACAGTTTCTTTCGTGGGATTCTGTAAAATATTTGGACAATGTAATGTTGTCGCTCGTATTTACACTTGGTGGTAGAAATCGCTCTCGAATAGCGGAGTAATGAGGGCATTTAATTATGAAGTGGGTCAAGTCTTCTTTTTCCCTCAGGTTACAAATACTACAATCTTCATTACTGTCCCATTTGAAACTAATTTTATTAACATAAAACTGTACAAATAAGTTTCCAGATAGTCGCATCTGGGCCATGACTCTAATTCTATCAATAGGCACTCGCTCTAATATGTACTCGGAGGTTTG